>ML778580.1:52852-67850 GCA_009831015.1 Picea engelmannii
ATCAAGAGAAGCATCTAGAGGAAGATCCTTCTAGAAGCGGAAGCTTCTATTAGGTCTTCTTACATATGCCTTATTCTATTTTATTGAAAGGCCTTATTAATATTGACCTTTATTACATCCGAATATATTGATCTACCTATGTGGGGATTAGGACCCTAACAAAGAGTTCACACCTATTTTTTCTTATAGTGCATGTGCACGGTCTCTTTGTTCGAGCAATATATTGTGAATAGAATGATGGGTGACGATAATTGGATTTCCCACCCTTTGCTTCATCTAGGGTGAGAAAGGTCCTTTTGCGACCCTTGCTGCATGTATTTGTGCACATTTTTGTATTTTCCATCATAGAAGATTCTCTAATATCACCCTCATTTACCACACTTCTTACTTGTCCATGACCTACTAGAATTTTTTCCTCTCCATCACTGCGATTGTCTTCAATAAACAAAATTGTTTATTTCCCACGAAGAACATTTTTTATTGGATCTTCACCACATTTATAAGATGGATGCAAGTTCACTTAAAAATCAAATGGGTCATCTAATTCCATAGGATTCTTATCAAAATTTGGTGGGCCTAAAGGAACATTGTCTGGCGTCATATCAAAAATTGGCCTAGAACATTTCCCATAAGAACATTGAATACGGTCACCAGTATAAAATTTCTCATTTTGTTCAACGATGTTGTTTGGTGTCTTTTCATATAAATCCTTTTAACTTTGCTCGAAACAAGGAATGGTGTCAATACTATCAAACATATGATTCTCCTCAAAAACAACATCTGGTGTCTTTTCATATAATGGGTTTGAAATTTGATCAACAAAAGTATCACAATTTTGTGAATTAACAGGAGTTTCAACATTTTCCCCAAGATGAGGGATTTGACTCATTCCTCCCCCGTATTTACCTTCATCCATGCATTCCTCCATATCTGATGAAGATGGATCACCAATAGATACAATATTTCCCTACACATATTCAAATAAATACATCCATTGTTAGAAAATATCTCAATAAAATGGGTGTTCAATTACTTCTTTGTAGACTTATGTAAAAAATCATGTAGTAGCTTACAAAACGTACACTGGGCGACTCTTCACCAGATAAGATATCATCATCTCTATATTGGGAAGAGGTAGACAAATTTCTCCGTTGCAAGAAAAGCATGCTAAAAAAAAGTGATTTTATTAAATACCATGTAGTATTGAATTTATATCCAATAAAAAAATACAAATTTTAATAGCTCTTTCCGATGGTGATTCATCAAACATCTCACGTAGCATACTCCATTTTTTTTTCTTAATGATTTTGTTGCGAACAATCTTATTAAAAGCATTATTGTTTTCCTTTGATTGAGTGTCATATTCATAAACGCGTCTTCTAACACATTCCAAGGCATTTGCACTCAACTCTTCAACACACTTCACCCCCTATAACATGAAAACAAAAATCATACATTAATAAAGCATAATTTAATGAAAATATCGGAAAATAAAATGTCATTAAAAAAACAACTTACCACTTTTTGAACCTCTTTTCGAATGGCATTAGTCTCAACAGTCTTTCTATTATTCTTATAACGATATTCAATGTCATAATTTTTTCGATACCGATCTCTCTCCAATTTGGATTGCAATCTAAGCTTGTACCGAGAGCCACATGGTGCGCCAACATGCAATGTTATGGATCCCAAAGAATGTGCTTCGTTTCTATGTTTATTAAATGTACTACACTTGCTATGTCATAGACCATTGCATTCACTGGCCAAACAATAAAAGTAGTTATACCCATTGTTGTCCTTAAGAACTCTATAATTTGAATCCTCCTGAAATAGTTACCCAATGGTATAATTAGTTCATGTAATACATTGTGACACTAATAAGACCATATTAACTATCTAGTAAATAAAAAAATAAGACAATAAATAATCAAAACTTCAAATGTTTAGAGACAATAAAAACCCGTACTACAACCTTCTTATTCAAAGTTGTGATTTTTATCCAATTTCTGCAGCAAGACAATAACGTACAAAAACAATCATGTATTTATCTTAGTAAATGTTAGGCAAAATAATCAAATTCTACAATAAGAATGTTTTTCATGTAGAGTGATACCCCATGTAGAATTAGTAGGTCTTACTCTATATAACTTACTTGCAATAACTTAAAACTCCATAGCTTTCTAATTGAATCTCTTCCTCCCCAAAATTTAAAAACAAATACAAAATACTGCTACAACTTGCAATAAACTCGAATTGATATAAACTAAACAACAAAGTAAAGAAATCAAAATATGTTTGAGTTGGAAATCTTCATAAATATACTTATATTTCTTGAATTTATTATTTCTGTTTAAATCTCCCATGGAAACTTAGCAATATAACCTGTGTATTTGCTAAACAAACTAAGGATTCACAGATTTAGCAAGGGTTAATGCAATGCCCTTCCCCCAATGAATACACAAAGAAATGGCACCAAGAAGAACTAACTCTCAATAAAACTCAAAAAGGAAATAAAGGAACTTGGATTGATGATGGAGGACCTGCAAATGAGTAAGGTAGCAACAATCTAAGACCCTCAATGCAAATGAGTAGTTGCAAAACTCTTCAATTTCCTGTTGGTTGTGGAGCCTGATTATCTTCCTGATTCAGAGGTCCTTGCTTTTAGCCGTGTTTATACCCCATGAAGTATTTACACCCCAGAAGTATGTACACTCTTCCATGCGGGGGAGTGCAGAGGGGGGGTACCCCCTCTGCGGGGTCTGGGGGCAAGCGAGCCCCCAGCGGGGGTTCGGGGGCGAAGCCCCCGAAGAAAAAATTGTATTGTAAATGTATATTGTAATTTCATTGTAAATTTGGACCGTTCATTATAAGGTCACAGATCTAACATTAGAGATTATGTTAGGTTTTTTTGCCCTAGAAGGAAACCCTCTTTTATGAGGGAAATGTATTGCGGCTATGGTGGATCGTGAATATTGTATTTTCTGAGAGAGGAGACTGTGAGAGAAAGAAGAGGAAGTTACAACGGGTTTTGCTGTAGGTTGTATCCCTTCATTTGCTGGATAATAATAAAGGAAGGACCTGGCAATTTCTCTGGTGGACGTAGCCCACACTGGGTGAACCACGTAAATCTATGTCTCTCTTGTATTGTGTATCTTCTGTATTTTGTTTTCCGCATTTGTTTTATTTTATTGCTCCGCGGTCCTGTTTTTCTAACATTTCCCTCAATTTTTCTGACTTTTGTTTTTCAAACCTTTACATGTTGTTTCATGTCCATGTTTATTTTTGTTGGGTTTTGCACATTTTGTTTTTATATATGAAAACAGAGATGAAAACTCAGTGTTATATTTAGTTCCAACAGTAAATAGGTAAGGCAATGTATGCAGTAAAAAATTATGCATCTCACATGCCCAAAATTAACCCTTGTCATTGCACAAACAAAAACTTCCAAGTCATTGATTTTACATCAAAATACTATATATATATATATATATATATATATATATATATATCCTTGACACATAATTATCCATATAGCTTATCGTGAAACAAGCATGATTATAATTCTAATGACACTAACAATTATCAAAGGTACCCTAAGGTATTGGGTAGTATAAATTAACCCAATGGCTTGGACTTCTAAATACTTTCCTCTTCTTTCAAAATTTTTTAAAAGGCTCCCAACCCCATCTCAAGTGAAAATGCCATCAAACAATTAACAAAGCATGAAATATTCAAGAGCATGTTTTTCCATGATTAAAATAAATAAATAAATAAAACTCAGTCCTATGGCAGAGTTATTCGATAAATTTAAATTATTATGGAAAACACAGATCCCCACAAATTAACCCACTAATAAATCACTTAGAAAACTAGAAAATAAGTATGGAAAATAAGTGTTTTAAGAGATTGAAACATAGTTCAATTTAATTTCCTTGGGGTTAAGATGGATCTGCGCAGAGCAGCTAAAAGTTTAACCATGAATTTATTTATTTCTAAATTAATGAATCAAATATCTTAAGCATAAAAAAACACAAAGAAATTTTATCACGGATCTGGGAATGCATAAAAAACACAGTAAAATATAAAGGTTCTTACCTGTTAACTGGGGCCGAGTTGTGATGCGGGTGGCAATGTCGTGTTTTGACAAAAAATGAGGGAGGTATCCGGGTGTTGGCTCTGTGAATGGAGAGTAATGGAGGGCACATAGAGGAATGGAAGAAATATTCTTGTATTTGGGAGGGGGCAGGGAAGCTACTGAAGAAATCCAAATCAAAATCAAAAGACAAATCAAATCAATTTAAGAGGGTAGGTAAATATGATGTGGGTTGAAGGCGAATTTAATGCAGGTTGACAGAAAGAGGTGGTGGCGTCGGCTGGGCGCCTGAAAAATTGAACACCAGAAGGGGTCCTCCAGGAGAGGGGACGGGTAGGGGCAGGGGAGCAAATTTTCATACATGGGATTGGTACAATCAGGAGGGGGGACGAGGTCGCCGACTGGAGTTTCGTAGATGGGATTCATACACGTAAAACAATGGCTGACAAGGGTGCACTTCGTTTGGTTTTTAGCCTATGCCAATATTTAATACTTGTTTCTCTTTGTTAATGAAATTGATGTTCATTAATATTCTCATGGGTGTCATGCAGAAAATGGTGTTTGATATGTGCGTAGTCTAAACGTTCTATTTTTTGGCGTTTTTATGGGTATATTTTTCGTTCTATTTTGCCCCAAATCCAGTAAAAAATCGTTGGAACTCCATATTTGAATGATTGAATCTATACAATTCTAGTACCCAGAGGGTTTTCATGGTATTGAATCCATTTATTCATTCAAAAATGCAATTTAAACAACAAAAAATGGTGATTTACCCAAGATATGTTTCGTCAGATTCCCATAAAAAAATTCAAAAAGTTGAATGTTTAGACAACGCCTTTGATATGTGACATTCAAATCATTAGTTAGAATTTGGTGGATAAAAAATTATTGAAATGTTAGTTTGTATCGTTTAAATTGCAATTTTGGGAATTTTGGTAAATTCAGTCTCAAAATTAGTTCAAGATTGTAGTTTAGTTTTGCATCAATTCAAAATTCCAACCAGATTTTGATCAAATTACAGGGAAAACCACCAAAATAGCGTAGTGATATGATGACCTCATATTCCACACTTCACCAAATTGAAAAGATCCCATGCCACCCTCAATTATTTTGGATCCGTGATGGGATAAAATTGGAGAGATCCCATACAACCCTCAATTCTTTTGGATCCATAATGGGTCAAAATTGATGAGATCCCCTTTTTGCAACCTCATTTATTTTCTTTTACACCCACGGTGAAAGATATGTCTCCATGGGATGCTCTTAATTAATCAATAAGAGATAGGAAGAGAAAGTATTTTTAAGGGAAAATGTTTTTTATTTTATTTTTAAAGTGTCTATCTTCTAATGTATAATATGGTTAATCTTCTAATGTATAATATGGTTAATGGACAATGCTTTCATTTTCAAAGTATCCATTTCTTCATGCACAGTATGGGAGGAAGAGAAATCACTCTTAAGGGAAAATGCTATTATTTTCAAAATATTTATGGAGAAATTATTTCTAAAAGGAAATGTTCTCATTTTAAATGTATCCTTCTCTTGACATACAATATGGAGTGGAAGAGAAATGGCTCCTAAGGTCATGCAAGAGCATCCCTAGCGCAAAAAGCTATCCTAAACATCTCATTTGCTTTTAGTAGTCTAAATGTTGCCTCTATAATATTTTTTTAAATTTTATGTTGCTATAGAAGTTGGTACAATAGTTTCTATGGAAGAAGAGAGAGCTACTATATAAGTTGCTATAGAAGAAGAAATAACCTCTCATAGTTCTGGTACGAGAAATAACTGCTCTGGATGCTAATGTGCAAGAAGTATTTGGTCGTAGAAGAGATAACACCGCAAAGTATTTGTTTGTGGAAGGTTTTGTGATGATTTGTAATCTTGTCAACCATCATGTTCATTTACATTGCAAAGGTCTCAATTATTTACACGTCATCGAGTGTTAAAGTTATACAAGTTGCAAGTGTGTAAGGTTTCAAAATGATTGTAGGAGATTGTCAAGGGTCAAAACTTGGGTAATCACCTCCACGTGTAGACAATGGAAATAAGAGGAAAGATGCTACTTTTCTAGGATTAAATAAATGCCAAAGTATTCCTTATGACGCCAACGAAGTCTTGACTATTCACAATGATAGTGGTTTGGCCTTTGGACACAAGATAAAATAGACTCTCCATGGGAAGAAAGGAACTAATTTGTTGGTTCATCAAATCACTAGCAGCTAAAACGGTTGGAGTCATTCAACTTTCAATATTTGTGTATAAAATTATCTACCCACGATTAAGAAAGACATCTTTGGCCTCCAAGTAAATCTCCATTAAATGGTGGTAGTGGTGGATAGAGGCATTGATCATTATTGTGTAGAAGTCTAGGTCTTCAACTTCCAAGTGGAAAATCTTTTGGCTTGTGAATTGTAGCCACATGGAGAGTGGTTGTAGCGGTGTTGATTGAGCAATAACAGTCTCTTAAAATTGTTGTAACATTCCCAAGAGCTTGGCTTTGATTTAATAAAAGAAATCATAGATTATATATGTATCTCTTTTTTTGTTGTGTTTTAAACAATTACAAACTATGTGTAATAGATGTACGTATTGCCTTGCATATTGAACATTCATATATGTGTGGTGTATTTATGCTTATTCAATTAGATTTTAGATTGTGGTTACCATTATGTTAAATGCTTCCAAGTAATTTTTTGATATAGCAATCAAGAGAGTTTCCACTATGTGTTTGATATAGTAGGGGGTTGAGAGACCTTTGCGTCAAGTGGTATCAGAGCCAGGAGAAATACTAGTAGGAGATGAATAGAGTTGTTGAGGAAAAGATAAATATGGATGGTAAAGCATGAGATGTTGAAGAGAAGCTACTAGAGATGTTGATTAAAGAGGGGTGGAACATATTGAAAAAAACAATATGCCAGTGGAGTTGAAGAAATTTGTAAGAGAATGTATTGCAAACTGAGTGAAGACATTCTACATGAAGAAGAAGATTGTTGAAGGTATGTCTCTATGAAAAATAAATTTGGGGAAGTGAATACATTGATAGAATCAATGATTAAGGTAGTTTTCTTTTGTGGAGAAGTGAATACGTCAACGAAGTCATTGATTGAGGAAGTCTACGTGTGGTTATGAGAATTTTTTTTGTGGAAAGTGAATATCTAGAAAAAATGTAGAGTGAGGCAACTTGCATAAGAAAGAAAGAGGTGAAGACAATGTAGACAAAATGTTGAGTGAGTCAACCTACATGAAAAAAAATATTGTAGAGAGTAGTCTTCAAGCAGTGGAGTTGCAAAGAGAGATGTTACAATGGATGTAATACTAGAGGAGATGCATATGGGAAATGTTGACTCCTATAATTGTTGAGTGTTGTTGTGTATGCAGGTCAGAAAGTAGAAGTTTCCTTAAAGAATGGTGGCGTAGGCCTATTTTGGGGAGAAAAGCCAATTTTGGATATAACTGACAGGAAGCAAAAACTAATATAAATGATAGGAAGAAAACATTGTGCGCTAAGGAATAATCACAACAGAAATTTGCAGTGCACCGAAAAAGGAGCCAACTGTCAGAAAAGAAAAAAATCGTCATTGGAAAAAGAAGGCGTGAACCAATCATTTATGAAATTTAACGAAGCGTGCCAAAGAATATTTAGAACATTATGACACAAAAGGAAGCGTATACGAGAATATTTACGACATTTATGAAACCCCTTATATAATCGAAAAGCACACCAAACAACCCTCATTGTGAATTTGAACATACATCAATCTAAGGAGCACAAAGATGAGTGGTGAACATGAAATTATGAAGACTTTAGCAGCTATATTTCAACAACAGTGGGAGGATTTATGCACGATGACACCACCAAAACTCGGAGCACTGAGAAAAGAAACAAGAAAAACTCGAAGCAGCACCAGGTCACCGCAGGAAACCACATGGGAAGAACAGATGCATACACACCCAGAGGGAGTCATCGATGTCGGCGTTATTCCTTCATCACATGACGAACTAGTGAGTGCGACACTTATAGAGGAGGAGGGGAAATCTCTTGAGCCAGTAAGGATGGACATTGACCCACAGGGCAGTGCAGGGGAACAAAACCCGTCTGTGTCAGAAAACCCGCAACAAATGCTCAGGGTCGAAGTATCCCACCAAATGAATGACATCAATAGTGAAAGAATGTAATCTGACAGGACAGGGTCACAACCAATGGTAGGGTCCTCACAACAAGAAGAGGTCCAAATTCAGGACATAACATGACAGCCAAACTTTGGTGCGGAAGAAGGGGAAGAAGAAGTTGGGCCATCCAATGTGCCAACAAAGAGGAAAGGGAAACAAACTATTCATAAATCCTTGTGCAAGAAGCCTGGGGTTTCCATAGTATTATTGTGCATTCAAGAGGGGGTCCGGGATGCTCCAGGATTGCTGGGCTACATCAATAAACTGAGATATGCAGACCATGATGTGTATGACACTAGCAGATTCCCATAATTCACGCAACAAGTTTTCATGGAAATCCTAGGCACAGGGCCACTAGGATATCTGGTGTTGTAGCCAAAATAGTGGATAACAAGACTGTTCAACACATGGATAATCAATTTGCTTGAGATTCCCCACTTCAACAGGGGGAAATATGTCAACAACTACGTCAAGAAGTTACTCACAATTATCCATGGAGGATTTTTGTGGATGGAAAAGTCGATGTCCATTGATGTGGAGTTAATTTCCTTTATCATAGGGATTCCATCAAATGGCGAGAAGCTCGGGCGGTACATGGACGATAAAACAAAGGAGAAGGTGCTCGCGGAGGAAATGAAAAATACCTATGGAATAGAAAGAGGGTCATGAGGCATAATCATCAAGAGGATCAGTGACGCACCCATCGAGATGTAAACCAAGTTGATGGCATGTAAACTCCTTTGGAAATGTCGCAAGGAGGAGGTCCTTGCTGGAATCGTAGCCACAACAGTGCAGTTCACAAAAGGAACCATGTTAAGTTGGGATCCTTATTTGTTGAATCTGTTCCCAGATGACTGCATAGATGCGCAGGACTTGGGGACCGAATTCCACTACTCATGGTTGATAGTGTTAATCACGTTGATAGGATGGAGGGAATCCACCTATTCACACTTATGTGATAGAGTCGGAAAATTCCACACAACGTGGTATACATCCTTAGGGAGCACTTTAGACCCTAAATGGAGAAGCGAGAATGTTAGTACCTTTGCAAGGTACCCTAATGACATGAAGGAAAAAATAATCAGTAGCTAGAGGATAACTTCGGAGGTGGTCGCATAGTACCAGGGGATAGCCAAGTTCAAGGCCATGAGACACAACATGTGGACCCAAGTGCATAGAGATCCAGACGAAGAATGGATGAAAATTCGATACTGCATGAATGAAAAAGAAGTAGAGTAGGAAATCAAGGATTGGGTGGATGACTAGAAAGTCCCAATTATAACCAAAGAGATACCAAAGGACAAGGCAACTGAAGTAGGCCCATCACATACATATGCACGAGACAAAAGAACGGTGACGAAAGGTACTAAAGCAACTGAAGGAAGCATAGAAACAAATAAACCACCTCCGAAGACGAAGCTAGGTCCTAAGCCAGCGACACAGAAAAAGGACATCGTAGTGAATACAAATGGGAAGGCAGGAAATAAGGACGATGTACCCACACAGGAGGAACAAGAAGGGGGGGACACAATGACACAAGAAACCCCAATAATGAAATCCCCAATATATGCAGGGTCACCCAAAAGTTCAATCATACAAATAGGGGGGTCACGCAAGAAGCACAAGGCACATAAGGACATCCCAGAATACACAATTACCAAGGATGATGCAAACTTGGTTGCAGAGAGAGTTCAGGATCGTGCGGATGAGGAATATGAGGAGGCCAAGAAACAAAGGGAAAGAATCATGAAGGAATTGACGGAGGCTAAACAAGTCCTGGAATGACTACAAGCATCACAGACACAGGATAAAGGGAAGGGCCTAATGCAACGAATGACAGAAGAAGAAGACAAAACTACACACGATGACGAAGAAACAATAAAAATCGCAACACATGCAATTCCAAGTTTTCACATTACAACATATATGTTGTAGTTAGAGGATAAAATGGCACAAACACCACTTAAATACTTGGCATAGGTAGAGTTGATTTTAGAAAAAATACCAACAAAATCATTGTACAGATTGCAAGTCAGCGTCACACAAGAAGTACAGTCATGGGCTAGAGAAGATGCGACATAACTGGAAGTCGACAGAGATGGTAAGGAAGCGCTACAACTCGTCATAGATAAATTAAATATGGAGATGCAGGAAGAGAAGCATTATGCGATAGCCTCGAAAAGAAACTAGAGGAGGTCTTCAAAATGATTTCGAATAGTGTGCAGGTAACAAAGAGAAGTGCAAAAGAACATATACAGATCGTTGCACACATGACCGTGGGGTACATGAAGGAGATAGAGGAACCAAAATAAAATCTTACACCGACAACCCCTCCTGAGGTCATAGCCGAGAGAGAATAACAGGCAGCACTACAGATAAGTGTGATTGCAAGGGAAGCCAAGGAAATCGCAAAACTCTTTAACTGGACTGCGCAAATATGGACTAGTCTCGAGGAAGACGAGAAGATCCAACAATTGGATCAACAAGAAGAAAAAATCAATGCTGCAATGCAGGAATTGAAGCAGTGGCATAAGGAAATGAGCATCACCAAAAGGTTAAAAGGCACGCAAGAGATGAAGAACATGCATATGGAACTAAAGAGTACGCAGACAAATAAAGAGGTAAGGCAGGCTCAATTGGAGCCACTCCAGGAGCAAGAAGCGCATATAATTGCAGAACTAGAGGTAGAAAAGACAAGGATGGAGAAGGCTCATACAAAGAGGGAAGAGTTATTGAACGACCATAGTACAACACAGATGGTAGAGGCGCTAACAGAGAAAGTTGCACAGGCGAAAGAAAAAGGGGAGGAACTAGCAGAAAAGTTCCACATTTTGGAGAAGGTTGTGTAGGGAGCGCACACTGCTTGAGTGACTTGAGACGAGCCACATGTCAGTGTTTGGGGCCTATTGGCACAGGCCTATTTTTTGGAGAAAATCCAATTTTGTTTCGTGCGCCATATATGGAGGAAAATAAGCATGTAGAATATGGAGGATAAGAAGCATGTCAAAGACTGAGGAAAAGCAACGTGGTGCACATGCAGAAAAAACTATCCATGTTAGGGTTAGGGTTTTTGATATGAATGTAATGGCTATGATCCAATAGAGTAGTATAAATAAAGGCCTAGGAGGTATAGTAGAGATTGGTTTGAATAAGCTAGCGAGGGGTTTTTTTAGGGTTAGGTCACAGGCTGTGGAGCCTGGTGTGGTCTAGTCCGCCTCAAAGATTGAACTTATAATAGTTTTTTATTGTAATAATGGAGAATGTAATGCGTACAATGTTGATTTTGAAGAATGATGAATAAAAGAGAAGAAGAGCCAAATATTTGTGGACGTAGCCCCAGGGGGGTGAACCACGGTAACCCTACTGTGTTAATGTGTGTGAATGGTTATTTTATTGTTTATGATACTTATCAGTTAAAGAATGGATTTTTATATTATAATATGACCACATGCATGAATATTTTCCTTGATGAATGAATAATATATCTAGATGAATGAATAAAAAATATGATGCATAAGGAAAAGAAACAGATCACATTCCCAATCCCATCCCTGACTGTAGACATCTAAGTCTTGCAGTCTCCCATAAGCTATATCCAGTGAGACTGCACTGTGAATTCTGTACGCAATGTTTCCTTCTGGTTTACCAGGAGGACCGATAGTTTGAGGGTTTGGTTGGAAACCTTTGAGATCAGAACCTGGGTCAATCCAAGCATCCAACAAAGAAGTACAAAAGCATACAAAAGAAAATATTTGCAACAAGAAGAGTTGATGCCAAAGAATGAACAATATGAATAGGTGTAATAGGAAGTGGATATGCAGAGCATGTCTAGCAATCATTGCAACAATAAAGTGGTTGTAGAGAAGAAGGATAAGTGTAGATGACTCCATCAAGAGTGTGAGGTTGGGTAGAGTTATCTAAATGAGTGAGTGAAGCATGCCTACAATGGCTAGATTGGGTAGATGTTGTGAGAGGAGATACAACTCCAATATTGGAGATCACTATGGGTAGAGATTGTGGAAGATGAGGTGTTGAAAAATCTACAAGAGGATGTTGCAAATATGTAACAACAACGAATGATTGCAGATGAGGAGTGATGGTAGTTCAAAAACATCAAAGTGAGTATATGCTTGAGCAACAAATATTAGTGGTGTATGTTGAGATAGTGGTGATGGTGTATAAGAGGATGGTTGAGGTGGTAGTAAGCACCATTAAGTGGGAGAAATGTAAGGAAGTAAAAAATTGTGGGGCAAAAGATAAGGAGGTAGTGCAACCTTGTAGAATATATTTGCAAGGAATGGAAGAAATGCTAAAAAGTGGGGTAGATGTAGAAATGTGGTGGGTCAAGACATTGAAAGAAATGTTGTGGGAAGAGGAGGATATCCGGTCTATACATTTTTTATCACCTACCTTTTGAGAAAGATTCATAAAATTTTCAACTAAAGGGGTCTGATGCAATAGAATCCTTAGCACATAAATCTATCATGCACATCTCATTCACTTTAAATAGTTTAGATGTTGCTTCCATAATATTTTATAAATTGTATGTTGCTACAGTAGTTTCTACAAAAGAAAAGATAGTTGTTATAGAAGTTTATATAGAAGAAAAAACAAACTCTCACGATTCTGGATATGAGGGATAGCTGCTATGGAAGATAATGTGATAGAATTACTTGGTCGTAGAAGAGATAATAACATACAATACTTGTTGTAGAAGGTTTTGTGGTGATTTGTAATATTTCCAAACATCATGTTCATTTACCTTGCAGAGGTCTCAATCATTCACAAGCCATTGGGGGGTTAAATTTATACAAGATTCAAGTGTGGAAGGTTTCAAAATGACCATAGGATATTGTCAAAGGTCAAAACTTGGGTAATTTCCTCCATGTGTACACAAAGGAACCATGAGGAAGGATGTTTCTTTGTTGGGATTAAGGAAATGCAAAAGTATTCCTTCTAATGCCAAGAAAGACTTTACTATTCACAATGACAGAGGTTTGGCCTTTGGCCACAAGATAAAACAGACTTCACATGGAAAGTAAGGAACCAATCGATTGGTCCACTAGATTGCTAGAAATTGAAACCGTTGGAGTTGTTCAACATCTAATCTTTATGTATAAAATTACCATCCCTAGATTAAGCAAGGCACCTTTGGCCTTTGAGCAAATCTACATTAAATGATGGTGGTGGTAGATCGAGGCACCAATCATTACTATGAAGAATTCTAGGCCTTTAACCTTCAAATGGTGTTTAGTGAGGAGCTTTTGGATTTTGAATTGTAACCATGTGGAGAGTGGTTGTAGTGGTTTTGATCAAGCAACAACCAAACATGGAGTAGTGTTTTAAAAATTTTGTATCATACCCAGGATCTCGGCCTTGATTTAATAAAATGAATCAAAGATTGTGGATGTATCTCTTTTTTTTTGTGTTTTAAACAATTACAAACTATGTGTGGTGGAAGTTTGTATTGCCTTGCTATTGAACAGTCAAATATGTGTGGTGTATTTCTACTTGTTCAATTAGATTTCAGACCGTGGTTACCATTCTATTAAATTCTTGAGTTGCTTGTTGTTATAGCAATTGGGAGAATTTAATTGTGTTTATAATATAGTAGGGGGTTGAGATACCTCTACATCATAAGGGGAAATATTCTCATTTTTAAAGTATCCATATCTTAAAGCACAATATGGGTGGAAGAGAAATGACTTCTAAGAGGAAATGCTATCATTATCAAAACATCCATTGAAAAATGACTCCTAAGTGAAAGTGATCAAGTATCCATATCCTAATGTACACCATGGGGCAAAAGAGAAATGACTCATGAGGGGAAATGTTCTCATTTTCAAATTATCCATTTCTTAATGCACAATATGGTTGGAAGAGAAATGACTATCGCCTCACTTTCAAAGTATCCATCTCCTAAGTTACAATATGGGGTGGAAGAAAAATGACTCCTAAGGTGAAATATTCTCGTTTTTAAAGTATACATCTCTTAATGCACAATATGGGTGGAAGATAAAGAACTTGTAAGGGGAAATTCTCTTATTTTTAAGCTATCCATTTCCCAATGTAAAATTTATTAGGAATGAAATTGTTGGATTACTGAGAGGGGGGGTGAATCAATAATAGCGTAATTATAATCCTTTTTCTTCAAATGTTATATCAATGTAGAATTATTATCCAATAATGAGCAGTAAGAAATAAACAATCACACACATACGCAGTACACCAGTGTTTTACGTGGAAACCCAAATCGGGAGAAAACCACATAATGCTTTTTCTTATATGTCTTGAAGAATTACATTCATTGAAAGCACCAACTTCCTTTGTTTTCCAGCTGCAACTGGAAGGAGGCTCCAACCCCCTAGTTTCTCAAGCTACAACCTGAGGGAAGCTCCAACTCCCCAATTCTCTGGCTACAACCAGAAGGAGGCTACAACCCCCAATGTTTTCCGGCTACAGCCGGAAGGTGGCTACAACCACCTATCCTTGCCCCGTCCTACCACCCTGAAGTAGAAGTAGAATGATGGAACCACTGTCACACTATCACTGTGAGATATACCACTGTAAACCTGTACCAATAGATCTGAACCATGCATCAACCTGTACCTCAATCTGTAATCAACCTGTACCATAAACAAGTGCATCAACCATGCACCAACCTGTAATCAACCTGTACCATAAACAAGTGCATCCAACCATGTACCAAGTATGTACCAATCATGTGTCAAC
>ML778580.1:69336-109270 GCA_009831015.1 Picea engelmannii
ATATTTACTTCTTATCAACAATGACAAAACAATAATGAGTCATATTTACATCAAACAATATTGGGTCCATTACCCAAACCTTTGTGCTACGGGTCTTTCTTCAAGGGTTGACATCAATGACAACCAACCTTAATCAACAGAAATGTCTCTTAGGTGTAAAAATATTGGCTTAAAAATATTCTTTTGAAATATTTTTGATTAAGATATATATATATATATATTTCATTTGATAATCGACATGTCACATATCCCCTACACATTTGTAAAATACAACTCTATATGTTTAACATCCAACCCATCATAAAATGAATAATAATATCAACAGACAATGTATAATACTTAAAGGTTTTTTCCAACACACACTTCAAAAATTTCACATCACATTTTTAATTTAATCCAATTGTGCTAATAGGCGGGTTATCTAAGAAACATGTTCATTGATATATCCAACTTTAGCATTCACACTCTATCTAGTTCATTTCCACTCTCTTTTTTTATACTCTACATTAATGATCTTCTGTGTAACCTATCTCTCAATCAATGATGGAGGAAATAAAGTTAGTGCACTAAAAATTTCTTTGTGGTAATTGAGCAAACTAGTGAATCCTCTACTAATATCTTATGTGACCAATCTCTCAATGATAGACGAATGCAAGAAATTTATCCACTTTGAAATTTTCTTTGTGGAAATTGACCAAACTGGTGAATCCTCTACTATAAACGCCAATCCACCATCAAACATTTATCATTCTCAAAGACTAATCAAGTCTAATTTTCACAAAGGTAAGCCATCCCAATGAAAGGATGATGACTTCTAAGTTCTTAGACCAAATAAACCTACTACAATTATCAATCATAAGCATAATGTTTGAGAGTGAAATACCTTGAGTGAATGCAAAAGCTAGCAAAATTATACGTGGAAAGACATTATGAGGATATTTGAGAAATGGTACATGAAATTGAGATGCAAGGTAGTGAGGAAAGGAAAACAATCAATTATTCTAAGCAATGGAAATCCCTTTTCTTTGCTTCCTTTAATCATGAATCTACTTATGATAGAAAAATGCTCTACCAAGTAGCATCTACTTCTAAATTGGATATCGAGATATCTATGTTATAATAGTGAAAAAGAAAAAACATGTTTTAAAGATCCATGGGAAAAAATTAACACAGTGTTGAATTGGTTCAAGGAATTTATATACTCCAAACAAGCATCCATTAATTCAAGTTCATGTAGATATCTTAATCTACTTTTGATAAATCTTGAAATCTTGCTACAACCCGTCTACCATCAACTCCATGAAATGCAAGAGGACATTGTAGATATCAAGTTCCATTTATTTATTAATTCCATTCATGAGAGATGCACCTTCTTCCTAAAACTTCTTAGGAACCCTAATCTTTGGTTTCAAGATCACCTTCACTCTCCATATCTATGGCCTGGAGAGAAGGCCTCAAGCTCATTACGAACCTTGTGGTTCCCAACAATGAAACACGTTATACATTCTTGTGTAATAGCTTGTTATCTAGAAGAACAAAATCGAAGAACTAAAAAGAATGTCACTCATTTTTAGAGAAAATTTCAACAACTAAATATTCAACTTAAAGCCAATACCCTATTAGTGTAATTGAAGACAACATTAAAGATGACAACTGAAATCATTAATAAGAAATTAAAAGCCTATAAATAATATCTATTACATAATCAATAATTATTATTAATGCTTAGTTCTAAACATAATATATATAAGTTTCAAGAAATATGATATCAATTATAATGGATTTGGATCCTATATATCATCTTGCCTTCTTACATTACTAGCTTGATAGCATATCATTCTTATGAAAAACATTTACCACGCTCTTTTGCAACATCTTGTCTACTATGATTTTAGTTTATGACTCATGTTTGCAATAATTATAAGTATCATATATATTATCTTGTTAAATATAAAGTAATCATAGTTGGTTATCAAGAAATATCTTAAAAGCATTTTGAATAAAATGATTATGTTATAAAGACAAATAAAAAAAATTCAATAATTATAAGTATCATATATATTATCTTGTTAAATATAAAGTAATCATACTTGGTTATCAAGAAACATCTTAAAATCATTTTGAATAAAATGACTATGTTATAAAGAGAAATAAAAAAAATTTAAAGCATTTTTAATAAAATGAAACATCTTAAAATCATTTTATTAAAATGACTATGTTATAAAGAGAAATCAAAATTTTTTAAAGCATTTTAAAAAACATTTTTTTAGTAAAATATCTTTTTAACAATTTGAAAACCAACTTTATAAAATTTTGTTAAAATTAATATGAATTTGTAAATACCCATTAAAAATTATTACATATCTATATAACTATAGTGAAATTCATCTTCAAGGTTCATTTAATATAATGAAATTAAATATGTCAATGTCATTGGTTTAATTGTGTCATAGCTAAACTTTGATAATGGCTTTCACAATTTTGCATATTAAATTGAGTGATACAAGTATCGTTATAAAATATCGGTCATATGTCTAAAACCAAAGCCTTTTGGTTTTCCATTTTTTGAATTTTCCTTTTTATAAATAATGGTTTAGGCGGCATGTTATTAATGCCATGTCATCCTCTATTCACTATTACGCATATATAGTTGTATGTTCTCAATAATATAATCTTTTTCGAGACACCCATCATGGATTTATTTATTTTTGGCCAAGTTTCGAGTATGAAGTGGAGATATGTCCAATGCTAGTTCAATTAAAGTCCACACTTCTACTCACATAAAAGACATACTTCGCTCATAAAATGATAACTCATATGAATGGAGTTCAAACATGCTGATATACAAAGGATTGTTAGAATTATCAATGCAAAGGATGGTTAGAATTTAATTATATCAAAGTATTTTTAATTATGAAACAATATCAATATTTTTTTTATTGATTTTTTCCCTCTTGTTAATGTTAATGTTTGTCACTTCCCCTTTTCAAGGGAAAATTGTGGTGTATTGGTTTGCTCACTGCTTAGCATGATTGAGGTCATTAGTTCCACTCTACTCTATTGTGATTAATGATAAAGTGATATCTAAATGGTGGCGAGGACATTGATATGGGTTGGGAAAGAATGAATGATTTCACATATAGAGTTAGAGTGAAGTAGGTAAAGGCATATGCTTCATTTATGGTTGAATTAGATGAAAAGAGATTTGGAAGTAGAGTCATTGAAATTTCTACCAAACTTGGTATCGATTCTTGTGTACATTATCATTGAGGTGGGTAAGTATGTAAGATATTATTTGAGTTACTAAGACCGTGGTTTGATGTCTTGTGTAAGTCTTGGAAAATGAGAAGAAATAGGAGAATATACATAAGTTTTATTGCATGATGTTGATCTTGAAAATGGGGAGAACTTAATGAAATAGTTAAATAGATTTTCACGAGATGGGATCCTAAAGAAAGATGGAAAGGTAGTGGAAGTGAATTTGTTTGAGTGTCATGATCTAGTGGCCATATGCACATAGTATGGAATAAAATGTTTCTCCAATGCGAACTATTTTTTTTTTTCGTTGGTGCACATGCCATAAAAAAGCTATACACATGGTTATAGATAAAATCAAAAGTCAAGAAGGGGATATTGTCGTAGCATTTTGTAGTTCTCGTAGTGAGCTATATAGATTTATTAGAAGTTTTTATTTATGTGTATATCTTTCCATAACTTTCTTAATCTTTCTTTGTTTTAAAACATTAGGAGTTGAATCATGTTTTTGAACCAAGCAAGGGATGGGAAGAAAAGTTGGATGAGTGTATTATAGACATTCAACCAACCTCATCTAGTAGACAATTGAATCATATAAAGAGTTATCCCGTGAATAGAAAAAATGGTGAAAAGGTAGAGACTTTCATAATTAATTGTTAATTATAAATGAATATTCTTAGTATTTAACTAACTCATGCCTAGTGAAACGTGTGCTGCTAATTACAACTCACTCCTAGCTCAATGTCTGAGCTTTTATATTCCGTTCACCATGCTAGAGTTAGAATTGTTTTTAAATATGTTTCATGAAATTCAAAGAATTCCATCACATTGGGACAAGGTTCCTCCAACTAGAGGCATTGAGAAAACAAAAAATGTTCAAATTTGGGAGGAAATGGAGAAAAACGGGGTTGCATGGAAGCTTGGGGAGCCATACCATCATAAAATCCAAGAGTACAATGATATTAACTACAGGAAATCAAATGGATTAGCATCAAACAAGATCCTCATTCAACATAAGGGAATTTTAAAGGTTTAAAAATTATGTTAACATATCCAATATTTTTTATGTGGGTCTTGACTAATAACAAATGATGATTTTATGGATTGAAGCTCTGCATTTAGGGTTTTCGCAGGCCTCTCTCTAGGTGGGGTTCCCTCCCTTCGCCATCATCCCTATTGTTGGAATACTAAGAGGGGGGGGGGGAATCAATATAAGCACATTTACCACTTTTAACCACAATATATGAATGTCAACTTTATCAGTAGTATATCATCAATGTATCATCAATATATCATGAGCATATATCAGTAGTATATCATCAACGTATCATCAATAATTTTCTACTACTAATTCAAACTTCATTAAAAATTCTTCTAAGTCATTCAGACCATAAAAAGTAGGAGGCTCTCTTACCTCTAAACCAATCCATCTTAGTGCGCGCGTCATTCCGACACATATTCTGGTGGATAATTCATGTAGTCATTGTTTCCAGTTCTCCAGTCATGTGTCAGAGTCTGAAGCACAAGAACTAATACTCCTCCAACTAATAATTCCATCTGCAGTTGGGTTGATATAATCCTCTTCGTGTGCGGTAGTTCTATACAAGCGATTTACATATTCTGTAATAAAATTGTCTGTCGCAGGTTCCACATACCTTCCTCCTTTTGAGGGGTCCAATGGCACAATAAATTTGTATTCTCCATATTCAAATATCATCTTCCTTGTCTTCAAATTGATCATATCATGGTTATCAAAGGCCTAATATAGACCCAACAATGTTGTATATGGTGAAGTGTTGTCCACTATTTCAATGACTTCAAAGTCTGCCATGGTGTGCACACCATATAGATATATTGGAATCCCTTTCAATATTCCAATTGGCACCACTCTATGTTGATTTTATAACTTCAACTGAATAGGTGAATACCCCAATTGAGGTTCTCCCATATCTTCCCATGTCTTCTTTGGCAGAATATTGACTTTGAACCCTAAGTCTAGTATGATATCCCTCATATTGAAATCTCCAATGTTTGCATTCAACCTGAATTATCTACTCGTTCTTCTCTTCTTACAGACTTGATTTACTGTCTTTACCCCTTCTTCCCCAAAATCACACTTTTCTAGCAAACTCTGTAGTACTTATAAAGAATTTTTATCATTCAACAATTTTACACATGAGCCCAAAAAGTTTCTTAAGTTACTTGCTCTGAAGGTTTCTCTTTGCTAGTTTGATCAAATAATGCAGGCATGTCATACACTTGTACCTCATCTACTGGCTTTGTTCCTGAAGTAGACGCAATATTTTCCTTCAGAATCTCATGTCTAGCCTCTTTGAATGTCTCTTTCTCTTTGCGCGCATCAAACTTCTATTCATGCGATGTATTCTTCCTAACCCTGGTATTGATCCCGCTCCTTCTTTGCTACATCTTCTCATTTCTTGTCTCCACCTATAGTAACTATGTTTATCTTCTTCCCATCCTCTTCTCTATTTTCCACCACAATCCATTGCACATTCTAATTTTTCTGGTCTCTCTTGTCCTGTATCTTTGTCAACAATGTCGGACAATATTATGTTTCATGGTCTGTTGCATGACAATACATACAGGTCGTTGGTGGTTGTGGATAGTCTCTTGCAAAGTGCCTTGGTTTCTAACAATTATGACAAACTACAGGTCCTCGACCTCTTCCAAAGCCTCTTCCTCCATGGCCTCCTCCTCTGAAGCCTTCTTTGTTACCCTGATTATCTCCACATGGTGTATTATACTGAGGTCCTTGATTGTACTGTGGTTGCGCATTATTGTACTATGGTTGCGTTGCACACTATTGTGCATTTTTATACTGCAGCGGTGCTCCAAACTGTTTCACATTGTTATACTGTCATTGTGGTTGAAACTGTTGTGCGGTATTATACTATGGTTGTTGCACATTCTAGTATTATACTATGGTAGGTTGTGTTGCCATTAACTTAGCATGCATCCTATATACATTTGATGTCCTCTCCTTCATTATATCCAAGGTTCTACAGTCCTTGTCTTCGTGTCCAACTAACTTGTAAAAATTACAAAATGTACTCTTTGGTACTATCTGATACTTCAGCATCATGGGACAATGATAAGGATCACGTCCACGTGTTTTGAAAATCTCACACCATTTTCCTCCTGAAGATAAATGGTTTGGCATACCCACTCCTATGTACTGCACAAATAATGGACAATCATTATTGTGATTCCCTTCAGTTTTGCATAATTTGCACCAAACATCTTCCCTTTTCTCCTTATCTTTTCTATGATTTAACTGGAATTTTAAGTTTTTCAGGTCTTGTCTCAGCTCTTCCACAGTTGGATCTGTCTGCGTATACTGATTTTCCTCTAACTATAAGGTTTCTTGCAAGGCCTCAACCTGACTTTGGAACTCTTTTTGCCTCAAAGGATACTTCAAGTGTGGAAATAAAGAGTTAACAAACAAATATCTGTGTTGCATGTCAGTAATAGGATACTTCATCTTACCTTTGAGTCTCTTGAACTTTTGGTCCACCTCCTAGATCGATTCTCTTGGATTCTACTTAATCTCTATCATTTCATTCATGAATTGATCCTTTGAACTTGGTTTCTGAAATTCATTTATTAATTGCCTCTTCACCTCTGCTACAGTTGTAGGTGTTCTTGTTGGATTGTTTGATGTGAGATCCATGTACTAGTCTAATGCGAGGTCTCTGAATGTGATTTCCAACTGCGCAACCTTTGTATCTTTATATGTAATCTTCTTAGGTTCCCATATATTCTCACAGATAAACAAAATTTGTTTTGGTTCATCTGACCCATCTCCTTAGAATTCTGGTAACCTAATAGTTGGATCTTGTCCTACCATTGTAAAATTTGGTGTACTACCACCTCTACGCGGTGTAGATACTTGAATGTTACTTGATGAACTTACACTTCTACTTGAGTTTCCACTGGACCCACGTCCTGTCAAAATTCTTCTACCACTAATCACTTGTTGGTTAACCATTTTTTTTTCTTCATATGTCTTAATCGCATGAGGTTGTGGGTTCGACATAATTCAGATCTGGAATGGAGAGTCTTCTTTTTCACTGGACCCTTGACCTTTGTTTTTCCTCTCATATGTGGCACACAATATTTCCTCAATATTCCCTCTAGCGTGGAGATCCTCTACCTCTTCCTCATCACTTTCCAAGCCATCTCGCTCGGCGAATACCCTCTTCTTATTATTTATCTTATATTGGTAAGGTCATTCGATGCAGGTCACTCTTGCTTTCCTTATTATTTCCTTGGTCTATTCCTCACCCATCATTATGGGGTCCATTTCTTCCTTCTTCTGGCCTCTGTCAAGAGCCTTCTCCATATCTCAGATCTTCCTTAGTGCTTCCTCAAGCTCCCCCATGCACGCAGAGTGATTTAGTTGTTTGATTCCATGGTCATCATGCCTTTATCATGCAACAAGATCTTAATCAATGTGTAAAGAGACCTGATGTACCTCCCTCTGGGTCCCTTCAAAAAATATTGCTCTACAACATTATATGACTTTGTTGTCTCTACTGCAAATTCAGTAATAAATCTCACAGTAATATTGTCTAACCAAAAATATATTGCTCGTGTGCATTTATTATTAACCTTTTCTAGTCGCGCAATGTTCTCAACATTCCACTCTACTGGCCTTATCCAATCATTCGAATGAGTATCCTTCAACCTCAATATCCACTGTTGTAATAACTCTGGAAAATAACATAAATATGCCTCATGCAAATTAGTAAACACGTACATTTGCAGATATTGGCACAATGTATATCTGAAACTTCTATTATCTTTCTATGCGAACTTGAGTTGCTTTGTCTCCAAACATATTTCAATCTCTTGATTTGCAGGGTTCCATGGCCTAAACATTCCTTTCTACCACTGCATCTTCTTCACCAAATCCCTTCTAGATTGTTCTTCTTAGTTCCAGCCAGCAACAAAACCCTTTGTTGGATGTATGGGTTGACCCGATTTCTACCTTAGTTCTCCAACAAAACCGTATTCACCATTGGCCCTTCTGGTAAACCAGAAGGCTACACTGTGCACAGAGTGTAAAGCACAGTCTCACCCGAGATGGGTTATGGGTTATTTCATGACCCAAGTGTTTGCAATCATAGAAGAGATTTGGGATGTTCCTTTTACTTCTACTTCTACTTTAACATGCATCTTACCATAACACTCATCAAATATACTATTTTATCCATTCAATACCATTTATTCTGCATGATTATTCTAGTGCGCGTTGTAAATAAAATCTAACATATGCATTCATCTAACCATTCATTCATCATAAAACCTATAAAATCAATACAACACACATAAATACACCATGGTTCAGCCCCCTGGGCTACATCCACAAAAATCTTCTGCTTTATTATTGTTCTTCATAAAAAAGGTCATGCGTTGCACGCATTACATCATATTTTTAGTACTGGTGAGGTTGACCAGCATCACACCAATATCCACAGCTTGCGACGTCACCCTCAATTACTTCTGAACATTGACTCCATCTAAGCTCTGCAACTCTCAACAACACAAATACTTTGACTCAGACTCAAAAGGATGCTCAAAAAGTACTTCTCTCATTTACAAGTGATAATCAACTACCCCAAGATCGTCTCTTATTTTCCTCATACTTCCTCTATTTATATTACAAAAGTGGGTAAAAACCCTTACATTGTGACTCAAAAACCCTAATCCTAAGTGGACTCCACTTTCCTACTTTATAACTGACTTCCACGCGGTTGGTCTTCGATCCAACTGTTCCTTTCTTTGACCATGTGATGGTCTTCCTTCTTTCCTGACGCGCTGCTTCCTTTGCCCTTTTGTCACGTTGTTTTACCTTCTTTCCTAGCACGTGTTGCTTCCTTGGTCCGTTCATTAGCTCTTATCCTCGTTTACTGCTCTTAACCCAAAAAATTCCTTCTCCAACAGTAGAAGTCCTTAGTCTTTTTAAAATGCACCCCTGATGAAATATATGGATTTCCAATGTTATTAACTTCACCCCAAATATTAGATCACTAAATTTGGAGCTATATAGAAGCACAGGCATGCATTTCCATTAGGTCAATTTATATTGTTTTGGTCTCTCAATTTACAAGGTAGACTTTGCCTCTTTTACACAACAACCACTTTTGTATTTACAAATGAAAATATAAATATGTAGACAGGTGTAAAATTATCTAAGACACCCTCAAAAACTTGAATCATTCAAATTGCAGGTTTGTAAAGACCTAGGTGTGCATTTTTTTTTAAGCCCGACGTCCATTTCTGCACAAGGGAATAAATTAAAGTTTAAAAGCAAAACAAGTATTTTTCTCATTCAGGTATTCCATTTTAGTCTTTCTAGAGTCTTGGATAAGAATGTGAAAAAGGGATCCAGTTTAATTAAAGGCCAAATGGAAGTTAATGGTGAATTAATGACTAATCCCATACCATGATGGTTATGATGCAACGTGGTAGAGGCTTTGCATTATGAAAGGTGTTGTGGTCTTGTCAATCCTTTCGACATTAAAGCCCAGTTATGTGGAAAATTCCCCAAGCATGTGAGAAGCGTAGTTATCTACGAACCTGAGAATGGGAAATTCAACAGGTTCAGTGTTTTGGTTCCAGAGGCTCAACACCGATCATTGGTCTGAGTCAAGCAAAGCTTCTTCTTCAGATCAGGCTCCCATATTTGTGCAACGATTTCTGATCTCTAGGCACTCACATGATTTTCACGAGAATGTTACCACAGTTCTTATCAAGAAGATCTTGGACATTGGAAACATTAAGTTTCTTAGTATAAGTTTTTCTGAGTTGTTAGAGATTTATGAATCCCTTTTCTATTCTTTCCATTCCCCTTCTCAACCCTTATTCTGGTTTTGATGTTCTGGGTTTGACGTTTCTGGTTTGTTTATCACGTCTCCTTTACCATGTTTCCCTCACCCTCTCTAGTTTCCCTCTCCTCTCATCCTTCACGATTTTCCCCTAAATCATAATTCCTTTCCCCTTCTCCCTGATTTTCCTCCGGGAGGTGTTTCTGAACCCTTTTTCCCAGACCCTTTAGGTTTTTCTTGGTATTTCCTGTCTCTTGTTTATATCCCCTCTCATTTTTGGGGCCTTCTCGGATTTTATCTATGGACCTTTCAAGCCTCAATTTTAATCATTTTAGGTATCCCCATGTTTGCTTATCTTTTTGAGCATTCATATCATTATGTTCTGATCATTAAGAACATAGATAACAACATAACAAGTTGGGGCATTTATATAATAATGGACCCATTTTGGAATGAGGTCAAAGGGTATTTGAAGCTCTTTGAAGCAATTTTGGAAGGAATACAGACTCAATACATCGAGAATGCAGGGAGAATCAATAATATGGAAAGTATTGTGTCCCTTCTTATTGACATAATTGAAATCATCATTCATGAAATCCAAAAAACAACTACATTGGAACAGGCAATGTTAATGCTCATCCAAAAAACAGATAAGTTAAAATAAGAAGTAAGACAACTACAAGAACAAGAGATTGAACGACAAAGAATTCAGGAGTTGGAAACAATAGTTGCAAGGATTCTGCAAAGACTAAACATGGTTGAACAAGAATAGAATTATTTTAGAGCAAGAACTGCTCCTCAAGGACATCAGATCGATCAATTAGATGAAGCACAGGGAGGACATGAAGCAGTTCCCGTGGAAATAGAAGAAAATACCCAGAGAATAGTTGAAAGACAGGATGGGTAGCATTTTAATATAGTGTAATGAAGTTTTTTAAATGCATCTTACTATTAGGAAAATATATAAGAGTATATGGCATCTTCACTACCCAAAATTATAAGTTTCTATATGTTTTATATATCATATAATTCATAGAGTGGTTCTTTGTTTCATTCAAGACTCTTTTTGTAAATTTCGACAACTGCTTTTCCTCAGGCACAACCATTTAATACAAAGTTCATGTTCAATTCCTGTTAAAAAAAAAGATTTAGAATGTTATTAACTTCACCCCAAAAATTAGATAACTAAATTTGGAGCTATATAGAAGCATGGGCATGCATTTTCATCACGTCACTTTCTATTGTTTTGGTCTCTCAATTTACAAGATAGAATTTGCACCTTTTACATAGCAACCACTTTTATATTTGCAAATGAAAATCTAAATATGTAGACAAGTGTAAAATTATCTAAGACACCTTTAGAAACTTGAACCACTCAAATTGCAGGTGTGTTAAGACCTAGGCGTGCATTTTAGTGAAGCCTGGAGTGCATTTCTACACTAGGGCATAAACTAATTAAAGTTTAAAATAAAAACATGTATCTCTTAAGAGTGATTGTGAATTTTTAGTTGTTTAGGCTCTAACAAGCTTAAACTAGGGTTTTATGCAAAAATAGAAATTGTAATCCTAATTTTCTATATCATCATATATCGAGAACATTGTCATCTACATCTGGCTCAACCTGCTCCCTATATCCATTTCTTTTTTTTAAATGTACGATCGTTGGAATTCTGACACTAATCCGTCACATTCTTGGAAGTCTCATGCATATCTCCTCCGATGATTCCATCGCACCATATTGTTGAATCACTAACGGATTGTGCATTGTACAACATCGCGACGTTGACGTAGGCCTCCAACCATAAATTCACAATTTGGATGATGTCTTTGTCATCTTTTCGACGGTACTTAAGTGTGCCTATGTCATAGTAACAACTGTCATCGTCGGTAAAATAGTTTCTTGGAAAATGACACATGGAAAATCAATGTGTCGCAATACTACCCTTGTATGATGGTCGTCATTGTGACAATTCTATGCGGCGAACATATGTTTTGCAAATTATTTCCACAACTTCCATGTGGTATTACATTGCATCAAATATCCAACATATTTTTAGGGCCGTCACTAGTACGACGAGAATGGTTCAACGAATAGTTGAGGAGGAAATTCATCATAATTCAGACGGGTGTCAGAACGACGTCAAAAAATGAGGCAAATGTACTAGTGAAAATTTTTCAACAACTCAAGATCGTAATCTTATGGTTTACTATTTTCCATCTATCCATGTTAAAGTGAATGCTACTAAAGAAAATGAATCTTCCAGTTGAATCTTCTCAAATCATTATGCACATGGTTTCGTCATGAAAATGAATGTAAACCAAAGTTAAGCCAAGTTTTCAGTTAAACAAAAATGAAAGGAATAAAAAAATAAGGAAGCTCTCATGCAACACTAAGCTAAGACTAAATCAATCCATCCTGAGTCGCAACATAAACTAATAACAGATGGTGGATTTTATTCATGAAACCAAAAATAAACCAAAAACCTATGTTATTTAAGAAGTAATAGAAGTAAAAATCTAAACTATGCAAGCATATAAGGAAGTAAAAGAACTATGCTACTCCAATTCCTACTCTATCCTACATTGGATGAAAAATGACTATGTCAAAGCATAGTGCTAATGTACCCATTCAAGCAGCTCCAAAACTACAACCATGTGTTTATCAAAAGTCAATAGCAGAGATTAAGAGACCAAAAATAGGAAGAATTGACTCAGGTAAACCTTTGTCCAGCATGTGAAAATTTACAGTTTTAATATTCATGGGAAATGTAGACATGAAGGATCCCTCCAACCAAGTTTCAATTCCATCATAAAATTTACAATGACCATCATAGAACTATTGTAAGGAATTCAAAAATGAGTGGCATACTTGATGAGAACCATGTATGAAATTTGCATGTTGTGTACCACGTGGGAGAGTTGTAGTATTGGTGGTATCATTTATTCCACATGTCAAATAAAGATAATGAGAACCTGACATAAACATCGGTTGAAGCCGAAGTGCCTCATTATCTAGGAGAGTCTTTCTGGACTACATTTTACATAACCCACATGCTGAGAGTAGAATTTTGTTTTCCCAGTTTGAGGGAAATGTTGAGCAAAAGATGACTCCAAGTTATCCTATAACATCATCAAAATCATGTGAGGACTGTTGAAGTATTGAGACAAAATCCAAGGACGAGTGATGCATCTGCCCCTGAAGATTAACATGTGATTCTATAAAAGATTGAGGTGACAACGTTTATTGGATCGGCTTGATGCTTCATGTGTCTTGCATGGTGATGGGTTGTCTAAGCAATGTTATTTCCACATGGGGATCTAAAAACTTTTGGTACTCTTGGTGATTTGTATCTTATTTTATTAATGTATGTGCATTGAGATCATAAATTTCAGATTGCACAAGACCAATGAATGATATATTACTACTCACATTCAATTCTAGAACAAAAAAATAATCATCAAAAATACAGTTATCGTGATCAAACCATGTTTGAATGTGTTCCAAAAATTTAAATTGCAAAGGACTTTCAACATTGTGCATCCTGGATGGACTATAATTTTGAATGAGTCTTTGATCAATCAATGTTTTTAAAGCTTCTTGTTCTCATTTACCATTCAGTATTGTATCGTTAAAAGAGTAATGTACAGATTGCACTGCATGATAAATAGGTGAATTCTCACATGGGTGATTATCATCAAACACATTTGTATAAAGAGAATGGAGATCTTCGTATTTTGAAACTGATTGGATTTCCTGAATATGAAATCCATTACAAACCAAAGTATATTCACGATTATCTAAAAGATAAACATTATTTTTTTCCCACTCTCGATCTAAAGGGTTTAATAGTTCTGATGGAAATTCCCTTATAGTTGTGACAGAGTGCTGGTTAGAAATAGTGTTCTCTCCTCCTTCCATTAATATGCTTCTCAGTTCTAAACCATTATTCAAATCGACAATCGTCTCATGAATTGATTCATTAATTGATACATATTTAAAATAATCTTTTGAATCATTTCCCTCTAATTTCTCATTGAAATCACATTGCAAAGTATCGGATATTCGAGGGCAAGCTAGCATGGTCTACATGTTTGAAAATATTTCTTTGGGATGGGAGGTGACTGAATATTTATTGTGTAGATCTGCATCTTGTAAACTAGAGACATTTTGATTATCTAGATTGTACCCTTTAGGAATAGAGATGAGATATGAGAACCCATCAAAGATTTATTGATCTAAGGGTTTGTCATTTTCAGAAAATCTACAAGAAATTCACATGACTCTTTGAAACAAAGCATCCACACATTTGGTTTTAAGTCTACATATTTCTTAAAGTTCATTATAATTATAATGTACATGAGCAACGATAAAGACTTCCATGAGTTGTCTCCAGCTATGTATTGATTTCACTAGTAATTTCCTAAACCATGATTTAAAATGTCCTTGTAATGTGAGGATAAATAATTGACATCTTTCATTGTCCCGAACAATTTTAAGGTTTTTTCGTGCAATGTTAATCTAATTGAAATGCGTGAATGCAGAGACATGCCCTTCACCATCAAACTTCAAGTTTTTCAAGAGATCAATTGTCTTGGCTGAGATTCCCCCTGAGGGTCTCAGAAGACTCAAAAGGTTATCCCATACAAAGATATAGAGAAGAGCCATGGGTTGGTTAAAAAAAATAACGAAATGACTCCATGTGGGCAGGCTTTTCATTCGGCCCTCCTTCTAGTGCCAATTTTGTTGATGCAGGAAAAATAACCTTTGTCAGCAGTAGGGGTTACCCTTATGAGAAGTCCCAATTGGACCTCACCCATTTGGAATAGAGAACCCATCCAGATCCTGGATCGATAGCCATTTCTAGTTTAGGGTTTATCAATTGTGACTCGGTTCACCAATGATGGTTTCTAAGCTAAAGAATGAGATGCAATTAATCTAATATGCATGCATCTGGATGAAATTAATCTAATATGCATGCATCTGGATGAAACTAAGCTAACTAGAAAGAAAACATAAAACCATACATACTCTTGTCAATGGCTTGAGAAATAGTTCACACAGAGAAAAAACAAGAATACGAATAAACAACTGTAAAACTAGAGAAGTCTGGCATTTGCACAATCATTTACAGTTTTATGTCCACGGATTCAGACAAATATTCATTGAAGAATATAAATAAGAATGTGAAAAATCATACATAAAAATACTCTATAATATGAAGTACATCCTTACACAAACCCAATGCCAAGCAAAACGCAACAGAGTAGTCCAGTGCAACACAAGAATCAAAGTTCTCCAAAAAATAGCTTGGCAAAACATGTTTCTCCTCATTAAAAGTTTCAACAATAGTACATGAAAGCTCCAAGAGAACAAACCCCCTCATTTGGATACAATTCCCCTATTTATTGAAATTTAGTGTGACTAGTGGCCTTCCTCCTTCTCGACTCTTGACCTTCCATTTACAAAGTTTTATCATTATCCTCTTTGGAATGATGAGGGAATAATGACAATAGAACTATTTGTAATTTAATATATATCATACATCATATGCATTTACATTTCGAAGTTTGCTTTTAGTGTTGGTGGGCCATCATGGGTTTTGGCCCTAGTTCACATCATGAAATGTGATGAATGATCTGAACACCAAGGAATTTCTCTTGTTTCTATGCTTCTATTGTTTTTGCTTTAGTTGTTGTTACTTCAATTGCTAGTGCTTTAGCTACTACTGCTTAAGCGTTTATTGTTGTTGTTATTGCAACTAGTATACAATCCTATGTTGTAGACCACATTTGCAAGAGCTTTGTTTCATTCTGGCAGATGATGTAGAAAAACTATATCTCTATAGTTTTCTTTCTTCACATGCTGCATATCCAGATTATTAAGTATGATCTTCTTCCAACATTGGTACCCGGTTCCATTCAACCCAAGATATATGAGTTTCCAGAGTACAATATCAAAATACAAAACAAGCATTTTAACATATAGAACTGAACAGTTAACTATCATTTTAGATTATCTTCCTTGAGTCTGATTCCTGATCCCTCCGACTTTGATCAAAGTATTGTGTCATTCAAACTTTTGAGCCACTAACAAGATGCCAGTATTCAATCCTGAAAATTTGTGAAAAAATATGGTAAAGAAACTCTTGAATTTTATAATTGGAAAGTTGTAGAGTTTGGCAAGACCTTTCCAACAGTATAAAGAACACGAGAAACAAGTATCAGAGTCAAAAGTTATGTCTAAAAAGTTATGTCTAAAATACAATTGATTGTTTGCTAAAAAAATATGCATGAGGACCCTCGATACATGGTGTGTCGGGGGCTAAAAGTGGATCTTCTTCCAACATTTCATGTGTTAGTGAGAAACAAAGATCTAGTTAATTGTGATGTAAACCTCATGCCCCCATACACCTTAACCTGATGACCATTGTGTGTTAGTATCGTGTTCAAAATCGCATTTTTCACAACACATCTCAATCCTATCACTGCTGAGTCAAATTGTATTTCTGGTCGATATGTTAGGTGCAAGGTTGGATCGAGTGGTCATGCAAAGATTCAATAGTAGGTTCATAATGTGAGTTTCATTATGAAGAAGGGGTTTTAATATTAAAATAATGAAAAAATTAAAATGGGGGGGTGTTTGTGAGCCCCCCTTAAGGTGTTATGGATTATGAAATAAAGAGGGGGGAGTCGCATGGCTCATGAGCCATAGAACCCCCTCTTCCACCTCATATATAGTAAAAGCTGTGGGGGTCGTGACACCCACCACTCAATCTTAATGGATGCCCACCCCTCCTCATACTTTTAAATAAAACTTATTTTAATCTTTGGGATGCCAAAAACGTGAATTCAAACCATGAGTTGATTACCCAAGCCACCACGTATGGAGACCTAATCTTCATTTAGCACCGTCTATCAGGAGTCGATTAGCCATTTTATGCCATCGTGAATCAAGATTCGATTAGCCATTTTATGCCGACATGTATCGACAGTTGGTTAGCCACTTTATGCCGATAACGTTTATAACATAAGGGTTTTTTAAACATTGAAAGGGATGTGCGGCCATATGCAAAGGGTTTAAAAAACTATATATAAAGGTTAGTTGGAAGGGGGGTGCATGGGTTTCCCCCTTCCCCTCCTCCATATCATGTTTTATTTAACCAATGAACCCTCCCCCCTTTAATTTATTATTAAAACAATTTTTCTTATTAAAAAATTTTGCATTATGTTTTAACATTTAAAAAACGGTTTTCCCTTTTAAACATTTTTAAAATATTTTATTCTTGTTTAAACAATTTTCACGTAGATCGAAAAATGCTAATCGATGTTTAGTGATGTTGACAAAGGGGTTAGTGTGACAAAGGGGTTAGTGATGTTGACAAAGGGGTTATATTTGTAGTCAAGCATAACTTCAAATACACATAATTTAATCATATGACATTTGATTGAGGCATCATTTTTTGCGATGTGGAGAGCACATGGAAACGTTTCCAATGAGATAATTTACCATGTCATTCAAACATTTCAACAGTTTTACGATTAACAAGGCTATCCTAGTGGGAAACCCTTGGTGATTGTTCTGGAACTTCTAGGTCCCATATTTTGATTTTATTAGTGGCATTGGAATCATAATCCCACAAAACATACAGTTAGCCTGTTTCGTGGGGGGGATGCACTTTGATCATTACCCAAAATTGCAAGCAAAGACATTTTGTAATGAAATTTCGAGCCCTATTCTCGCTATTGCTTCGCTTGTATTTAGTTCCGTCGGTTTCTACAACATTTGTGTTATGTATGCTCTTAATCCATCCATTGGAAATGAGGTCATTTATTAGTGGCTAAGAATTATTATCCCACAAAAACAACCAACTGGCGTTTGGAGCAATTGACACTCATTATGAGCTGGGAGGACTAACTCTTTTTTGAGATGTAATTTAGAGCCAACCTATGTCTTTTAGATGTTGAAATTACCCCACCTGAAAATAAACGACACATTCATGATCAAGGTTAGTCATAAAATCAAAAGGCACAAAATATGCATGTTGGTATGGTATGCATAATGAAAGTTGCTACCGACACAAACAAACTTGCCCATATTATTTTAATACTCAATCCCTACTACAACATGACATCAATCAAAATCAGTAGGAAATCAACATTATTCATATAGTGAGACATGAAATGCTTAACCATTGAATAGTAGGTTCATCACATCTATGTATCTTCTAAGGACAGGAAGTTAACAATCAGAGGTCAACTTAGGAGTTGAATAGAGGGATCATTTGGGAATTCAAGTGGTGAGTCAAGCGAACTTAAGGTGGTCATGACTTAGTAGACTCATGCACAAGTTAAGTCCAAAAAGTGAAGATCTAGGCATGCTCAAGGTGATCAAAGTTGAATATGCATTTCTTATATCAATCTATCATGGAGATCGAATCAATTTTTGTGTGTTATTCCATATGTCGAGCTATGTTCACTTGTGCTTCAATGTCATAACAATTTATATTGACACTATCTCGACTTGGAATTCATTTTTCTTCACTTCTATAATTACTTATCTCTCCAACTATTAACACCTAGATATGCAGGGTTAAAATTTTAAATCATGTGCCATGTTCCGGTATTGCAATGTGTAAAACTTGTCAAAGGTGCGCTATCAAGAGTAATGTCTTTCTGCTGTGTAGAATTTTCTTATGATTTTAAGAGTATGACGTCAAGGTCAAGTAATGTTAACACAAGTCATCAAGCCTAAGTATCAAAGTGCATTATTAAAAGGTAGTGCCTACATATGAAGGCTAGTGCCTACATATGTAGCCTCAATTTTTTGGGTTCTTTCTGGTAAAAAGATTAATTTTTTTATTAAATATTGGTTTTTTTTTAAATATTATGTGCATTTAAAAAAATATTGGGCTTGTATCCCAATCTCCAAGTCCAAGAACCTAAGACCAAGAGCCAAGCATGGACCCACCAAGGATACAAATCATATGCCAAGTCACAAGGGTACACTCACATAAGCGCAAGAGAAAAGTCCATAGGTGTATAGTATGCTCAACGCGTCGATACGTAAAGAAGTCACCAACGTATATAAAGGATAACCAAACATTTTTTCCTAGTAATGTGGAATATCTCCACTACATGCAAAACGAAGCACCGATGATGCCAGTGCTTTGTCCAAGTGTTGATGAAGGGATAGAGATGAGTGTTGAAAGTAAGATCACCCAAAGCTAAAACCAAGTGTCAAAGGAAAGTTCTCCCTACAATGAAGGCATCTTCCCGAGTTAACAAGTTCTCCAAAGTGTATGCAGTCTCATGGCACTTCTTGACTACAACCTCACCCTTTAAAATTTGGCCTTAGCAATCTCATGTGCCAAGACTGTGATCTTATGCATCTACTCATTGATTTCATGGCACTATACCTAAGGTTAACCGACATCATTGTTTCTCCTTCTATTCTTTCTGCAAATTTTGCAACATTGGGTGAGCAAGTCAAAGTTGTAGAGTTGGTGGGTTGTGATTGGGTTCATGTCGATATTATGAATGAGCGTTTTATATTACCATTGGACCCCTGGTGGTTGGTGCATTACAAGCCGTGACATATTCACTTATGCCATACTGAATTGCTTATTATCCAGAACATAATATGTAAAGTGCAAGAGTAACATTTATAAACATCGATACAGTGTATGGCTGATGGAAAAAAACAAAGCATTAGTGACATGTGTCAATAAATTTCACTTCTTATCCTTAGTTAACCTCAGTGTATAAATTCCCTTTCCCAGCAGACCTTTTCACATCAAGATTCATATTTTTTAAAGCATTGTTTGATCAACTCCAGATTTGAAGACATTGTTTAAACATCAGATCCACATTTCCAAGTTCACATCCCACATTCTCAGGCACAAGAACAACGTTAATTGGTTGATTATATCATACAGGTAGCAGAGCATCTTGCAAGCCAAATCTGGATCTCATATTTGAAGGCATTCAACTTCAACAATCCCAGATTTCTTGCAAAAATCATAAATTTCTTTTATTTTTAGATTATTGATAGAATTTGTTCCTAAAGGTTTGCAACAGTCTACATTGAGTATTTTTCTGTAAGTTCTATCATTTTTAATGAAGAGAGGATATTCCTCTTGGAAGGAAGCAGGGGATTGAGTGATAGGAGAAGGTGAGGTCTAAGAAATGTATTAAATAACTTTAGGCCCTGCAACATTTCAATCTCGGTGATTCAAACACCCTATTAGCTAGATTGTGTATCTTGTAACTTTATTTTTCTACGTATTTGAATACAATGAGGATTTCTACAACGCATTAATTTCTAAACAGATTCATCTATGATTATAGCAAAGATTTTGTTGTTAATTACATGTTTCTTGTTAGTTGTATTCAAGTACTTGTTTCAGATTTGAAATATCATTTTGAATTTGAAAATCTTCTTGGTGAATATATGAGTTTAGCAGATTGTTGACTTATATATTCATATTTGTTTCTTATTCTTCCATTTTATTGTCCATTAATATCTAGCTATCAGTGTGAATGCCCCTGAATATATGAAGTATTGTTGATCATTTGAGATCTATTTGATGAGATTTACCAGATCCTCAACCTATCCAACCCACTGGATCCACCTTTCAATCAAACAAACCATTTCAATAACTGAGGTTCCATAGTTTTCCCTATAGCAATCTAGTGCAAACTTTAGGGATAACATCTTTTGGCACCATTTCCGGGGACAAAATTGAATATTTTCCTTGGAGAACGAAAACAACCAGATCTAGTTTTTTATGGTGAATAAAAGCCAGACACATTCAAGATGTAGATCATTCACCTGGCGACTCCATGGTTGAAGAATTCGCAGGTGACTCCACTAATCCATAATTTCAAAAGCAATGGAAGATATTTTGGCTCAGAGGTAAGTGATTTTTTATTTTTCAAATGTACTTGGATTTCCGAATCCTATTCCTGAAAGGGATGAATGGGAAAGTTGTCTTCCGAGGTTTAAGGGAGAATATTGGGAAGTCCCCGCTGAGCATTTGTTGGATTTCCATGAGTGCATGCATACGACGGATATTATTCATGAATATGTTTTAATCAAGATGTTCAGGTTTTCATTAGAAGGAAAAGCGCGAGAATGGTGTATATCTTTACCTCCATCCAACATTTCTTCGTTGAAGTAATTTCATGTTGTATTCAATTCGTATTGTAAAGGCATGTATGCAGTCGATTCCCTTTATGATGAATGTTGTGAAGAGTTTTCATTGATGCATCATTTCTCCAAACACAAAATTCAACATCGCAGCTTGGGTCAGATGCATGAAAAGATAGTTACACAGAATGAATATTTCATTGAGGATATCATTTCTTCTCTTTAAATTGATGAAAGTATATTGTTTCCTTCATATTTTCATGATAATTTTGTTGTTTTAAATGTTGCTAAACAATTTTCTGCTCAAGAAAATTATCAACAGATTCAAGATGATCTTGTTGCCCTTGATTTTTTTAAGGCATGTGATGTTTATGAGTTGTTTCAAGGAGGACAAGTGGAGTACAACTTGACTAATGAAGAAGATTTTACATATGAGACACACTATCTTCTGAATCAGGAATAATTTTTTCATATTAGCTATTATCTAGTGGTTGTTTGGATGGATTATTTTCTTCAAGGGGTCCCAAATATTGCAGCATTCGGTTGATCCAGATCTCGGGGGCTGAGATATGGATGGATTGAATGCCAAGAGAGGAAGAGCTTAGACATGTCAATATTGCATGAAAAAAAAATCATGGACAAAAACATGTAAATGAAGTACTCGGGAGGTGAGGCCCAAAGAGGAGCCTCACCTCTAAAACTAATTACTAGTAAATCACTCAGAGTTAATTAATCTCACAATGAACAATAGAAAATATTAGAGAAGTCAAAATGAGTAACTTGATCTTATGAGAAGGCTTGTTAGACCTTTATATAGCATTACAAAATGGTCCATTGGACAAATTCAAAAAGATCTCATTAAATGAGTCTCTATTATTAGTATAATAGATCTAACTACCCAGCTAACTAAGTAGTGGAAAACAAAACCAGATACAATAATGGAAATAAATCATTAAATGAGTCTCTATTATTATAATAATAGATATAACTACCCATATAACCAAGTAGTGGAAAATAAAACCCAATACAATAATGGAGAGGTGGGACACTCTTTGACCCATATGGGCAACCTGTTAGCCCAATTAATTAATGAGGAGATGGGCATCTGTTTGATCCACTTGGAAAATCTATTAGCTTTATAACTTTATGACTTTTGTATCCAAATTTAGACCATATACCCCTTAAAATTTGAATCATTCCTCCCCCCTTAGAAAATGATGGCCCCCATCATTTCACCCATGCTAAAAAAAGAAACCTCATTATCGTATCATTATAATTACAATGCGAAAATACCCAATGAATATAAGGGTTTTGTGTGGTTGACCCATAACCATGGGTTTTTGGTTAACCCATAACCTAGTTGACAATGACATTGTACATGGGTAGAAAAATAAATAAATATTAATAAAATCCCAAAATTAAAAAAATAATATGGAAAAATCGTGACTATGGAGGCTTTGAATATTCTTCTACAAATTTATCTGTAACTTCTGCTACAAGAGATGAAATCCAATTATGTCGAAGACCCATTTGAGATACTGAAGAGATATTTCCATCGGTATATAGAAATTGTTCTAAGGTAGCCCATGGAGTGAAAAAAACCAAGTCGAAATTGAAGGGCACGTGGCCACGTTGGTTACAGACATGTGCTGCTTCAAACAAGGATATCTCATGAACCAAACAACTAAATGAAATTCTGTGAAATACCCATTTGAAATATTGAAGATATATTTTCATCCATATGTGTAACTTCTTCTGTAGTTTCCTTAGCAGGGAGAAAAAGACCGTTGAATATGGTCGTACATGCGGCTTCCTTAAGTCAAATACATGTTGAGATTTAATCAATGATATCTCTCAAACCAGGAATTCAAATGTGATTATGTGAAATACCCATTTGATATACTCAAGATATATTTCCATCCATATGTGGAACTCCTTCTATAGTTTCTTGAGCATAGAGAAAAATATTGTTGAATATGGTGGTATGCGCGACCTCCTTGGGTCAAATACATGTTGAGATTCAATCGATGATATCTCTCAAACTAGGAAGCAAAATAAGATTCCATGAAATACCCATTTGATATATTGAAGAGATATTTCCAGCCATATGTGGAACTCCTTCTGTAGTTTCCTGAGAAGGGAGAAAAATCCCGATGAATATGGTGGTACATGCGGCCTCCTTGGGTCAAATACATGTTGAGATTCAATTGATGATATCTCTCAAACTAGGAAGCCAAATGAGATTCCATGAAATACTCATTTGAGATATTGAAGAGATATTTCCAATGAGATATGGTAGAGCCTCTGAAATGCTTTGTAGAGGTCTCAACACCTCTTTGAAGTTGGCTGAGTGTAGAGAGCCACAAAGGATGTCAAGGGTTTGTAGAGCACCATGGGTTGTTGTAGAGGTTGTGGAACCTCCTTGGGCAACATGGACACCCTGCAAATTTGTTGAAAATGTTGCATACTAATGGATGTAGTGGATCCATGTATGGATGTAGTGAATCCATGTATGGTTCTCCTTGTAACGGTGAATGAAGATCTGACGGTAAAAACAAAGCCCTATAGTGTCTGTGGACCAACTATGATGCTTACAGTGTATGGCCCGGAAAATGGATTCTAATAGTACCAAAAGGAAATTAGTGATTGCTATAAATGTTTGAACCTGCAACATGCTTCAAAGCCTTGTCCCGATGGAGAGTGTGCATGCTCTGATACCACTGATCTGAATCTTGGAGGATGAGATCTGGATGGCTTGAATGTCGAGAGAGGAGGAGCTTAGACATGTCAATATTGCATGAAAAAAATCATGGACAAAAACATGTAAATGAAGTACTCGAGAGGTAAGGCTCAAAGAGGAGTCTCACCTCTAAAACTAATTACTAGTAAATCACTCAGAGCTAATTAATCTCACAATGGACAATATAAAATATGAGAGAAGTTAAATGAGTAACTTGATCTTATGAGAATGTTTGTTAGGCATTTATATAGATTTACAAAATGGTCCATTAGACAAAGTCAAAAAGAACTCATTAAATGAGTCTCTATTATTAGTATAATAGATCTAACTATCCAACTAACTAAGTAGTGGGAAATAAAACCTAATACAATAATGGAAGTAGCTCATTAAATGAGTCTCTATTATTATAATAATAGATCTAACTACCCAGCTAACTAAGTAGTGGAAACTAAATCTCAATACAATAATGGAGAGGTGGGACTCTCTTTGACCCATATGGGCATCATGTTATCTCAATTAATTAATGAGGAGGTGGGCATCTCCTTGATCCACATGGACAATTTATTAGCTTTATAGCTTTATGACTTTTGCATCCAAATTTATACCATATACCCCCTAAAATTTGGATTATCAGCATACAATTATATTTCAACAGTAAGTATAAGTTTCATATTAGATTTATGTTGCAAAAATTACAAGTTTTTTGCATTTCCTCGTTTAGCTACAAACAAGAAGATCATTTTGTTAGACAAATAATAACTTGGCTACATTGGAAGTTTGGTTACACCTTAGGAAAAATACAACTGGTTAAGAGTAGTACATGTACATAAATAAGATTATTTTCCCAGCATTTGGTGTGCAGTAGAGTAAACAAATAATGACTCCATAGCTCAATGGAAAAAATGCACCGATATAGAATTTTTTATTTTTATTTATTTTTATCAATTTGCAAAATAGTTTATTGTTCCATTTTATGGTCTGGTTTGCAGTATGTGACTTGTTTGATGAGCAGGGCATGTTACAATTTTCAACATGATTGTCTTCAGTTAAGTTGAATAGGGTTGCAGGAATAAAATTGGTAAGGCACAGGGTTTGTTGTTCTTAGCACCTCACAGGGAAATGTTATTCCCAGTTGGAGCCAATGTTAGCACCTAGATATGTAGGTTTAAAATTTTAAATCTTGTGCCAAGTTCTAGTATTGCAATGTGTAAAACCTGTCAAAGATGTTGTAGATTTTAACCTTGTACAATTATTTATTGCAAATAGATTTTCAGTAAAAGAACATAAAAGATACAATGGAAAATACAAACATTACATTGAGATTTTCCCCATGGAAACCCAAATCGGGAAAACCATCATATTCTATATCCATTCATAGTGATACATTGTTTACAATAAAATATACATATAGGAGCCAATGGCATCCAAAACCCTAACCCAATGACCTGGATTAGTCAACAACCCTAATTTCTTAACCGAAAATAGAAAACCATCGGCAAAAACCATGTGTCGAAAAACCGTCCAATAATGGACACGAGAATCGAGGTGAAACAAAAAACGATACAAAAAATGTGACATGTTTCCTGAGAGAAAAAAAAATCTCGGAGGGGCTACCCCCGAACCCCTCGCGAAGGGGGGCTATCGCCCCCCTGAAACCCCCCCGCACGCCTAGCACAATGTAGCAGACAATATAGTTAATCATGCAAAGAATATAACACACACCCAACATTCTCCCACTTGTTGTTTTCTTTGAATACAGGGGGTTATAGGGTTACATAGTCAACAATCCAGGGAAATAATGCCCATGGATCCTCTACACCAAGAGAACTTCTCAGTTCTCACAGATTTTTTTAATGAATCTGCAACATTCTTCAAAGTGTCCACCTTCATCATCAACACTTTCTTTTCTTCAACCATGTCTCTCACAAAGTGATATTGAATATCGATATGCTTTGTCTTTGAATGATAAGTCGGGTTCTTCGCCAGAAAAATTGTACTCTGACTGTCACAATCTATCTTTATAGCTTGATGTACCAAAACAATACTTGAACACAATCTTTGTAACCATAGTGTTTCCTTACTTGCACGAGTGGTTGCCATGTATTCAACTTATGTAGTTGAAAGTGCCACTACAACCTGTATTTTTCTCATCCAACTGATTGCTCCTCCAAACAAGTTAAACACATACCCGCTTGTAGATCTCCTACGATCCATATCTCTAGCCAAGTATGCATCCACATAGCCATGTATGTCCAACACTCTATCCAATTCTGGTCTTCCTTGGTAGCACAATCCATAGTTAGTAGTGCCATGCAAATACCTGAAAACCCTTTTTACTGTTGTCCAATGCTCCTTCCCTGGTTTTGACATATACCTACTCAAAACTCCCACTGCATGTGCAATGTCTAGTATATTATATACAATTTCATACATCAAATTTCCAACTGCACTCGCATATGGAACACGAGACATGTCCTCCTCCTTTTCATGTGTCTTGGGACACTGATCCACAGATAAATTTACACCAACTGGAATAGGGACCTTGATCGGTTTACATTACTGCATATTAAACCTCTACAATATTGCATCGACACATTTTCTTTGATTTAACCAGAGTTTCCTTTTTTTTCGTTCTCTTTTAATTTCCATTCCCAAAATGAAATTTTCAACACCGAGATCCTTCATGTCAAATTTAGAGGACAACTGATTTTTCACATCCTGGATAATCTCCTTGTTGTTTCCTATTGGCAATATGTCATCCACATACAAGACCAAATAAATCAAATGATCACCAATTAATTTAAAATACACATAGTGATCCTCTTTGCTTCTTGTGAAGCCAAGTCCCATCATATAAGTATCAAATTTTTTATACCAAATCCTTGGTGATTGTTTTAAACCATACATGGAATTTTTCAACTTCCATACCAACTTCTTCTTTCCCTTCACAACAAAGCCTTATGGTTGCTTCATATATATTTCTTCTTCCAGATCCCCATGTAGGAATGATGTCTTCACATCCATTTGTTCTACTTCAAAATCAAATGCAACAGCAACAGATAACATAAATATTATAGAGTTAACTTGGAAACAAGAGAAAAAATATCACCAAAATCAATTCCCTCAACCTGGGTGTAGTACCCCCATTTCCCCCAGCTTGTAAATATAACTATAATTTTCCAAAAGACTGTAGCAGATTGAATATGTGTGAATGTTGGATTTGATGAACCTTTTGTTATAAAAGGTAATGTATGTATTTATGTTATTAATTGAAAATGGATAGTGTTGCATAATTGTTGAAAAATGGTGTTTTCCAAGATAGACCATGATGCTATGAGAGAGACGGCGAGGGGAACCATAAATGGTTGAGATGACCCCCACCAAACCAGTACCTTACTAGATTTAATTGCTTAGACCCAAAATAGTCCTATGACCTAGAAATGAATTACCATTCAGGCTGGTAGTTGGAAAATCCCTCCTCAAGAGTTAATGAGGAGATGGGGAAGAGTACTCATATGCAAGACTTCCATACCTGACCATGAGCTGGGGATTTGGACCCACACAATCGTGTTGAGGAAGACAAGAAAGGAAGTAACTTTGTGGGCATAGGCAAATCTGTGAGGAAGCAGAGTGGGGAGACCAATCTTCAGAAGAGGAAAAGAGTGCTTGCAGCTCTCTGGTTCGAGGGAGAACTGAGAAACAAGCTCGTTCTGGGTGCAAGAAGTTGTTGGCATCGTTTTTAGTCCAAGTTGATAAAAGGGATGACGAGTGAGTATGGAAGTACTCGTTGTAGACCCCCTTTCTTGGTACAAAGAAAATCGTTTGTTGAGTTCCTATGGGAGGAGGAGAGTAACCTTTGTCCTTGATTTTCATTGAGCAAGAAGAAAGAGTCTCTCTCAGAGCATCATGTTCTAGCTAGGGGGTGGCCAGCGGTAAATCCATTTAGGAGTGGTTGTGCCTACGGTTGGGTTGAAACAAGCAACCCTTTCAACAATCGCTTCACAATTATGGTTTTCTGATAAGTATTTTCATACTATGTGTATTGAATAGAAATGATGATTGAATATACATGTTTATGATTAACACTTGTATTGAATGATTAAGGTAGAAGTGTTATTGTTTCTCTGTGAACGCATGCTTGTGAATGCTACTATGGTTGCCTCGGCTTAGTAGCTAGAGAGTTATGGGACGTGATCTACAAGAGATTCGGGGTAGTGTTAACTAGAATGCTTAAGTTATGTTGACCTCTCAAATTTACCTTCGTGGGAATACTAAACTCTATGGAAGGAGGGTGCCTCCTTTAGACCCTTCACCTGTGTGATTGAGGGCTTACGTCCACGATTCTAACCAAATCGTGGCTAAGTGTTGAGTGTGTGGCCTTGAGGCTTGTCCAAGAGTCCATATGACCAAGGTTTGGGAACCCTGCGCTGGGTCGAAAGGAGCTAATCATTTATGGCTTCGAGACTCCGGGAGTTCGGAGCTCCGACGTGTTAGTACTTTAACACCTTCAAATCTACCAAAGGAAAATTGTTGCTATGGGTACCCATGAGGTCAACCAACATGTGGCGGTGACCCTAACCATGGAAGGTATACATGTTCCACCATTAAACCATGGCCCATTTACCAATTACGAAGTAACACTAGCCGCGGATCCAAGGGTATTCAAGAGTCCCCCTGGCCATTGGACCTATGCTGAGGTACGTTCGACGTTGACTACTTCAGGGGAAATTAGGTGTTATAGCACCAAATTCCATGAACGTCAAAGTTACAAATTGATGTGAGTCGTGGATTTGGGGATTTCATTGAGAATCCCTCTTAACCATCCGATCAAACGGTGGAGGGACTAGCATACAACACTTTGACGAAGTCCTACTCCGAGAGGGTGGAGCTGCCATAACGTCAAAACCCCTGAAGGTCGAAGAAATGAAGTAACGAGAACCATGGATCTAGGGACCCTTCGGGATCTTCCCTGTCCATTGGATTTATTCCAAGGTCAGTCTCGTGTTAACCACTCTGGGAGAAAGGGGGTGGTAAGCGAGTGGAACACTCGAACGTCGAATTCACGAAGTGATAAGAGCCATATATATGAGGACGTTTCGAGATCTCCCATGACTGTCAGATCTAGACTGGGGTTAGCCCAACACTGACCACTCTGGGAGTGAGGAGGAAGTCGCACCAAAGATTCCCTCGAACGCCAAAGTTACGAGGTAACGGAGGCCGTAGATCAATGGGTCTACATGGACACATATTTACCATGAGATCTAAGGGCATCGAAAGGTTATCATTCCAGAGTGATGTGGCACGTTGATGTCACCCAGGGTGACATGGAACCATGATTGACATGCCACATGGCACCTTGATTCATACGTTTCACAGACCCTATGTGTCCAATTGAACGTGACACATGTCACTCACTGATGGGGCCACATGTCATCTCTTCCTTGTTGCGTTTCACCCCCTTGGCACATATTTTCTTGGTCCATTTGGCATGTGGAGTACTCGGGACCCACTTGCCCTTGCCTTCGCGTTTAATACGTCACCATGTGTAAGGGTGGACTCTTCGGGAGTCCAAGACTTCAGATGTTTGGGGTGTAGTTTCATAGATAAGTCTAAAGGCCCGAAGGCTAGAGCCACATGGAGATATTATGGGCTCCCTTGGGAGTTCGATAATTCAACACTCTAGAGGACATGCATGCAAAAAGGAAAAATGGGCATTCAACACTGAACGTCGAACTCCCCTCTAGCCTGTGTATTATATGAGGATCAAGTCCCGCAGTTGGATTGGACAGTGGATGGACTTCCCCCATGGATGTAGGAACTTGGGGTGGTACGAATGAGATGGACCCACGTGGGCACCACGTGGCCCTTGACTGATAATTCTCGAAGAATTTCGTGAGGCCATAACTTGCAATCAAGAGCTCGGATTTGACCCTGATAGCAATCGTTGGAGAGATATTATTGAGTAGAAGAGGATGGAGACCTAGGAAATAAGATTTGAGACGATTAAAGTAATAAAATTTTTGATGCCCCATCCCTAGAAAGGGTACTTAGGGGTTGGGTGTGTTGCAAATTGGTATTAGAGTTGGCAAAAACACCTGGCCTTCTTGGGCTCATAAACGAGTCGCATAGAAATATTAATATAGACCCTTTAAGGGTAACACCCTATCTTAACCCATTCCTAAGAGGCTTATTTAAACCTCTATTGAAGAGAGGAATGAAACTTTATGTTATTGTATATGTTTGAAAAATATGAACCGTGTTGTTCATAAGCTAGTAGATCATTAACTAACAAAAAAAATGTTTTATCAGCACTCAAGCAGTGAGTGGACCACAAGAAAAGTACAACATAAACTATGGTGACACACCATGTATTGGGGGGAAGATCCCACAACAGAGAAGAGGAATCTGATGAGAGGAGGGTGGTGGAAACCCCTCCATATTTGGATGAAACTATAAGAAGCCTCATGGCAGAATTACAGAGTTGTAAAGATGACAATGAAAGGATGATAAAAGAGAAGGAAAAGAAAAATGAAATTAATGCATTCCTATTGCAAATCTTATCATATATACAAAGGCAGTTGCAACATGGACTAGTAAGCATTCATGTGGACATACATCATACTAAGAAAACTCAAAGTCCACCTGAGATATGAAAGCATGGTCCTGAAAGTGGACACATAAGGAGAAGCACCTCAATGAAGTCCCAACATGGATCCAAGAGACACTCATCGGAAGAATCTTCTAGTGAGGAAATTGACAAATCCAAGGGATATTCTATTAGAAAAACTAGTTCACATTCCCAGAGGAGAGGAAAGAAGAGGAAACATTCGAAGAGTCATAACCCTGAAGAGTTTAAGAAATCCAAACCACCCACTTTCGATGGAGAGATTAAGAAGTGGGAAGAAGAAAAAGTTTGGTTGTTTGGCTTGAAGAATTACTTCAAATTCCAAGACTACTCTGAAAACTTAAAGGCTCGAATAGTCGATTTCAACCTGAATGGAAAGGCCTCCATTTGGTGGGAGGACCTTATGAATGTGAAAGGAATCCATGAGAAGGACTTGTCATGGAAACAATTTGAGAAATACTTCAAGAAAAAGTATCTATCAAAGAAATACTTTGATGGGAAGACCAACAAGTTCTATGAACTCAAGTTAGGACAACTCACAATAGATGAATATATCAACAAATTTTTTGAGCTGATAAGGTATGTTCCCTACATAAAGGATGAAAAGTTAAAGATGCAATGATTTATTAGTCGATTACCGCAGTCCTTACGAGACATAATTGAATTTGATGAGCCAAAGACCTTAGAATACACTATCCAGAAGGCAAGGTATTGCTATGAGCAATTCAAGAATAAGACAGAACCTCAAGAGGACTGGAAGAAGATTCAAGATTCAAGAAGAAGGGGTCTAAACCCTCAAGATTTAATAGCTATGGGAAAGGTTTTAAGACAAGCCTTCCTAATAAAAGTGTATATCATCAAAATTTCCCATCTTGAAGTGGAAATAAACCCTTTGGAGCAGCCTCAGGTAAGACTGATAACACAAAGAGAGAACCCTTGAAATGTTGGGGTTGTGGAGAAGAACATCTGTTGAGGGATTTCCCACATAGGAAACATAACAATAGGAGGGTCTACAACGTCCAAGAGGCTACCAAAGTCAATGATGTGGCTAGGAGCATGCTACAAATTTATGCAGCCTTGGATAATAGGCAAGTTAACCACCAAGCTTCAGTGGTGGAGATGGAAGGTATGATTGCCAATGATCTAGTTTCCATTTTAATTGACCCTGGTTATAATTTGAGTTATGTTTCCCCTCAAACTGTTGAGAAATGTAGTTGCAACATGATAAACATGTTAAATCATGGCTGGTACAACTAGCCACTAGAACCAAAATAAAAGTAACAGAGGCCATACCAGCATGCCAATTCATTATGAGTGGATTACCCACCCAAGCAACCCTAAACAAGCTCCCTTTAGGATATTATGACTTGTTTATTGGCATGGACTGGTTGGTTTCACATAAAACCAAGTTGGATTATTACAATAAAACTTTGGGGTGTGAGGATGAAGAAGGGAGAAAGGTAACCCTACAAGGGATTCAAAATCTTGTCTCGGTGAGACAAATATCAACCCTTCAAGTGAAGAAGTATTGCAGAAAAGGATGCTCTTTATATGTAATAGAAGTGTTGGAATCTATTGAGAACGATAAAACCATCCTAGAGGACCATCCCATATTAAGAGAGTATAAAGATGTGTTTCCAGAAGAGGTACTAGGTCTACCTCCAAGAAGAGATATTGACTTTTCAATAGAACTTGCACCAAGAGTAGTGTCAGTGTCTAGAACACCCTATAGAATGAGTACAACAAAGCTAGTTGAGCTCAAACTACAACTAAAGGAAATGATGGACAAAGGCTACATTTGGCCTAGTGTGTCTCCATGGGGAGCACCATCCTTGTTTGTGAAAAATAAGGATGGCACAATCAGTTTGTGCATAGACTATAGGCAACTCAATAATATGACCATTAATAATAAGTATCCATTGCCAAGGATCGATGACTTGTTTGACCAATTAATGGGTGCTACAATTTTATCCAAGATTTATTTGAGGTATGGATACCATTAGGTCCGAATTAAGGATGAAGACATCCAAAAACCAACCTTTAGGACAAGATATGGTCACTATGAATTTGTGGTGGTGCCATTTGGGCTTACCAATGCACCAACCACTTTTATGTGCTTAATAAATAATGTACTCAGTAAGTTCTTGGACAGATTTGTATTGGTCTTCATTGATGATATCCTAATATATTCCAAGAATAGGGAAGAGCATGAAGAACATCTCAAGCTAGTGCTTAATGTACTAAGAGAACATCGACTCTATGCTAAGTATAGTAAGTGTGCATTTTTCCATAAACAAGTCCATTACTTATGCCATGTTATTTCTGAAGAAGGAGTGGCAATTGATCCTGACAACATCAAATCCATTATGGATTGGCCTACCCCAAATGATATATTTGATATCAGATCCTGTATGGGCCTAGTACGATACTATAGGAGGTTCATAAAAGGATTTTCCAAGATTGGTTTCCAATTACCTCCCTTCAGAAAAAGGGAGTTAAATTCATTTAGACATCAAAATGTGAAGAGAGATTCTAAGAGCTAAAATGCCTTCTAATTAATGCACCTGTGTTGAAGATTGCAGACCCAAACAAGGAATTTCTTGTGTGTATAGATTCCTACGCGGAAGGGATTGGAGGAGTCCTTATGCAAGAATGACATGCAATTTGCTATGAATCCATAAAATTGAATGAGCATGAAATCAATTATGTGACCCACTAGAATTGGCTGCCATAGTACATGATTTAAAAATGTGGAGGCACTACCTCCTAGTTAGGAGATTTGTTCTTATGACAGACCATAGCGGGTTGAGATATTTGTTTGATCAACTGAAACTCAATGCTAGACAAGCTAGTTGGATGGCTCTCCTTAGTGAGTTTGATTTTGAAATCAAACATATCAAAAGAAAAGAAAATAGGGTAATCCACTTGGAAGTTGTGAGCGCTTGTGAAACAAATGTCAAGGAGAGAGTCAAAAGTGCACAAGAAACAGACACATTTTTCAAGACTATAAAATTGTACTTAGAACAAGAGCCCAGAGGGCTAAAGTATGAGGGTTATCAATTGTTGAATGATGGCCTACTAACTTACAAAGGGAGGTTGTATATTCCAAATTATGACGAATTGAAGAGGTTCATGATGGGTGAAATACACAAAAGACCATATACTAGTCACCCTGGTTATCAGAAGATGATCAAAGCCACTAGGAAACTTTTTTATTGGCCCAAACTGAAAAAAGACATAGCTGATTACTTAGCTAAATGTCTAGAATGTCAGCAAGTTAAGGTAGAACACTGACATCTAGCAGGGTTGTTGCAACCCCTACTAATCCCAGAATGGAAATGGGAAACCATCTCCATGGATTTCATCACAGGGTTACCAAAATCAACCAAACAGAATGACGCCATCATGGTAGTTGTGGACAAATTGGGAAAGGTTGATCACTTCATTCCCGTCAAGTCAAATTGCAAGAAAATAGATATTTCCAGTATTTTCATGAAAGAAATATTTAGACTGCATGGCATGCCTAAGGAGATCATATATGATGGAGATACAAAATTTACTTCAAGCTTTTGGAAATCTCTATTTGTTGGCTTTGAAACTAAATTGCTATTTAGTACAACCTATCACCCTCAAACTAATGGACATACATAACCAAGTGTTAGAGGACATGTTAAGGATGCATGTAATGCATCAACCTAGGAAGTGGGAAGACTACCTACCATTGTTAGATTTTTTATACAACAATGGTTATCAAGAGTCATTGAAGATGAGCCCTTTTGAGGCCCTCTATGGTAGACAGTGCAAGATTCCAATCAGCTAGGATAACCCAGTGGAAAAAATTACAATTGGGCCAGATATGCTGAAAGAATGGAACAACAAGTAGTTCAAATAAAACAAAATCTAAAAATAGCTCAGGATAGACAAAAAATCTATGCAGACAGAAAAAGGAATCCTAGAGAGTTCAAAGCAGGGGATCATGTGTATCTCCGAGTTAGACCCAGAAAAATTTCCTTGAGAATGAGAGTCTATGCCAAGATGGTGCCTCAATATTGTGGACCCTTTGAAATTTTGGATAGAGTGGGACCTGTAGCATATAGACTAGCACTTCCTACCATAGTGAAGGAACATAATGTTTTCCATGTTTTGGTACTGAAGAAATATGTACACGATTCTAATCATATAATTGACTGGTCTGTGATTCAGGTAGAACTAGAGGAAGAATTCTTTCCAGAGCCACAATGAATAATAGACAGGAAGGAAATACCACTCAGGAACAAAACCATTGCATAGGTCAAGGTGCAATGGAAACACTTTGGTCCAAATGAAGCTACATGGGAAATGGAGGATGCCATGAAACATGCATACCCATTTTTGTTTACTTCTATACATACATAGCATAGCGACAGGTAGAAAATAAAGGACAATGTTCCTTTAAGGGGAAGGATATTGTAATACCCCTATTTCCCCCAGCTTGTAAATATAACTATAATTTTCCAAAAGACTGTGGCATATTGAATATGTGTGAATGTTGGATTTGATGAACCTTTTTGTTATAAAAGGTAATGTATGTATTTTTTTTATTAATTGAAAATAGATGGTGTTGCATAATTGTTGAAAAAGGGGGTTTGCCAAGATAGACCATGATTCTATGAGAGAGATGGTGAGGGGAACTAGAAATAGTTGAAATGACCCCTAGCAAACCAATACCTTACTGGATATAATTACTCAGACCCAAAATAGTCCTCTCACATAGAAATGAATTACCATTTAGGCTGGTAGTTGGAAAATCCCTCCTTAAGAGTTAATGAGGAGATGGGGTAGAGTACCCATTTGCAAGAATTCTATACCTGACCACGAGCTGGGGATTTATACCCATGAAATCATGGCGAGGAAGACAAGAAAGGAAGTAATTTTGTGGGAAGAGGCAGATCGGCAAGGAAGCAGAGTGGAGAGACCAATCTCCAGAAGAGGAAAAGAGCGCTTGTATATCTCTGGTCCAAGGGAGAACTGAGAAACAAGCTCGTTTTGGGTGCAAGAAGTTGTTGGTAGTGTTTTTAGTCCAAGATGATAAAAAGGGCGGACGAGTGATTGTGGAAATACTCGTTGCAGATCCCCTTACATAGTACAGAGAAAACTATTTGTTGAGTTCCTGTGGGAGAAGGAGAGTAACCTTCGTCCCTGATTGTTGTTGAGCAAGAAGAAAGAGTCTCTCTCGGAGAATCATGTTCTAGCTAGGGGTTGGCCAATGGTAAATCCGTTCAGGGATGGTTGTGCCTATGGTTGGGTGGAAACAAGCACCCCTTTTAGCAGTCGCTCCACGATTCTGGTTTTTCGATAAGTATTTTCATACTCTATGTATTGAATGGAAATGATGATTGAATATACATGTTTATGACTAACACTTGTATTGAATGATTAAGGTAGAAGTTTTATTGTTTCTTTCTGAACCCATTCTTGTGAATGGTCATATGGTTGCCTCGACTTAGCAGCTAGAGAGTTATGGTATGTGGTCTACAAGAGAGTCAGGGTAGGGTTAATTGGAATGCTTAAGTTTTTCTGACCTCTCAAATTTACCTTCGCGGGAATAGTAAACTTCGTGGAAGGAGGGCATGTACTTCAAACGCTTCACATGTGTGATTGAGGGCTTGCGTCCACAATTCTAACCAAATCGCGGCTAAGTGTTGAATGTGTGGCCTCGAGGCTTCTCCAATATTCCATATGACCAAGGTCTGGGAACCCTGCACTGGGCCGAAAGGAGATAAGCCTTTCTGGCTTCGGGACTTCGGCTAACGTGGACCCACGATTGACGTGCCACATGTCACCTTGATTCGTATGTTTCGCAGACCCTATGTGTCCAATTGAACGTGAAACATGTCACCCATTGACGGGGCCACATGTCATCTCTTCCTTTCCGCGTGTCACCCCCCTACCACATATTTTCTTGGTCCATTTGGCAGGTGGAGTACTCAGGACCCACCTGTCCTTGCCTCTGCGTTTAATACATCACCACGTGTAAGGGTGGACCCTTCGGGAGTCCGGGACTTTGGGACTCTGGAGGTTTGGGGTGTAGTGTCGTAGATAAGATGAAAGGATTGAAGGATGGAGCCACGTGGAGAGATTTCAAGTTCCTTCGGGAGTTCGAGAATTCAAGACTCTTGAGGACTTGCGTGCAGAAAGGAGAAATGAGCGTTCAACATTGAATGCCAAACTCCCCTCTAGCATGTGTGTTAAATGAGGATCAAGTCCCTCTGTTATATTGGATGGTGGATGGACTTCTCCCATGGATGTAGGAACTTGGGATGGTACGAATGAGATGGACCCATGTGGGTTCCACGTGGCCCTTCATTGATAACGCCCGAAGAAATTCGGGAGGCCATAACTTGCAATCCAGAGCTTAGATTTGAGCCTAATAGCAGTTGTTGGAAAGATACTATTGAGTAGAAGAGGATGGAGACCTTGGAAAGAATATTTGAGACGATTAAAGTAAGCAAAATTTGTATGCCCCATCCCTAGAAAGGGTACTTAGGGGCCAGGTGTGTTACACTGGGAATAACCCTTTGCTACTAACCAAGATTTGTATTTCTCCACTTTACCTTCTGCATTCAACTTCTTTTTAAATACCCATTTTCTTTCAATGGGATTTCTTCCAGACGAAAACTCCACTAGATCCCAAACCTCAATCTTATCCAAAGCTGCCATTTCTTCATCCATGGCCTTTTTCCAGAGTTTTCCATCCTCTGAATCCACTACCTCCCTGACAGTTCTAAGATCATCATCAATAATAGACAAAATTTGAACGAAAATCAAATGGAGTATACCTTTCTGATAGCCTTCTTTCTCGAACCGATCTCCTCAATACTAGAGTATGAGGATCTTCTTCTTCTAATTCTTGTTCTTCTGTAGAGTCTGATTCATCATCCTTTAAATCAAACTCTATTTTCCTTGGTTCTTCATTACTTGATAGGACTTCTTGTTTAACAACATCCTTCATTTATCTAAATACCACATCTCGACTATACACAACCTTCTTAGTTTCTAGGTTCCAAAGCTTATAACCTTTGAGACCATCTTTATACACAATAAAGATACACTTTTCATCATTCTTATCTAGCTTACTCATGTTTTCCTTTGGAACATTAACATAGGCCTCACAACCAAATACCTTGAGATGTGTGAGGGAAAGTTTATTACCAGTCCATACCTCTTGTGGAGTCTTGTCATCTAGCATTGATGAGGGTGATCTCTTGACTAGGTAACATGCAGTACCCATTGACTTTGCCCAGAATTATTTCCCTAACTCGGCACCACTGATCATGCACCTTGCTTTTTCCATCGACGTCATGTTCATCCTTTCTGCAACTCCATTCCGCTGAGGTGTATATGGAGTAGTATTATGCCTTGCTATACCACACTTCTTACAAAATTCTTCAAATTCATTCCCATAGAAATCTCTGCAATTATCTATCCTCAACACCTTCATTATTTTCTCTGTTTGATTCTCAACAAGAGCCTTAAACTCTTTAAACCTGTCAAAGACTTCATATTTCTTCTTGAGGAAATATATCCAAGTATTCCTTGAGAAGTCATCTATAAATGAGACATAGTACATAGATTTTCCCAATGATGGAACTGACACAAGTCCAAACACATCACTGTGAACTAGTTGTAAAATTTCTTCTTTCATCGTTGCACCAGAGGGGAATCTTACCTGATTCCGCTTCCCATATATACAATGTTCACATAATTCAAAATCCATAGATCAGTTAGACATACCTTCAACCATACCTCTACCATGTAGTAGTGGAAGACCCTTCTCTCTAATAATCCCTAGTCTTTGATGCCACAACATAACCTTTTCTCCAGATACTATAGGAATTATTTCTTCTTCAACTCCAATATCAGGAACAATGGAACTATTACACCCATCACTAATAGTGCTTCCTTGCATCTTCTACAGAGTTCCAAACCGAACTCCCTTTAGCAACACCATTGCTCCTCAAACCATCTTGCAGGTTTCCTTTTCAAATATTGTTTTTACCCCTGCATCGTCCATTTTTCTTACATAAATCAAATTTCTGGTCAATCCTGGGATGTGCAGAACACTAGGTATTGTTCTAATCCTTCCATCTATGAGCCTCAACTTGATTTTCCTCGACCTATGATTTTGGTTGTCGAGTCGTCACCTAAGAAAAAGTTACCTCCATCATACCTTTCATATTCACAGAACCACTCCCTGTGGGGAGTCATATGAAAGGATGCACCTGAGTCAACCAACCATGCCTCATGATCTGCATTTGTGCTTGAACAAGCCAAGTACACATCCCCTTCTTCTTTCTTGGAGTTCTTTTCTTCCGTAGAAGGAGATTCTTCAGATCCCTTCTTTTTCTCAACTTTGGATCTACATTGCTTCTTGTAGTGCCCTTCTTTTCCACATCTCCAGCATACATTTACAAACTTTCCAGGAGACTTAGAATATCTTCCCTTAGACTTAGATCTCCCACTTGAGGATTTAGATCTATTTCTTTCCTAGGAGCGTCCTCTTGCAAATAATGCATTTGTGCTATGTCCTTCCATGTTATTCCGTCTTATCTCCTCTGACAACAAGGATGAGACCACTTCATCAAAATTCAAGGAAGTTGTATTACTACCTATGGCCACAACCAGGCTATCCCACGAGTTTGGTAAAGATCATAGTAAACCGATACACTTATCTTCATCTGAAATTTTAATCTCAACAGATACTAATTGACTTACCACAGTGTTGAAGGCGTTCAAATGCTCTGCCACCGAGTCTCCATCTCTCATCCTCAAATTATACAACTTCTTTCTTGGGAATAGTTTATTTACTGGGGACTTAGACTGATACAACTTCCCCAACTTATCCCATAAATATTTGGTTTTAGCTTTTTTTGACACATTCAGTAATACTAAATCTGAGAGACATAGTCGGATTGTGCTCTTCGCCTTCTGATCCAACTTTTTCCAGTCATCTATTGAAGTTCTTGTAGGGTCAATACTTGGATCCACTGCGATCCACTGATATTTGTCCACCAACAGATCTTCCATATTGAGCTTCCACAACTCAAAATTTTCCCATTAAACTTCTCGATCTCAAGCTTATCATAGTCCCAAGCCAAACCCTTGACCACAAAGGCGTCCCCCTGAATCCAACAAAGCTCTGATACCAAATGTAGATTTTAACCTTGTACAATTATTTACTGCAAACATATTTTCAGTAAAAGAACAGAAAATATACAATGCAAATACAAACATTACACAGAGATTTTTCCCCTGGAAACCCAAACTGGGAAAAC
>ML778580.1:110924-124713 GCA_009831015.1 Picea engelmannii
AAGTCACAAGGAAGCACACTCACATAAGCGCCAAGGGAAAAGTCCGTAGGTGTCCATAATATACTCAACTCATCGTTATATAAAGAAGTCACCAACGTATATAAAGGATGAGCAAACATTTTTCCCTACCAATGTGGAATATCCTTACTACATGCAAAACGAAGCACCGAGGATGCCACTGCTCTATCCAAGTGTTGATGAAGGGATAGAGATGAGTGTTGAAGGTAAGATCGCCCAAGCTAAAAAAAAAAGTTTCAAAAGGAAAGTTCTCCCTACAGTTAAGGCATCTTCCCAAGTTAACAAGTTCTCCAAAGTGTATGCGGTCTCATGGCGCTTCTCGATAAATCAAATCGATGTGTTGGTAAGCTCCATAAAGGCTAGGCCCGAATAAGCTGTGCCATGCTTCCATCCATCACAATGAAATTCTTATTACCATTTGTCTGGACTCCAACAACTCAAACTCACAAGAACACAAGAGTTTACAACAAGAGATCTCCCAGGCTCAACATGAGGGTAAGATTTCCCTCTATCGTGACTTCTTTTACGAACTTGCTTCTCCTCGTCCATGTGATCTGGTCTTCTTTATGTACATACATTTTGAGCTAATAAAACCCTCACTTCTAATATCTATGGCGCACCTTCCTCTAGATCCCTGTGATTGTTCACTCCAACTGTTTACGCACTGACCTCCATCTCTCCCTTTAAAAGTTGGCCTCAGCAATCTCATATATCAGGAGTGCGATCTAGTGCATCTGCTCATTGATTTCATGGCGCCAGAACTAAGGTTAACTGACATCATTGTTTTTCCTTCTATTATTTCTGCAAATTTTGCAACGTTGGGTGAGCAAGTCAAAGCTGTTGAGTTTGCAGGTTGCGATTGGGTTCATGTCAATATTATGAATGAGAGTTTTATATTACCATTGGATCCCTGGTGGTTGGTGCATTACAACCCATGACAGATCCATTTTTGCTAGATCCAATTGCTTATTATACAGAACACAATATGTAAAGGGCGTTGGTTAAATTTTCTAACTTTTGGTGTTTTAGGCTGGACTCTGATAATGTAAATTTGGACAAAATCGCTATTTTCTGTTGTTTAAATTGCATTTTTGAATGCATAAATGAATTCAGCCTGGTGAAAAACCCTTAAAACACTTAGATTATACAAACTTAGCCACTCAAATCTACAAATCCAACAACAAAATCTAACAAAAAAAAATTGCAGAAAAACTACCAAAAATTATAAAATTTAAATTATGCTTATGTAAAATGCAAAGCAACATTTATAAACATTTAGGATATGGCTAATGGCAATAAACAAAGCATCAGTAACAAGTGTCAATCAATTCCACTTTCTTATCCTTAGTCAACCTCTGTGTATAAATTCCCTTTTCCAGCAGACCTTTTCACATCCAGATCCAGATTTTTTAAAGCACTGTTAGATCAGCTCCAGATTTGAAGGCATTGATTAAACACCAGATCCACATTTCCAGGTTCACATCCCACATTCTCAGACACAAAAACAACATTAATTGGTTCATTATATCATACAGGTGGCAGAGCATCTTGCAAGACAACTCCAGATCTCATATCTGAAGGCATTCTACTTCAGGGGTCCTATATTTCTTGCAACAAATCATAAATTTCTTTTATTTTTAGATTATTGATAGAATTTGTTCCTAAAGGTTCGCAACATTCTACATTGAGTATTTTGCTATAAGTTCTATCATTTTTAATGAAGAGAGGATCTTCCTCTTGGAAGGAAGCAGGGGATCGAGTGATAGGAGAAGGTGAGGTATGAGAAATGTATTAAAGAACTTCGGACCCTGCAACATTTCAGGCTTAGGTATTCAGACACCCTGTTAGCTAGAGTGTGTATCTTGTAACTTTATTTTTATGCTTATTTGAATACAATGAGGATTTATGCAACGTATTAATTTATAAACAGTTTCAGCTATGATTATAGTAAAGATTTTTTTTGTTAATTATTTGTTTCTTGTTACTTGTATAATACAAGTACTTGTTTCAGATTTGAAATATCATTTTGAATTTGAAAATCCTCTTCGCCTATAGATGAGTTTAGCATAGTGTTGACTTATATATTCATATTTATTTTCTATTCTTTCATTTTATTGTTCATTAAATCTTTAACTATCGGCATGAATGCCCCTAACTATATGAAGTATTGTTGATCATTTGCGATTTATTTGATGAGACTTACCAGATCCTCAACCTATCCAACCCACTAGATCCACTTTTCAATCAAATAAACCATTCTAATAACTAAGGTGTCCTAGCTTTTCCCTATAGCAGTCTAGATCAAACTTTAGCAGTCTAGATCAAACTTTAGGGATAACACTAACAATCATCCTCATCCTAGTCATCTTCTTCTTCATCCAAATAAGAGTCATCTTTGTCATAGACCCAAATGGTTGCCTCTTTCATCTTCATCAAGAGACAAATATTTAGAGGAGCAAGTATTAGGAGATTCAAGGATATTTTCTTTAAGGGCTAATTGATTATAAGGACGTTTTTCATTAATATATTCTTCTTCACCTTCTTTTTTTTCTTCTTATTCTTATTCCACATCATTGGATGGTTTATCCTCTTCTTTCTTTTTCTTTTTATTCTTATTCCACGTCATTGGATGGTTTATCCTCTTCTTTGGAGGAGTATTTGTTATATGTCATTGCAATGTAACTATTACTCGAGTGAAAAACATATTAGAACATAACAAAATTAGTTTATTCTACCTCAAAAAAATGTTAAACCAAAAATAACAATCACTAAAAATACTTCATAAAAAAACTAAACAAAATGTTCAAAAATCTTTGTAGTTAATTAGAAATAAAATTAAAAATTGCACCAAAACTTTAAACTAAACTTTAAACTAATGCTAGTTCTAAAATGATAACAAGGAACTGATTAACATGTTTCTCTAACAAGGAATGGTCTCTCTAAAAAAAAGCCACTACAAAACATGTTTCACAAAGTCACTATATATAGATGTTCTAAAATTGGAGTGCATCATGAGTTTTTGTTTTATTTGATCAAACAAACCATGCTAATCTCCGAACAAACCTATAGACACCTATAAGATGTTGGTATTCTCAATATATCTTACGGATTTAATAGAAATAGACCACTTTCATTTAAATAATTTATTATCATATGTATGCATTTTATTATTTTAGATTCTTTCTTTTAACCTTTCAATTATAATAGACAAATCAAATCTTTAGATTACCATGGGATTTTATATAGTACATAGATAAATAGTTTATATATATTTGTTAGTTGCACAGAGTAGTGATTATTATGACATGATTACTTTTATAAGTAAATTCAATGGTCAAATTTGTTTAGGAACCTTTACCTATCACAGTAACATTTCAAAAAATGTGTTATAGCTTAATACTCCATTGTCAATTCCATCCAGAGAAATTTCACAATGCAAATGTAATATTTAAATTTACTAGCCAATTAGTGATCAAACATGCCACAATACTCTTCATTAACTAGATTTCATTTCTCCATGGATAATTTAACACATCACTCATCATAACTACATAGACATGATATTAAATTTCATTCCAGATTTCACTCTCCAAAGAATGTTTGAATACACCATTGTATAATGTTTATTGATTGAGTAGTATATCCTTATCAAATTTCACGATGTTCATTTAATGAAATTTATAATATCAAGATCCTTAACCTATGTTTAACCCACCTTTACTTTGATTTAAATACAAATTTTGGCAAGTTGATTCATATTTTTTGTCATTAATTTGTCTCATTTTAAATTTTCAAACCCAACCATTTTTTATTACTTGACCCAACAACTTTCTCTACAATAAAAAAAATTTAATTCCAAATCCATGAAAAAATTCTAACTAATCAAAACAAAAAACTTTTGACAAAGGAAATCATATTTTGACATGTTTTTGGTAATTAAATTAATGACATAGGATACATGGTAGAACAAGGGGAAATGTTGTGCATTATGTAGCTTACAACTATAGGATCGCTTCCATCTATCTAATGCCTCCTTCCTTCGTTCCTACAACTATTGGTCATGTTCCAGTGATACCACCTCTCATCTTTCTTTCTTCCCTTTCTATTTATTATTTTACTCTTCCTATTCCCTCACTAGCTCTGCACCAGTGTTGGTGCCTCTTTCCTTCATTGATTCTTTGTAGGAGTCACCACATCCTACACCCTTTATAGCTTTGATTCAATGTTTTTTCCTCCATTACCTTCATTAGTTTTTATCAAGCATCATCATCTCCCATGCACTCACTAGCTCTATGCTAGCATTTTCACCTCATGCTTCACCAAGGTCATTATCTCACATGTCATTACCAACTCTGAGTATATTCTTTCCCCCTCTCATGCCTTTTCTATATCTAAACCAATGTTTTTCCTCTTGCCTCTTTCCTTCACTAATTCTTCCCTATCTTCAGAGCCTCTTCTATTCTCCTCTCATCTTTGCTCACTTCCTACCCTTCCCTAAGATATTGCTTTGCCATCACACCCCTCTCAAGGAAATCCATTAGCATAAATATTATAGTAAATAGTTTCTCAGTACCGATATTATCGTGCTCATATCTTTTTTCATACCTAGGCAAGCTCCCACATCATCATGTCTCGTGTTTAAGTAAGTAAAAGTATCATGTTTCTAAGTCTTCTCTCTCTTGTTTTTTGCATTTCATTTATAGGCCTTCCTTTGTATTGCCCCAACAAGATATGTTCTCTCATATGGAATACCCAAAAATGTGCTCTTACATTGCATGGCTTGCACTTAAGTCATTGCAGGTGTCATCTTCTTACCATACTCCCTCTTTCATTTCATCTCAACATTTGCTTTGATAGTCTAGTTGCTATTTTCTTTTCATGGTAATTAGACTTACATCTTATATTTAATAGTTTGGTTCCTATTAGGTTTACATCATAGTTAGATTTAATTACATCACATTTCAAAGTTTAGTTTTTGCATTAGCTTCATAGTAGTTAGACTTATTTATCCCCTATACCTACTTTCTATGCTTGACATGCATCTTTTCTTCTCTCTCTTTATGTTCACTTGTCTTTATCTTCTTTCTATCATACTTCCTAAAGGAAACCCTTTTAGCTTTGATTTGTATCATTTATCAAGACACATGCTATCCATTTAGCTTTGATTTGTATCATTTATCAAGGCACATGCTATCCATGATGGTATTAGTATTTACAGTCATAACCATGAGAATTCTCTCATGATAACAAGGCACATCTCATGTTAAAATGGTGAATAGGAACCTTTCCCATGCATCATTTCATTTCCATTGTTAATGTTCTTACTTCTCTTTATATTTTATCTCTTTGTTTCCTTCTCCTCCCTTGCAACTTGTTATTAACCCCATGTTATGGATAACAACTCCTACATGGGGGGAATATGTAGCATATGGATTTCACACTTTAGTATACACATATTCCTATCCACTTAAAGGTGTCATGGTGTGGCCTACATCTGTATTGTGTCCATAGTTGACCCACCCAATGATAACTTAGTTACCTCGCATCCTTCATTATGAAGTCTCTTCTATGTTGGATAACTCTACCTTGAGACATCTTGCCTTATACTATATGTACAACCTTTCTAGGATGTCTACCACTTAGGCAGGGTCCCCTATTAGATTTTTAATTTAACCTTCAATCACTAGTTTGACTCTATTAGACCCTTTGGGGCATTTGGTTAGGGACATTCACCCATTATTTGGTTGTGATTGGGGCTCAAAGCGTTTTTTGGCCCATGGGTGGTTAGAATGCCTCCTTTTGTTTCCTCGATAACCTAGATCCATTTGGGAATACTTAAATGGGGTACATTTGGGAAAACCTATTTTAACCCTTCTTGATTTCTTGGTGCCAAGTAAACCATGAATTTTTAGGGTTGTATTTCACATGTATGTTGTGGCTCATTGAATATAGAGTGTAGTTTGGGGAAAATGCATGTACTACATGTTGATAAACCAATGCTACACAGTCAAAACATGTAGTACAATTCTTATGTATGAAATTATATCTCCAATGACCAGTTTAACATTCACTTATGCCTCGAGGTGATTTCTTTTCCTATTTATATCTCTCCTTTCCTCTTTGGAAATTCTATTGGAATGTTTTTTCCTCCTCTCTATACCTTCTATGTACACTACCCGGTTTGTGAAAAATATTCAACTAGATCTTCTACTCTTCTCCCATGCTCTTAGGTTGTTTGTTCTTGACATATCCAACACCTCTACAAGTATATCTTTCTTTTGGTTGTGTTTCATCTTTAAAGGAATGTTGGTTTATCATTGGGAATCTCCATTGGCTTGGTCCCCTACTACACCTTTGATGATTCAACTCTTCTACCTCAAGGGAGGTTCCATTAAAATTAGGGCAAGATAGGTACCACCTTTCATAGGGTGCTTTAGGTCACCATACAACACTTCTTTGTTTCATTGTTTATATGTTGCATCTAGAGTATTTTATTGAATTGTATGGAGATCGATATCATATATGTTTTGCAACAAGGTGTAGTAACATGTGTAGGTTCCTTTGAGTGGAGAAACCCTCTCTTAGAGGCTTAAATAATCTCTCAACTTCATATCAATTATCTTCAACACCTATAACAACAATTTTTTGTGTGAATTATTTCATCTTCACCTCTCTTTCATATTCAACAATTAGATTAATTAGCTCACCAAAGAACACCAATAAATTAACCCCATTTAGTTTGTTATCTTTTATTAATTTATTGTTACCTTATATTTATTTTTTAGAACTAATTGAATTACCCTAATGAATCTACACCCATAGGTCACATAATCAACCCTAATTAACCTAATAGTCTTCCCTCCTTCACTTTTTTCCCTCTCTTCCTCTTTATTAGGGTTTCCCTAAAGCTGAGTGGTGACTCTACTCTCTGTAAGCTCCTCCTTATGGTAGCACGACGCCTTACTCTAACTGTTATAATACAAGTAGTTTCCACCTACTATAATATTAAACAATATACTCCATTTTCCTTTTAGTTTGCATCTTAAAATTTTAACTTATAATCAACAATATTAGTTCCATATAAATTTCTAACTTATGATCAACAATATTAGTTCCATATAAATTTCTAACTTGTGTGCACGTAATCTCTTAAACATTAAATCTTATAAATATTTCATATAATTTGTGGTCTCAATTATACAGATAAGCACTTTGTAATTTACAAAATTAAAGCCTAATGTTCAAGACTTTTTATTGATTTGTCCAAAATGAATTCCTAATATTTATTGGAATACAAATTTTTAACTTAAATTTCTCAAAATTTAAAAAAAAAAACCAATGGATAAGTGACTTGGACACCAAAATATAGAAGGGGGCAATCCTATATAGTAAAAAGGACTTACATAGAAGTGTTTTTTCAAAAATGTTCTACTTATATTTCTCCTTTGAGAAATCATTTAATTTTATTCAATAGTATTAAACTGTAACATGAGTTTGTCTGAATGTTAAGGGTGCCTTATGAGTTTGTCTGAATGTTAAGGGTGCCTTATTTCTTGATCACCTTCTCTACAATATGATTTATCATTTTCTCTAACTTCGTATATTTTATTGTTGGTTTCTAAGTTTCTAGGAAAGGTACTCACAACCATCTTTCAAATTTTCCATATGTTGGGTAACAAACAACATCTTATTATGCATCGGACTATATGTACTTGGTCTGTTTTATTTGTAAACTCGTCTTTTATTTGTAAAAATATTTTACCCTTGGTATTTTTAAATGATTATAAAGAAACTTTCATGTAATAAGGATCTAACTACTATGATTGTTAATTTTTTCTCTAACTAAAGTTTTTAGTATGAAGAGATATTTTCCCCTTTTATTTCATATCATTTCAACTCCATGGTTTCTTTTGTAAATGCATTCCTCTAGTAAATTCACATTTGTAGTAGTGATCCACCATTAGGTATGCAAGTTCCCCAATACTCTTGTATCTTTCGTTGTTTTTACTCTAAGTTTGCTTATGTTGAACCTCGGTTTTTCCATAATTATGATGATCATTTGAGCTTGATATCACCCCATTTGCGTTCATTTCATACGTTTATGGTTTACACTCCCACATATTGTTCATTTTCCATTACAAGAGCTTAGAGAGGCGAGTGATTAATGAAATCAATCATTTTCCATGTTATGATGATTACTTAGGATAGATTCTGTGTTTTCCTAATTTCTTTTGGTGGTCTAGCTATGCTCCTAACATTTTTTCAAGAAATCCAGTAGCAAACCACCACCTACAAGAGATCCGGTAGCAAACTGCTACCTATAGAAAATCCGGTAGCAGATTGTGTCATAGGAATTCCAGTAGCAGAAATCTGGTAAAGCTACGTTCAAGGAAATTGTGCCTACTGAGGAAGAAATCAAGGACATGGGTTTGTTGGGAGCGTCGTCGTCCAGCTTCCTTGTCTCTTAAATGAACCCAACGGACCTCCAGCAAAGCCCTAACCTCCAGACAAATCTGCGGCCAATCCACTCTATCTTCCAACAACCAGACCCGATTTTGTGGGATAGATTCCCAGGATAGACGTCTAGCTCTTCTCCAGTGATCCTATAGGCACAACGACATTCTTTCTTCACCATCAAGCCAACAAGACTTAGTTACTCTTATCTTCATTCACTGAAATATCGAACAGTGCGATCTTCCTGTTGAAGAGAAAAATTCTATGGTTGTAACAATTTCCTTCTATGGTCTGAGGCGCGTAATTAAAAATATGATAGCTACCAACATTGTGGGAGTCATTGGTTGTCTTGGAAAATTATTCTTCTGGTTGTAATTCTCATTGTGTTAAGACTATGAGAAATTTCATGTAACTCTTTGTTTGGATGATGAATTAAACACAATTTTGTTGTAAGTCTTCTTTAGCGTGTTGTAGTTTCTCTGCAGAGTGTGTTGGAGGAGGCATGGCCCACTCTCTCTAGTATACCCAACTTGTTTCTTTTATTTGTGTAGTTAGAATTTGTATTTGCAGTTTACAAATTCGTTTTCATAGTTATATTCAATGTTAGTGCAGATGGTATCTTCATAAATTACCATTTACATTCTGTCTTTGTTTCTATTCATTTACACAGTCATTCACTTCTTTTACGCATGTTTACTGATGTTTTAATTGTTAAGTGTGAATAGTAGGTGCTACAGTGTGTGTTTATTTATGCTCAGTGATCCTAGAGTCATTAACCCAAGAATCTCAGAGAACTGAAATGTCGCAGGACTTGAAACCACGACCACAAGATCCATTGAGCTTAGCCTGCATTGCAATTTCCATTTATTTTTATGTTTGATAGCGTTGCAGGAATTGATTAAGTAAATGACTATGCTAACTGAACTATTCGGCATCTGGAATAAAAAAAAAAAAAAGTGTAATCGATTGGTTAAAATGAACAAAGCACAGTCATATTATTCATCTCCATTTCTAGAAAGAACTTGTCAAGCATAGCATTTTGATAGTTTAGATTTCTTTCTTCCAATTTGCATATATTTTTCCAACACCTCACAAGTGTACAAGCACCTTGATTGATGATTTAATGTGCATCAATTTACGCAATTAAGTTGACCAACATTTTTGCCATCATTGTTGGGGAGGTGTTAAGGACTAGGATTTTGATTCGCATTTAAATTTCCTTTTTGTATAAGATTTATTTTTAGTACTAACATTGTAGAGGTGGAAAGGTAGTGATGGTAAGACAAGAGGTAAGAACCTGTGCATCCACTATTGTGGGGTAGATTTCGTAAAGGTACATGTAAAGCAGTTTCAATTCTATTAGCTTCATATAGTAGTGTTGCAAGAACCCCCCAGATACTAACCTGTTGGCAAGGAAATCTACAATAGGGAGGCACATAGGAAGAAGAAGAACAACTCTTTCAAAACCTAAAGGAAAATTAGTCATGGATAACCCTGAGGTAAAATGATCTACACCAATCACAACTTCAAAACACATTCATGCAGAGCCTACAACTCAGGATACTCTGATTGGACAGACCAACAATCAACTAGAATGAGAATAGATCAATCCACTACTACATATGGGGTCAAAATTCAACAAAAACTTCCAACGATAAGGATAAATTCAATCATATCGTTGCAAATTACGACATAATATTAAAATTTAAACCTTTTTTTTCATGGGCACCTCGATGAACGTCAGACTTCCGACGAACATCTATATCCATCGATCTTTCAATGAACCTAGAGGATAGTTCGTCCATCTATTTACGAACCTAGAGGAGGATAACTACCCATTTGAAAATGGTTTAACGGTCACTAACTTCATTGAGTTGGTCAATTTTGACATATTCAACATTTGTTAGAAGATTGACAGAGGTTATTGTTTTCGACTATTTTTTTGTAGGTGTGAAGGTTATAAAATATTTTTATGTTCATTGTCCGTTGCATGATTTATTAGTCTTTTTACTATGTTCTACTTGTTTCAAATCCAATTATTGATCTACATAGCTCGGATTTTGTACTTTGAAGGTTACAAATTTTCAATATTATTTGTCTCTTTTTTAAATACCCAGATTGGATCCCTAACCCTTAGAACCTCTTTCATTTGGGGACACAAATTTTTCCCTAGAAAATAGGTATGAACATGTCTACTCAATTTCATTTAATTACTATATAATTTGTCTTGGTGTAGTTCTATTTTATTGTTTGATTTTATTACTTGCTTGTAGTCAAGCTTTGGAACTTACGTGGTAAAAATGTATGGTTTTGATTTGTTGATTAATTGTTGATTATTGTTATAAACCTTTAATAAATTTATGACGAAAATGGATTAATTCTCTAGTACATATGGGGTCATTATAATTTGATGAGATTTGTACCATAAGAATATATAATTCGTATATTAATATACTTATATTGCTTTAGTGGATTTTGTTGTAAATATAGGAAATCCCAATGCCAACACTTGAAGATAGTCAAAAGACGATTGCTAGGTTAAGGGATGCATTGGAGGCATAGGTCGGTACTGATGGGAAATTTTATTTCCCTTGCAATCAATGTAGGGGCTTGAAAATAAGAAGACTTGTAAGGAAAACAACTGAAATATTTTTTTTTATGTATGGGCATTGTGAAGGGGGCATACATTTCGTCCCATGGTAAGTTAGTCATTATATATGTCTTTGTATTGATTATATTTATAAAATTATATTTTGTTTTAATATTTTTTATATACACTAATGTTATTGATTGTTTGTAATTGTAAATATAAATCCTCCTAGGTGTTTGTTGCAGGAGAAATATCTACCAAATAGTAGTAGAATTATTATTGTACAGGATCATGTGGAAGACAGTATGGATATTGAAGATCAATTCATTCCTATGGAAGAATATGGCACCAATAATATTGTTGAGTTGGACGATGGGACAAATAGATTGATCTAGGACATCTTTTCTCCTATCGATGAGGAAAATGATGATGATATTTATGATGTACCTTTGCTTGAGAAGGCAGAACAACCCCTTTATGAAGGCTCAAGAAAAAGTATTCTCTCTACTGAAATTTTTTTGGTGAACTTAAAGGTATTGAATGGTTTGTTAAACACTTGTATCACACAGATCCCAAGGTACGTAATATAATTTGTCACATAATATACGTAAAGTTTGACTTTTTTTTTTCTCTATGTTTAGTGTCAGTTAATCTAGGTCATGGTCCGTTTATTTTATAAAGTTTTACTAAGTCTAAATATGTTTATTCATTAACAAATATGCATGTTTTTATGTGTGGGGAAGATTGTAGTTGAAACACCACAAGGATATGTGGTGAAATGGCTGTAAATTTCGCATCAAAAATTTGGATGATAAGAAGAAAACCTATGATCTTGGGATAACTGCAGTCTTTCAAGTCACCAATGTTTCCTCTAGAAGTGAAAGGCATCCAACAATATCCGAAAATAGATATTATGGGTATTTGAATGATATAATTGAGTGTGAATTTAATTCATTCAAGTTAGTTATGTTTAAGGTCAAATGGTATAGGTTACTGATGAATGAACATGATCCCAAAATAAATTTTATTGAGCAAGCCAATGGATTTACCATGGTTAATACAAGGATATTTGAGCCAAGTACAAAAACTTATGCTCTTCCAAGCCAATGTTAGCAGGTCTGTAATTCATAGGTTCTAAGTAAAGAAGGTTGGTCGAATATTGTTATATATGATCCAAGAGAAATGTGTGTAAAGTATAATGTACCAGAAGAAGCTAATATTGAAGAAGAAGAATATGCAAAGGAGAACTATGTAGATGTATCGTTAGATGTAGTTGAAGAAGTTGAGCCAAATGTAGATGACAATCTTCTCGACAATCATATTGACGATGATATTATTGAAAATGACTTTGATGATGATGATGTTGATATGGACAATCCTTTCAACATCGATTTTGAACCAGATGATACATATGTAGACTTGGATGAAGAATATGATGATCAATGATATTGCAGAAATGATGAAATGTATGATTTATGTGATTATATATTTTATATGATTTATTCTCTTTAAATTATTTATTTATATGGGTTAATCATCATCATCATCATCACAATCACCATCATCATAATTATCATCATCTTCATTGTCATGATCATCGTCGGTGACATTGTATTTTTCATCATCATCGACATTGTCATTTTCATCATCATCATCGTCGTCATCACCATCGACATTGTCATTTTCATCATCATCGTCATCACCATCGACATTGTCATTTTCATCATCATCGTTGTCATCATCACCATTTTCATCATCAACACCATTTTCATTACCATCGCCATTTTCATAATCATTGTCATGACCCTTGTTGTCATCATCATCATCACCCTCGTCATCGCCATAAATAATCATCATCATCATAATCATAATCATTGTCATCATCATGGTCACCATCATTGACATTGTCATCATTATCATTGTCATCATTTTCACCACCATCGTCATCATCATCATCATCGTATTACACCATCATCATCATCATCATTGTGCACCATCATCGTCATCATTGGCATTGTCATTGTCATCATCATCGTCATCATCATTTTCATCACCATCATCATCGTCGTCGTTGTCGTCGTTGTCATCATCATCATCATCATCATCATCATTACATTATCATCGTCACCATAAATCATCATCATCATCGCACGCCATCATCATCATCATCATTTTCATCATCATTGTCATGATCATCATCGTCATCATCATTTCCATTGTCCTCATCATCGTCATCATCATTCTAATGATCACCATTGTCATCATCATCATTACCATTGTCATCGCCATAAAATAATCATAATCATTATCATCGTGCACCATCGTCATCGTCAATATTTCCATTGTCATCATCATGATCGCCATTTCCATCATCATCAACATCATCCTCCTCCTCCTCATTGTCATCATTGCCATGATCACCATTTTCATCATCATCATCATTGATATTGTCATCATCACCATCATCATGCACCATCGTCATCATCATTGCCATTAGCATTGCCATTCTCATGGTCATGGTCATCATCATCATCGTCATTATCAGCATTGCACACCATCCTCATCATCATTTCCATTGTCATAATCATCGTCATCTTCATGGTCATCATCATCACTGTCATCATCATTTTCATCATCGTCATCATCATTTCTATTTTCCTTATCATTTTCATGATCACCATCGACATCATCATCATCATCATCATCATGCACCATCATCATCATCAT
>ML778580.1:138290-161516 GCA_009831015.1 Picea engelmannii
GCAACCGTCACGTCTCGTCTTAGAGATAAGCTGCCACCATTCCAACAAGCTTGTTTCCGCTGCATTTTACAGTTTCATCTTATTTCGTTATTGAATAGAAACCAGTTTTGTTGTATCTTTGTTATTTTGTGTTAAGAACCTATCAATAATCTGTATTCATTTCGTTCTTCTCATAAAATTTGGATCAATAAATGAGATAATGCGTCACCTTATTTATAGGTATTTTGCCACTGAACGTTTCCCACAAGGTCGACTTGTCTTTTCTGGCAAATATAATTTACTTTGACTTTTATAGCAGGGTCGACTTCTCTTTCTGGGTTTCTTATTTCTTTATTATTACTCTCCTTTGGCTGAATTCTCTTCTAGGGTTTCCACACATATGTTTAAATGTTCTCTTACCTCCATAATATTCTAATCTAAGTAGAAAGGTTACACTAGGAGTTTAATACCTCTCGCAGCTACCAAAACATCAACACTTCCTCTTATCTATGTAGGTATTAACTAAGATGTTCTTCATGTAGTGGTCTCAAACACATCCTTCCATATCACATGGCATGGGAAAGACTCACATGGTCTTGCAAACCATTCTACAAGTAGCATCACCATATCCATATAGGATTTCTCATGATCAAGTAGATCATGTCTCAAGTATCATGGCCACATGGCCATCTCATGATCAAACAGATCATGTAACAAGTAGCATAGCCACATATTATCCATCTAGATGGAAATCACCTCCAACCCTATTGTTTGGAACTCTAAACGAGAATCATCTTCGACGCTACTAGTCGGAATCTAGTTCATACAAAACTAGTAACTCGTCAGCTCACACTAAATATGGCATCCAGTTCAGAAGGAACTAGTAACTTGTCAGCTCATAGAATCCATTACATTACCAACATCTCATCAGTGGGCTCAAAATTCATGGTGGGTATTTCTTCCAGCTCACAAAATATTGGGCATCTAGCTTTCGCTAGGGACTATCCAGCCACTAGCCCCAGGTTAGTCCCCTGGTTGGAACACGAGTCCTCTGGCCCCACATAGACCAGGAATAGAACCACGAGGGTTAGACAATGTAGTGCACACACACTACCCCTCTAGCCCCAGTTTTGGAATCATCTAGCCTAGAGTTTGGCCACTAGCCCCAGGCTAGTCATCATCTAGCCCAAAGTCTGGCCACTAGCCCCGGGCTAGTCATCATCCAGGCCAAAGTTTGACCACTAGCCCCAGGTTAATCATCATCCAACCCAAAGTACGATCACTAGCCCTAGGCTAGTCATCATTCATCCCAAATTCTGACCACTAACCCCAGGCTACTCATCCTCCAACCACATAGGTTGGCCCTCCAGCTATCAAGAAAATACGCCCTCCCCAAAGGATCCATGATTTACACTTATTAAAGCTAGGGACACATGCCCTCCCCAAAGGATCCGCATCTATTGACCTTGTGTGAGGTCAGGATGATTGGTGCCACAGTCAGTGCCAGAACATGAACCTATTTTTACTGCACCACACTATGTTGCACCTGGAGTCACATATGTAACACATAACTCCCTCTCATGAGGGAAAGTCTTTTTGTACCACACCAATATTATCTCTGAAGTACTCAAACTTCACTCTTGAAAAAGGATTAGTTAACATGTCTGCTACATGTTTGTTGGTAGGGACATATTGGAGCTTCATTGTTCCATTTTGTATCATCTCTTGGATAAAATGGTACTTGATCTCAATATGATTAGACCTGTCATGAAACACTTGATTCTCTGACAACCTTATGCAACTCTGGTTTGCATAAACGATACAGGTTTCCTCCAACTCGAGATCAAACAATCTTGTAATCAACTTCTGAAGCCACATTGATTTTCCACAAGATGAATACTCTTCTACATACTCTGCCTCTGTAGAACTGAGAGCCACACAAGTCTGCTTAATACTGAGCCATGAGATCACAGTTGATCCCAAACTGAAGCGACATTTGAATGTACTCTTCTGGTTTGTGACATTGCCTGCCCAATATGAATCTATGTAGCCATGTAGTCTTATCTTACGATCCAAGATATATCTGAGTCCATAATCAATTGTCCCCTTAAATTACCTCATCATACGTTTTGTCGCAATCAGGTGAACATATCTAGGCTCAACCATGTACTAACTCAATGTGTTCACTGCAAAACATATATTTGGCCTTGTGTTCATCAAGTACATCAACGAACTAATCATCTGCATATATATGGTGGCATCCATTGTCTCTGGATTTGTATCACACATCAACTTCAGGTTTTCTACCATCGGTGTGGATATGGATTTAAAATCCAACATCCTGAACCTCTTCAGGATCTCTACTACATATTTTCTTTGTTTAAGGAAAATCCCATCTGGTCTCTTCTATACCTCCAGACCTAAGAAGTGATGCATCATGACTAGGTCCTTCATCTCTAACTCTGCAACAAGATTCCTCTTACTCTCAATGATGAGCTTCTCATCTCCTGTTAGAAATAGGTCATCCACATATAAGATTAATATCACTGATCCACCATCCACAATATTGTAGTAAAGGTTGGAATTTTCTTTACTCTTGGTAAAGCCCAAGCTCATCAAGAAACTGTCCAATTTGGAATATCATGCCCTAGGTTCCTGCTTAAGCCCATACAAATCTTTCTTCAATCTGCAGACATGAGACTCCTTCTCATGTATCATGTGGTTGCTCTAGGTAAACTTCTTCTGGATACTGGAGGAAGTGTCTTGTCATAATTTTCTCCCTCTTGTTGGGAGAATATTCTGGCCACAAACCTTTTCTTGCACTTCTTGACATTTTCATATACTAAATGCTTCATCTTGTAATTCCACTTGGAAATTACCACTGGAACCAAAGAAAAAACCATATCCCAGTCCTTCTAACTGGCTTCTTCCTCTTTCTATGTATCAAGGTCTACTGAAACAAGGGAATCCTCCAAGGAGATCTCACATCTCCTAGAAGTATTTGAAGCTATGATCTAGCCTTCTCAACCCATGGTATCTATCTGTCAATCCTAGAAGATGTCTCTCTCTTCCATATGAATCTGAGGAGGAATAATTTCTGAATGAAAGTCTTTGAGTCTCGATTCTCCCTATGAATCTTGACTCCCTCTAAGTCTGTATAATCTTCTAATCCATTTGCTCCCTTTGTGTGTGATCATTTCCTCTAAAGTCTCCTATGAATGTTCCTAGGGAGGTTGCTTCTCCCTACTGGATCATGAGGGTTGACTCCCTATGAACTATAGCTCCTTTTAAGTTGGTACTTGGCGGGGTTGCATGCCTCACCACCGGTGGAGCCATATGTTCCTCATGATATGGCTCATCAATGTTGCATCCTGCAAAGTTTCATGGGACCACTTTGTCTCTTCTTGGTTACTGCAACTATTCTGGGTAGGTCCTTCTGGATCTACTAACTCTTCCTGATATGAAGAGTTATCAACTACACTAGATGGATTTGTTTATTTATCCTTGGATCTTTCTGCTCCTTCCAATCAATCTCCATATGATATACTCAGTATCCCACAAAAGTACCCTTCTTCATCATCTTCTTCTTTGGTACATGGATGTATACAGTCATGTATACAACTTATTATCTGGATAGTCTGCTCCATGTCTCAAACTAGAGACAATCTAATATGTTTCCTCCTGCAACCGTCACTATAGCTCCCCTCAGAGTTATCACCTGTGACCTACCCGAAACAAGACCAACAACAAGGGAAAAGAATAGACAAGAATAATACTCTTATAATAATAATAAAAACAAGAACGAGAACAATAATCACAATAGCTCCTTCTCGGAGCTATTGCTTGTGACCTACCTGGAAAAACAACCAAAATAGAAATACAATAATAAGAAATAGGAACAAAACTCTTCTAGTGTTGTGATCAATCATTCCTCCATGGTAACCTCCATGGAATTTATAAAATATCCTGCTTGAGACAAGAGCAAAAAGAGAAACAATTATAATAGTGTTTTCATAAGAACATGTTTATGTCAACAAGAATAAAATACAATCTCGTGGTAATCATCATATTATTACCAAGATGACATGTCTAGAAGTATATACTAGAGGATATGTTAGTTCATTTTGAAAACAAGTACAATAAGCATTTATATCAATAGTACTCACATGTTTCCAAGTATTCATTGTATCTAGCAGTAATAGAACCCTTCAAGGATTTTTGTCACAACTAATAATGTAGCAATTATCAAACTTGATATGTGAAAATTGGAAACATATTAATTTAATAAATGAAACCTGGAACCTTGAGTCTTATCTTCAAGAACGAGTGTTGTTTATTTTCTTCCATTTATCCTTCACTCAAGATGACAAGTATTCCCTTCAATATGTCCCCTATACTTAAGACAATATTCTTTCTTGAAATAAATCTGAGTTAGAGAATATAATGAAAATAAACTCTAAAATATCAACCCTAAACAATCTAATACTTTTAATAAAGTTAGTTTCTAACTTTAACTTTGAACATAGGTTAGTATGATAATCATAACTTCAATGGATCAAAATACAACTAGATGTTCATAAGATCACAATAATTCCATAACACCTAAAGGCACATGAAAACAATCAAACCTAGAGTGCATTGTTCCTTTGAATGTGTTGGATATGAGATCCCTCTAGATCTACCATTGTTTCTTAGACTAGAGATCCCTTCTCCTTCAATCACACTCAAAATAGTGATACAATTTAAACATATATAAGTACATACCTCTGACAACATCGGCAGGTAGTGGCACCATCCGACAGCAGTGGAAAGAAATGACGAACCTTAAAACTTCAAAGTTTCTCCAAGTTGTAATCTAAAGGTACTTGGAGATGTGCTAGGGTAAGGTGCACTAGGACAACCAAAAATTAGTCCCAACACTTCAAATAAACTTTCACTGCAACTGGAACTGCAACTGGTGTTGGCTCTACAACTGGTACTGCAACTAGTGTTGGCACTGCAACTGGCACTGTAACCGGTGTTGTAACTGGGACTACAACTAGTGTTGCAACTGGCATGAAGCAACTGGAATTAAGGAACTAACACGAAGGAACTGGCACTGTAAACCTAGGGTTTTATGAAGAAACCCTAATTTCTCAACTTCAAAAATTTGCAGATCTGATCTAGGGAAGAGATGTGCCCTACTTAGATGACCTTCTTAGTGAGTTCAGTAAGTTCTCAATGAGCTTGAAAAAGGGGAAAACTGAGGATATTCCTTCCATCGGTTAGACTGTTACGAAGGAAAATAACTCTAATACCATGTTAAAATTTTGGTATGCTTGTTTAACAATAGACAATGTCACATCATTGTCACCCAACCATAGACATTCACATATGCCACCCTCGAGCACACTAACCTTTACTTAGAATAATTCTGGCAAGTCTACACTAGAACCGACAGATAAGCCCTAACCACAATAATGTTGCAGCAACAACAACACAATATCCATACAAATATAATGTACCTTTCACCAAGAGAAGCACAAGAGAGATACCAGAAACATTGCTACATCGTTCCTCCAGACTTGTTCCCTCTCTAGTTGCAACTACAACTCTCCAAACTTGCACCCTAGATGTCACTGCAGTTCCTCCTTAGACTTGTGTTCTCTAAGTGAATGATAGTATAAATGAGATAAGGCATCACCTTATTTATAATTATTCTTCCAATGAACTTTTCCCACAGGGTTGACCTGTCTTTTCTGGAAAATATAATTTACTTTGACTTTTTTGTGAGCGCCGACTTCTCTTTTTTGGTTTCTTATTTCTTTATTATTATTCTCCTTGGGAGGACTTCTCTTCTAGGGTTTAAACACACATGTTTAAAGTTTCTCTTACTTTAGGAATATTCTAATCTAAGTACAAATGTTACACTAGGAGGTTAATACCTCCCACGGCTACCAAAACATCAACAAGGAGGAATTAACCCCACCACCTAATTTTCCCTTGATACGAGACTTGTTTTTCATGTATTTTAGATTAGTATTAATTATATTCCAACATTCTTAGTAAAGGAAAATTGAAAAACTACCTACTCCAGGTAGCTTCTCCACATCTAGTTACCAAATCACATTTTTTATTTCCTCCCCTATGCTTCTAGTCATCAAGAATTATTTGAGAAACCTCAATTAAATGGTGGGAATCATCTTAATATATAGTCATTTGAAATGGTAGTTGGGATTCCTCATGTTTCTCTTGAAAACCAGATACTTGTTCCCCATTTTCCAACGTAATTTCCTTTACATTATTCTTCAATTTCCTTGCTCAATCTTTCTTTTCAATGAATGTGGTATTTCTATTACCTACCTTGAACAAGAGAATGTAGGATGCTAATATACAATGCTCTGTCTCTTTTATGTAGGATCTGTAGCTTTATTACCAATTATTTTTCCTTTTCCTCAAGTGTAGGACTAATCTCTTATTCATCCATTTTGGTTCGAAGAGAATTCAGTTTATTCTGCAAATCTTCATCAAAACCTAGTGCCTTGTCCTTTGGCCCAATGGAGTCAAAACCTAAATTGATGAAGACGCTCAGAATGCAAGTAAAGGGAGAAATTTATGTCATACATGAACATAACCAATCTAATCAACCATAATGATTCATATAACTAATGAAAATCTCTCAACGGTGTCATTTCATCTCCAACTCAAAATCAACCAACATGTGGTATAACCATCAAAGGAAAGAGACATACAAACTGTCACCAAAACATGAATTAATAGCAACCTTTATCTTCATCGACAATTATGCTTACATCAATAGATATATAAGGTTGGAAGCCTCTCACATAACCCTTCTCTTAACACCTAAACAATCCACAGAAAATGTGTAACAACCTTGAAACAATAGAGATATACCAGTAGAAAATAATGTGGCATCCCAAGCATAAATGTGATCAACATTCCAAGAACAAGAACATTCATTCACCAGTATCCTTTCCTTCCTTTACCTGAAAATGAAAATGTTTGTGATCTTCAAGGGGATTTCTATCCACTTGTACTTTTTATTTGCAAGTGAGAGGTGCTCTCTCTTTTGTATTTTTCATTCTAACAACCTTTAATTAAAATATACGTTTAGAAATATCTAGATCCAAATTTCCCTCCAAGAAATAACATTAAAATATTATGCACAAGTATTGAATTCTTATATGGTAGAGTGTCGTCCTTCCTAATCTTCTTTTACTAAGGTGTATGACTTGAGGTGGTCCTTTTTTCCATGTGTCAACTTTCAATCTTTAAACAATATTTTTTGTTCTTTGAAAACTGTGAAAAGGTTTCAATATACCACTTGTCATTTCCTTAAGTTGAGCGCTCCTTAAATAACATTTTTTATTTCCTAGAATAGGTCATGGCCTCCACTTGTACTCTCTCTAGATAGGACACCCCTCATGTTGGACCCTTGAACCAATTGAAACATTAATGAGGTGCCTCAATAGGTGGTGCAACCTTGGAGAATGTGAAAATAATGGTTAGGGTCTTCATGGAGCCCCTTATATCTAGGCCACCTTCATTAAATATCTCCATTCATCAACCAATGTATCAATAATGTACAATAGACATCCTAGTGGAGTGCTCCTCAAAGAGTGCACCTTGACCACATCACATATTAAAAACAGTGCACCCTCAATAATTGTGCAAGAGTAGTTTTGGGAGTTCTTCAAGACACCCATTTGACTCTTCAATATATGTGCCTAATAACTAACATGACCCCTTCACATGGATAACTCTAGGAATATGTGCATTTAATAGTGTGTACAGTGTGAACCATTTTTACCATGTATATATCCATGAAATATTAATTAAACCTTGAAAGGATGAGCATTCCCCCAAATATGGTTAAGTCTTGTTGATAAATGTGCAAGGTGGACTCAACAACTTAAAATCAAGGTGTTGTACCTTTGAATTTTGAAGGAGAAATCTAAGTTCCATGTGTTATTATTCGATGTAGGGCACTCTCCAAGAATGTGCCTTCTACCAACCTCTTAACCCAAAAATAGAAAATGAAAATCCGAAAAAAAATGGTGTAATGTTGTTGTCAATAATGCTTCTGAAAATGCAAATAGTATTTTACATTTTCAGGTGGTAACACCACCCATATGGTGAGAACAACCACTTGGTTGCATCACAAGCATAATGCACATGCTTAGTTATATTAAATATTGGTATGATTGTTGTATATATAACATGACACTCTGAAAAGTGGAACGACGGTGTATCCCTAGAAGGTCAAGTAGAGCATCCGAAACATCAAACCTACATATATACAAGGGATTTTGAAGGAAACGCGTGTGGAAATATTATATCTCCTGAAAGTTATTTAAACTAATTCTCTAGAGTGTGACCTTTGGAAAGTATTGCAGTTCAAAATTTTGGAGGGTGTCCATTTTCATGTAGATTAAAAGTTGCAAAATTTCAGATCATGTATTAAATTTCTAATGCGAAACTATGCTTTTGTAATTGAGGTAACCAATCATTTGCATCTAATTGTTCTCAAGGTATGTGTGCATAACAATGCTTTTATGAGTACCAAGATGTCATTGTGTGTTCATGAGAATGTGCATCCAAGACAAAGTGTGAGAGAGATGTGCTTCAGCTTCAAGAGTGTGAAACTAAATAACTCACAATTACTTCCACTACTATTTGGCAATGTTGGTCATTATCTAGAATATGGCCACATAGCCACATCTCTAAGAAGATATTAAATTCTATAACTTCTCTTTTTCGCTAACCCATTATCTAGCAACCTTCCACTTTCAAGTTCAGGTTTTGCATCAGGAAATTGGTTATCCTTTATTCTCTTGCATGGTGGATTGTATTCCCCTTTAGTATTTCTAGAGTGTCATACATGTTTATTTATTATTCAGTCATATAACAGTTAATTCTATTTGTCAAATGAAATTTCGTAGATGTTTAGTTATTACTTAGTCATCTAACATATTATTGTTTTTGACAAATGCAGGTTTGAAGGGTGGTAACCTCCACAACCCACAATACATTTCTGACAAGGTATAATTCACTGTCTAGTACTAATTCTTCCCTTTTTCTAACTACATGGTCTGGGTCTAAGCCACTTACAGAGGAGGGAATAGAAAGGATGAAAAAATGAAGGCATGATATAGAATACGATGATGATGACAAAGAACCTTCATTTTTTTTAGTCTTTCATTGGTTGTTTTTGACATGTCTGGGAGCTTATGAAAAGTTTCAAGTATGTTATAAGATATTTCAAATATGTACCAGACATGTCAAAAGAAACCAAGGAAAGACTATTAAAACATGGGCAACACAAACTTCACCAAGGTGGTTACTTGAGATTAAAATCTTGAATTGTAAGTATCAAATACTTAATTCATATTAGACATATCATAATGCAAATTTTATTAATATAAATTATTGACTTTACACTATTTTGTTTTTCTAGTTCTGTGTGGACCTTATATGTTTTGTATGCATGTACCTTCTTCCTTTCATTTACCCTTAATTCTTGTTTTGCTACTTGTTATGCATGATTGGTTATGGGGAATTGAGAGTGATGCGGGGGGGATTGAGAGTGATGCAGGGTGGGGGGATGAACTTCCACCTTCACATGGTTGGTCATGTTTAGTATAGAATAAATTATTCTCGAAACCACGAGGATTTCATTCATGAGGTATCCTCTTTATTATTCTAGAGCGTGGTAGATGTTTAATTATTATTCAATCACATTAAGTTTAATTCTCTTTGTCAAATGCAATCTCATTGATGTTTAGTTATTATTCATTCATTTAACCTATTATTGTCTTTGAAAAATGTAGGTTTGAAGAGAGATCACCTCCATTATCCACAATGCATTTCCGACAAGGTACAAATCATTTACTTCTTTTGCGTCATTAGATAGTTACATTGTTAGTTACATTAGTTAGTTACATTGTGTAGTATTTATTCCATGCATTATTTAGTTACATTAAACTCCATGATGAGGCTTCTTCCAAATCTGTACATAAACACATTTTTTTTAATTAATTTATGTACAAAACACATAGACATCAAATTTCATGTGTATGAGCTAGGATGAAGATTACATGTAATATGAGTGATAAGTAAGAGATATTGAACTCTGTAGAACTTCCATGTTTACAATCAGTAGATCCATTATTAATAAAATAACACCCCTTTGATGGTTGTGTCTCACATACAATTATCATGAAGCTTAGCTTTGTTATTTGTAGAATATAGTGCAAATTCATAAGGTGGATATCAACATGGAAAACATTTGTCTATTACAAGAGTTCTTTAGGGAGGCTCCTTGCACTGTGAGAAAGGATCCACCTTCCAATTATCTTTCACCCCAATATGTTCTTATCAATTGCAATGATTTTGTATAAAACATTCAGAAATGTTATAGGACTACATTGGGTGATTTTCTCAAGGTATCAATGTTTGGGAATAAACACGATCAAATCTTTGTTCCATATCAATGATCAATGCTCCACGACTAGCTCGACAAAATAGTTCCATATCTTGACATAGAGGGGTTATTGCTTCCTCCCATATGTATCATAATTCTCTTGGATAGGGGAGAATCATTAGAATTCCCCCCTCCTCTAAAATCCAATAAACTTTGGATGTTAGGAGAGCTTCTATGCAAATTCCTTAGTTGTCTCCTTTAGCCTAGTATGCTTCTCTTAGTCCATGTCACCTTGTAAATGACATTATCCGACTTAGTAGTAATTCCTTCACAATGATTGATGAGAATACAATCTCCTCCTCAAATTCAAACATATACTAGAAACCACTTTGTTAGTCATCTATTGAATTGTGATTATGACTCTTTCTCTTTGTTCTCCTCCTCAGGTTTGTACTTCATTAGCGAGGGTCAAAAATAATCCTTCGAGGTCTATTTCATCTCTACATAGTTTTCAATATTCACAACACTTCACCATGTTTCCAAGTCCTCCACTCAATTTCTCCACCAAAACTTCACGATACCCTTCAAAAACATAGTCACAACATTAACCTTCATCTCATATTAACTTCCATTCATCTATTCAAGGTATTGTTGAACATCCCAATAGAAGTTACCAAGTAAATTATCATTGCAAGTGTCATCATATCAGTTGAATTCCAAGAGTATAAGGGTATTACTTATGCGCAAATGGCTTAGAGTTTTTGTTTTCTACTGCAAGATCAAAATCAAGACTCTTCTTTTTACAAAAAAAAATGAAAACAAATCGAGCTAACTATGATATGAAATTTGTTTTACATCTTTTTCCCTTGTAAAGTCTTATTGTAGGTTTTCATTTGAGGGATAAATATACACAAGGTACAACCCTTTAGTGTCGAGGAAAATGGCCTTTGAAGTAATCGAAAGGATCCAATCTTGATCCTTGAAGCATTCAATAAATATAAAATAATTTTAGTCTGCCTATCAATGGCACTCATCTACCGAAACCCTCAAAAACAAAATTTAAGGATCACAGACATGTAAACACATATAGAGACCATAAAAACGGTGACAAATTGATTTGATCTAAGAATTACTATGGCAAGAAAAGTGGGTATTAGTGCAGTAGTAAGGGGATTTTTCCCAAATAGATCTCATCATACCTTGCCATCTTGAGTTTATTTGTACATTGTCCCCACACACATATAAATTTAAAAAGGAGAGAGGAAAATAAGTAAATGACAATACTCCTTGTGTGTGTCCCTCTTCTTGAAGTTTCATCATTTTCTTATTCCAATGATTAACTACCTCCTTTGATCCTCCCCATTGCACTATACACACTTTCTAATCTATATTTGTGGCTCCATGTCCAAGAATCCAAAAACACCAAAGCCTCATCTTTTCTTTTAATCATTTTGTCAAACTGCAAGATAATAGCTTAATCCAAAAGAAAATAAAACTAAAACCAAAATAACATGATCGATATGAATGTGATCATCCATATCCTTATATATTGAATTCCACCTCTTTATCACAAACAAAAGTATTATGCAAGATCCAAAACCATATGTAACAAAAAAAGACACACAAGAATTTATCCTTTGAACCATATTATTGGAAAACAGTGAACGTTAAGAAAAAATATACTTACATTCAGAAGTACAATATTTCTAAAGAATAGGTGTCCTTGAAAGTCATAAAATAAACTTGTTCCCACTATCCATCCCTACCACCACCAAAAGAAAGAAAGGGTAATATTCAGGCTTTTTTCCCCAATTTTGCACACCTTAACTATGGATATCAATCCAAAATATTTTAATAATAACATAATTCTATGTTCTCCAGTTGTACTACCAAAAACATTGAACACAATCATGGCTACTAACTAGCTTGGGATATCCTATCTAACTATTGTAAAGTCTTACAACATTCACCACCTTTTCCATAGATCATTGATCTTATTTGAAAACTCTCAGCACTTGCCTACGAAAATTTCAACGGTTCATTTTTTGTTAGATCAATGAAAACATTATTACTACTTCACTATAAAATAGAACAGTGATCTCCATAAGTGTAATTATGATTCATCCATAAGTGTGCCAAGATGCCATGAAAAGGGGAGCGCTCCACTTTTTAATGAGTCACATCCTCAAAATACTCAAACATGCCCAAAATAGAAAATATTAGCGGAGTGGGATAACTCAGGAGCAATCTTCCTTCCGAGTTACATTTCCGGTACGTTTTCCAGCGATGCAATTTTAAATTTCCGGTCGATCTAGAAGCTTGATTGATTTTCTAAGCATCTGGGTTGGTTTAAAATGGGGAAAAACCCTTGGGGTAATGTTTTGAGATGCATGGAACTTTGATCCATGCCAAACTCAGACTACCCCTAAAAATCTAATAAGATTCAGGCCCATTGTTTTGACTGAAAAGAGAAGATTGCTCCCTAGTTAGCTTATTCCAATATTAGCTAGCAAACCCTCTCCAACATGCCAACTAAACTCCCAAAGATTGTATCTCATAAAGAATTATGCCAAGAGGGTCAAATGGTTTTTATAAAAACCTATTTAACAACTTTCCAAAATTAACCATGAGTGGAATCAACCAATTTCCTCAAGGAGGGTGTCAACATCCATGGGATATTCAAAGGTCTTCATAGAATGTGCTTGATTTCTCCTTTATTCTAGGGCATCCTCTATTTAATGCCTTCTTAACACTTGTGTCGACTTGGATGCTCCTCCTTCTTGATGGATTTTTTGACTCATTTATGAGGTGCTTTCCACACTAGGCTCATACTCCAACAACAACTCAAAAATAGTAATAGTTGCCCAAATCAAGGGAAGAAATCTTAAAGGTGAGCAACGAATCCTCCTTGGGTTGATGAGATGAGGTGAAACATCACCCCTAAAGCTAGGACATTTCCTCAAAACTAGGAATATTGACCAAGTCATGCTACTTCCAAGGTGGAACGCTCTTCAATGGATAATAACCAACTACAAAAGATGAAACACCCTTGGAATAGGTGCCTTTGGACACTTTTCTAAGTCGAACGTTTTCCTTCATTGTAGCATCAAAAAAACAAAATCATTGCACCACACACTAGGGCGCTCTCTCTCTGCTACAATCATCATTAAGATGCAATCAATTACCTTGCTACTTGTCTCATCATTTTCTTGTTCCAAATATTGTTGAGACAACGAGACTATCTATTGTGTAATGAATCCAATGTGTTGATTTTAGCTTCGGGGACATGCAATGTTGGAATGTTACATTCTATGATTCATCTTAGTGTTTGTTTCACCTAACACTCCTAATCCAATGCTCACAAGAGTTTCACCGCCTTGAATATGTCTCTCAAACCTGCTGGAGCTGCATTGTTTAGGGCTGGTGCATTCACAGATGAAAATACCAGTAATCATGGGAACTTCCTTATCATAAAACCATAGCAAAAGGTTAAAATCAACTCTGAAATAGTGTGCTATTTTTTGGAGATTGACTTTCATATTTACACCTAAATTAGTACAGAAATTTTGGTGAAGGACAAATATTCTTTGAGTGTACATAAGTTCTTGAAACTAATATCCTTTTCTCTCCAGATGCAACAATGTATGTAACCTTACCAATTACAGATCCGATGGAATTGAAATCAGAGTTAGAACAAGGCACCTTAGTTTAATAGAGTGCTTTGAGCTTACAATTGTTAGCAAACAGTCCTTATGATCTTTTCTTTGCTTGAATCTTTCAAATATGCTACCAAAATATTTAGTTGCAGAAATCTCACTGTCTCCTAGACCACTTTTAGAAGTACTGTTATCAAAAAGTAAATATATTTTTATCAATGACAATAACAACACTTTTTGTTGTTTTCTCCTCCAAGGTTGCCACCTGATCATCATCATTATCACCAGACTCAGCCACCTCATTCTAACCATTTAGAGATCCATCATTTTCATCTTCACTCATATGCAACTAAGAATTAACCTCTCGACCTTGAAAATATTTATGTTTTAGGTTTCCTATTCACAAAGAATCACCATGACTTTGCTTAGAATTCTCCTCATTTTCAATTACATGCCCAGAATTCATAGCTTCAGATTGAGCAGTGGCATCTGTAGCACCAATTAGGTCCAGAACTTCCTATGCAAATTTGGAAATTCCTTGAACAACATCAACTACATTTTTTATTTTCTACTGAACTTTGAATTCAAGTAGCATCTCATTCGCATCTTTCCCAACACTTCTACTATTGCTCATTATTAGAAGGCATTGAAGAGATCTTTTCACAACATTACTCAAGTTTGGTTGACCATTTCACAACACTAAAAACATCTTCATATGTAGCAAGATAGTAATATGAATTCCATAGTGACTAAGAGTAATAGCATGGCCATTCATATAATTGTCAACAAGCCATGGGACCCTAGCACTAATAGGTCTTCCTCCTATATCTATTGTATATGAAAACAACATGTTGTGCATCTCATCAACCATCCTTGTTTAGCTGCTAGAATCTTCTCACCTTTTCCTTTTAATGATGGGAATTCCTTCTTTTTTTATGAACCTTTGAACTCTCTCACAACAAGAATGACCATTCATATATGTAGCAACACATCCTAGGCTGAAATCAGAACTACTCCATATAGATGAAATACCAAGTTCAGAATAATACACATCTTCATCAATTGTATTGCTGGAAAGAATGTCTCAAATTGCACATGCAATTTGAGGGGCAACAATATACTTCTTGAGACTAGTTGATTGTACAACAAAGGTGGAGGAAATATCATTCTAGTTTGAGGTTTTGTGGGATTCCACAGAGGAGGCCAGACCCTCCAATGTTGTATCGTTTATCATATACTCCACTTTATTTATCGTAGTGATGAGTTGTTAATTCAGAGTAGATACATGCACGTGTTTTGGACCCCTTGTGTGCATGCACTTAATAATTCCTTAAAGAACATTAACATGATCTCATGTATTTCATGCATTGTTACAATTGATTGGGTGACATAAAAATCCATTTTAACCACCATACCTTCTTAGCACGATATAAGATACAAGAAAGGGAGTTTCTATCGCTCATTGTTACATGATATGCAACATACTTCATTATTTTACAATGTAGATTGAAGTGTAGGAGGTCTTACAATCCACCGTAGTTAGTAGTGATTGGCATAGGTATGTGGAATGAAAGAAAAATCAAGGTATAACTATGAAGCAAGTGATCTTGAATTATGGTATGATAAGGAAACTCAGAGTTGTTATTCATTAGAGAGGCCCTACACAATATTTCTTTGAAAAAACTAAATTCATTATATAGAATTGGAGGGATGAGTTCAATACCCCTCTCCACATGGCCACATTGCACTTACCTAGAAATGGGGTTGGGAAAGGTTGGGGATATTTCCACTTATAGATGATCCTGAGGTGAATGAGGGGTTCAGAAAATCCATCTCAAGATTTATACTCCAGATGAGGTAAGGATAATACAACGACAATTTCTATATATTGTCAAGCTTAGTCACTTCTTCAACCTATAAGAGACATGGAATGGTAGATTAATCATTTCCATGAGGAACCTATTAGCTGGTGGGGGTGATGAAGATGGAGCTCCAGATAATTGTTAGCTTGCCACCAGATTACTATCACAAGTTTCTATTCGGTGTCTACTGAGAAGAATTGGCCCACTTACAACATTCAATTTGTTAAGAGGAACATGCTTACTCTAGAAGAGTGCAGAATTTGGTCCTTGAATGGTGTTGGATCTCTAGAGATTCATCAGCTTGCCATTGGATTTCTACTGCCAATTTCTACCTTGTTGACCACTAAGAAGATTTGGTCCACTTAAAATTTCATACACTTTTTTAAGAGGAACATGCTTACTTCTAAGAGAGTGGAGACATTGGCAGATGTTATTATGTGCATATATGCTTTAATCTAAAAAAAGAAGACCGTGGTACTTGTAAGGACCAACAACACGTTGGGATGTGGATATCAAGGGTGTCATACATATTGATGATGGGATGAGGTTGTCTATGGATGTATGGTTGGGATTAGTTGGTTCTATTTGAGAGGTTCACAATGATAGTGATTGGTCATGGTGAAGTTGATAAGTCCAATATTTTTTAATACATTTTTAGCAAGAGGATAGAGCGTATGCTTTGTGAATTATTTTAATCACTTGATATGCATGTTTTTTGTAACTTGCACTATTTTCATTTTATATAGACACCTAATGTTATCATATATGAATTCTTATGTCTATACGAGTTGAAGTTGTATGGATGAATTTTACATCTCACTTTACTTTCATGTTTAATACTAATGAGAAAGTCAATGGTTCATCTATTATACGTTATGGTACTCTATTTCTAATATCCTAATAATTTAATTAATGTTGCATGCATTTTATTTTAGTTTCATTGTTTTAAATTATGTATATTTGAAAATTAATTTCTATATATATTTTTAGATCTTTTAAGATAATTCGTTAATTTTTATATTCTTTTTGCATCCCCATCCCTTCTTACCCTAGAAATTGGATAATATCCCAAATTCCCTAGAAACTCATCCTCCACTAACTCCACAAAAGTAGGGGTAACATAGTGTTTTTAACTTATGGTTGCATGACATGCAATTTTACTGTCAATAGATGTTGTTTTTATTAATTAGATGATTCTCAAATGGGCTCTCATATATCTAATGTCTATCTTTCAATATTAAACTAACATCATGGGATGTGTTGTATGAAAATGGAGATAGATTGAGAATATGGCTTGGGATTCCTCCATCTAATCCTATATTAAAACTTTTAAAGGATTTTATTTTTGTTTATAATTTTGCATATATTCATAGATTGGTTTTCTCATTTTGTATTGTTTTCATTTGCATACTATTGTATCAAAAAGAAGTTTTTTGTATTACTTGGTAAACATATGGGAATTCAATGATGGTTCGATTGGTGGAAATTGTGATCTTCATTTTTTTGTGGACTTCCAATTTTGATATCCTCTTTATTGGAAAGTATGTTATGTATCATTTGTATTTTCCACCTATCCTTGTTTGATATGATTCCAACTTCCAATTACAATAGTTTATGTACTTATCACATATATTTCTTCATTTTTTTCTTCTACATGGCATACGAGGACTATTGTGATCAATGTTTTTAGGAAAAATACTATAATAAAATGTAATTCTAGATTATTAAAAGGTGATTAATGATTCAATTATCCCAATGGAGGCCAATTTCATGTTGTAACTACATGGTACTTGTCAAGTGCTCATTAGATGGAGACAAATTGTTGGATGTTGTACTAAACCACAACCAATAAAGCATATTATGTATTCATTTTGGCTTACTAGTCTTGTGCATTTTAATTTTTTTAGAATCCTATGGAGCTTGATTGGTTAAGAAAGACCCATATTTATGATGGTGTTATTGTTGTGAACTATGGACATAGACGTCCAATGAAATCTTAGGCAACTATTAAAAATTATCTAGGGAACCAATATATATATATTTTTTAATTATATCCTTTATCAAACCATCGACCACCCCATTCGTCGATGGTTCGACTAGAGCATTCTTTTCCTCTCACCCAAAAAATGTTGAACATACAACATATTCATCAGTATACTATCGATATTTCTATGACACTATGCTTATCTTTTATGGAAGATACATCGAGGGTTTGTCACATCTTCATCACTCTATTGATGACCACGTGATGTAGTTCTAATGAACTACCACAAAAAATTCCTCTCTACTTGGTCGGTCATACAACAGGCTGGCATCAACCATCTGACGTACTAGCGACGACCATGTTATGTGATTGTGATGAACTACCAAGAAAAAATTGTTGCTACTTGGTCGGTCATACAACGGAAATGTGTCGATCGTCCAACGTATTAGCGACAACAATGTGATGGATTTGAGAAGAATTGATTGGGGCACATTAGTTTCTCTTAAAACATATGTTGTCATCAGTATTGCGACAAACACTTGAATGTCGTAATTGAGATGAAGGTGACGTGATGAAAAAGCAGTTGTTTCCTTCGTCGTACTTGTGATGTTGTGCGCAATGAACAGTCGTTGGTAAATCATTGAAAAATGGGCCCATTGTACTAGTGATCCAATATGGGAGCCAGAGTCTTCATTGAGAACAAAGTACATTCTATTTTGGGGTTGGAGTAAAAACATGGTTGAAGGAGAAGGAGAAGTTTGCGTGGATGCAAATGAGGAAACTAATGTAGAAGGAGAGGTGACATTTGGGTTCCCCGTAGTGGACCCTACATCAAATGTACAAATGAATAACATCCCCCCATCCATGTTGCACCATTTCCATGGTATGGTGATCGAAGACCTTGATGAATTTATTTTTGATTTTGATATCTTATGTAGAAGTTATGGTTATTGTAATGATGCCCAAAAATTAATGTTGTTCCCTGCCACCCTCAAAGACTCGACCTTGCATTGGTTTATGGGGCTAGGAGAGAATACCATCAAGACATGGGATTAAATGAGAATTGTATTTGTTAAGAAGTAACAAGAGTATTGTGAGGATAGGGACCTGAGGGAACAGATTTTTAGGATAACATGGAAGGAAGATGAGAGCTTAGAGGATTACCTAGAAAGATTTGTGTACAATCTTCTTATATCCAAGAAGGACAAACTAAATCCAAATATTATTAGAGTCATTTTCATAAGAGGTTTTTTGATGACTCAATGAATGTACCCAATTTGATGGGGTCAAGGGATATTTCCCAATTTTCCTTTGAGAAAATCTATGAAATGTGTCGGAAGTACTTGCAAATCCAAGCAAGATCCAATAAGGGACCTCATGATTCTTTTTCTAAAATTTCTAAATCTGCAACAAGTAGTGGAATAACTAGGGAAGAGTTAGGTAATTTATTGAAAAAATTCAAGATTGACATTCTTGGCACCCTTATTTTGCAACTTGATAATTTACAAATCAAGAAAAATCAAGAGGAACAAAATGTAGCCTTATCTATTTTGTCCTAGATGTAGGAAAATACATATGTTGAAAGAATGCCCCCTAAATAACATTGAGATATGTGTCATTTGTACAAGTTAACATTCGATAGGAAACTGTCCTTCTTTACCCATACTAAAAGAAATATACCAGGGAGGGAATGATACAATAGAATGAATTTTCACCTTAGCACTAACAATGCCATGGTAGCCTCGTCCACCAGGTATGTCATCAGATCCTCCATTTTCAAATTCTTCATATTACTCTGGATAACAATATCCACCATGGGGTCCTACAATTCCATGGAAAGCATGCCCCAATAGAAAAACCATCCTTGGCAACAAGGATGGCAAGGACCCAATTACGAGAATATTCCTACGCATCCCATGCAAAATCAACAATACTCAACACAATTTCCTTCACTACCTTATCCAACAAAATCTCCACAACAAATTGCATGGCCCCAACAACTGCAACTTCCACCTAGCCAACTTCCTAGGCCTACATAGATCCTTGTGCAAGTTGTTCTTAATCCCAATAACAAGGTAACTCGGTCTGATTTTGGTGTTGATCTACCACCTTTTCCCACTTATCTGGTCACATCAGTAGGATTACAGGACATCCACTTGTGATCAGGAAAAGTGCTTCAAAAATAATCCCACGTCATCATTGAAGAATAATCAGAGGAGGAAACTCATATTCATGAAACCTCATGAAACCGGTGATGATATTACTACCACAATAAGCAAACAACTACTAATTCATAGCAGTCTTCTCCTCCCAAAGAACCTCTCTATCTGAAGAGGTTAAGTCTAAATAAATTGGTTGCTCGCTTTGAATATGACCTTATCACTAAACTAAAAAATGTTTGCATAAAAATTCCTTTGTTGCAATCCCTTAAAGACATACCTATCTACCCAAAATAAGCAAATTAATTGTGTTTAAAAAAGATAGGAAGAAAGAAGAACAAACCACCCACCATTCAACTCATTGGAAAATCTGTGAACCTAATGTCTAGACAAATATTTGTAGATAAATATGTAGATCCCGGTAATATCATTGTTTCTCTATATATTAATGGGATATGTGTTTTGAATACTTTAATTTACCTTGGATAATCCATTAACAACGTGACCATATAGACCATGGAGCAATTAAATTTCCCCAACCTTTTCCCAGCTCCTAGCGTCCTTGAACTAGCTAACATATCCAAGATAAAATCGGAAGGAGTATTAGATGATGTTATTGTCTCCCTAGATTCATGGGAGTATCCCATAGAATTTATGGTATTCTATCCCAAGTATCCTTCTGGAAAACATCTCATAATCCTTGGTAGGCCATGGATTTCCACCACAGATTATTTTATAGGTTGTATATCTGGAAACATGTTCATTTCACATGGGAATTCAGTGAAACAAGTGACCTTATACCCACCTGCAAAACCTCTCACTGAGATGGAAAATATATTTTGGTATGATAATGCAGATAGTGATGAGAAATTTGTATATCTAGTCTTTATAGTAGATCAAGTAATGGGTTTTAAAGGATCCACGGAAGAAAACCAAATTAACACCTTTCTTTGCAATTTGGATCTTTCACAAAATTCAAGTTTGTTTTCTCTTCCATTAGATCAAATTTTTTAAACTAATGTACATGAAACTAATGATATAACAACCCTATATTCATTGTATAGTATTGCAGCAGCCACCATGTAGAAAATAGAGTGTTACAACATGCTCGTTGAGATCATCCAAGGTAAATTTCTGCATATAAATTCTCATCTTACTAAATATCTGCACGAAAAGTTAATCCAAGTTTTACAAGAACAATCAAAATATTTCACATGGGAATACCATGATATGAAATGTATACACCCTAACATTTTATCTCATCATATTTATACTCAAAGTGATGCCCTTCCTATCAAGCATCCCCAGAGGCACATGAACCTATCCCTTAAATAAATAGTTAAGGATGAATTGAAAAAACTTATTGATGCCAAATTTATCTATCCAATTTCTGACAGTAGATGGGTCTCACCCCTCATATTAGTCCCCAAGAAAAATGGTAAATGGAGAATTTGTGTGGACTACCGAGAGTTGAATAAATCCACCATGAGGGACTATTTCCTTCTCCCTTTCATCGACCAAGTCTTAGATACCCTAGCGGGAAAGAAGTATTTTTCATTCCTGGACAGTTTTAATAGCTACAACCAAATACATATAGCACCAGAGGACCAAGACAAAACCACATTCTTGTTCTCGTGGGGGACATTCTCTTATTGGGTGTTACCCTTTGGATTGTGTAATGTTGTAGCCATATTCCAAAGAGCAGTGCTAGGAATTTTTTCAGAATTAATGCATGACTATGTCGAGGTGTATATGGATGACTTTACCATCTACAATGACTCATTCCAGGGAGCATTAGAGAACCTTAGGAAATTCTTAATCAGATGTCGAGAGAGAAACCTTTCCTTAAGTCATGAAAAATCCCACATGTTGCTAACCAAAGGTGTTGTTCTTGGAAATATTATCCCTTCTACATGTATTGAGGTAGATCCAACAAAAATAGAATTTCTTTGAAAACTCCCAGTGCCAAACACTCCAAAGGAGGTAAGTAGTTTTTTTGGATTTTCTACTTATTATAGAATATTTATAGAAAATTTCACAAATATTGTTGCACCATTGTTTAAACTACTTTCTAAAGAAACAAAATTTTCTTGGAATGATCAATGTCAACATTCACTTGAGACTTTAGAAAATAATCTTTATGTTGCACCGATTTTGACGGGACCAAATTGGTCCCTTCCATTTCACATCTCCACATATGCCTCCGACACCACTCTTGGAGTTGTCTTAGGGAAGAAATAAAACCAGTCCCATTAATCCATCTACTTTGTTAGTAAGAACCTTACACTTGTTGAACTTAATTACATTGTCACTAAAAAAAGAGTTTTTAGCAATTGTTCATGCAATAAACAAGTTTAGGCATTATATTATTGGTTACAAAGTATTCATTCACACTGATCACTCTGTCATCCATCACTTAATGAACAAAACAATTACTAATGGTAGGGTTACTACATGGATCTTGTTGTTGTAGGAATTCAATATCACCATTGTGGATCAACCTGCTAAGGAAAATCTAGTTTTCAATTTCCTTTCTAGAATACATAACGAAGATGAAATCACTCGTGTAGATAATAGTTTTCCAGAAGAACATTTATTTTTTATATCCACTCACTCTTTGTGGTTTGCAAATATATCCAACTATTTGGATATGGGAAGGCTACCTCAATTGTTTCCATCCAGGGAGAAACAAAATATTGTCAAGTTGAGTGCTACTTACTCATGGGTTGGTGGAGGTATTTTTTGCACTAGACCAGATCTCATCATCCGAAGGTGTGTCTAATAAGACAAATTATTCAATATCTTAAAGGAATGCCACAATGAACCGTGTGGGGGGAACTTCACAAACAAAAGGAAAACTTATAAGGTATTTCATTTGGGGTACTATTGGCCCATCCTTTTAAGGATGCCAAGAAGTACATGAAAAGTTGTGACAATTGTTAGAGAATGGGATGACCAATCCATGTCAATGAGATACCCTTGTATCCTTGAGTACTTATCAAACCATTTGAAAAGTGGGCCCTAGAATTTGTTGGGACTATCACTCCCATGTCGAGAAAGAAAAGGTACATTGTTAAGAACCAAATATCAATATAGGATAGAAAAACCTCAGAAAAAGTACTCAACGCCTTGAAAAAGAGATAATTTCAAATAATACGCCTCT
>ML778580.1:165846-185877 GCA_009831015.1 Picea engelmannii
GATATTTCTTCTCTGCAATGCCACAGGTCTTATCAAAATTGGATGTGCCAAGTTGAATTTACGGTAACTTCCCCGCAACTTGCCGATTTTTGTCCTTTCCAAGAGATCTCACTTGTATAGCGTACCCCACACAAAATAATTGATATAAAATTCTGAAACTCACACCATAAATACTACAGACTTTCCAAGATTCAATGAAACCAGTCCCACTCAATTTGGATACTCTAGGAAGAAGTTATGATTGTTTTACCTGGAAAACCTTCTTGAGACTAGTCAATAGGACTAGTCATATACCCTATCTTACACAGGGTGTATCTACAAATTTAAGATGACCCAAAATCTTAACTTTTTACGACAAATACCTTACTAATTTATGTGAATAGCCTCCAGAGTTCAGGGTCTGAAACGTTACAGAAAATGTTTTATAGTGAAAATTTCGCAATGACTCAGTTTAGGATGATTCCAGAACCCTATATTGTACAGGTTATATCTATGAAAGTATAAGGTCGCGGGAGATAAATTTTGAACCCAACGTACCTTGATCTTTCTAGTAAATATCCTCCAAGTCGTTCCTTCTGAAACATTCTAGAAAAGAAGTTATAGTGAAAATTCCAAGGTGTCTCATATGTAGCAACGAAACCCCAAGACCTTGAGCTTTGATACCATATGTTAAGAACCAAATATCATTATAGCATAGAAAAACCTCAGAAAAAGTACTCAACACCTTGAAAAAGAGATAATTTCAGATAATAATCCTCTTCGAGGGGGCAACCTCCTTTTACCCCACTTAAATGTTCAAGTGCAAGATGATTCAAAATGAAAATGTCTCCTTAGTATATATAGGAGATTAGGAGGTATAATTACAACTAATGGCCTAAAGCCGACATAAATAAAATAACATTACTAATATAATATGCGCCAATTAAGGGGTAATGAGCCAATATTAGGGCTTAACATACATTCTTGTATGCATTGATTGCATTACTAAGTGGGTAGAAGCCAAAACTTTACTTAAATTTAATGAACAGTCAGCTATAGATTTTATTTACGAGGATATTTTCACTCGATTTGGTGTGCCTAGATAAATTATCACACATCAAGGGATACAATTAATATTGAAGTGCATCCAATCTATCACCCAATGGTACCAAATCAAGAACATGACCTCTTCCTTGAACCATCAGGAAGCTAATGGATAGGTAGAATCCCACCAATAAAGTCCTAGAAGCCATTTTGACAAAGATTGTTCAAATTCATCACAAAGATTGGAAAGATTGGTTGGTTGAAGCATTGTGGGCCTATATATCTACTTCGAGGAACACTAATAGATTCACACCCTACGAGTTGGTTTACGGAAATCAAGTTCTTCTCTCCATATAGTTTCAAATCAAAAATTTCAAGATATAAGCTCAATTGGGAATGAACCTCTCGGATGCACAACAACAAAGGATATTACAACTCAATGAACTAGATGATATCAGAAAGGATTCCATTAAACAGACCTCCCTTATTCAGTGGAAAAGAAATAAATGGCACAATAAATTCATCAGAAAGAATCAATTCAAATCAAGTGACTGGGCTCTCCTTTCCAATTCCAAGTTCAAAATTTTCAAAGGAAATCTTTCCACCCGTTGGTTGGGACCTTATGAAGTAGAAACGGATTTTTAGAATGGATCGGTATGGATTGAGACAATTGATGAATACTATGTCTCCTTTCTAGTAAATGGTCACAAATTGAGGTTGTATCACAAACCAATGTCCAAAGATGAATTTATTATTGCATATGAAATTTAGAAAAATGAGATGGAAATAGTAAGTGAGGAGGGAAACCTCCACACTTCTACTCCTTCCTGATTTCTTTTATTTTCTTTAATAAACCAAAAAGATAAAAATAATAATAAAACAAAAAGATAAAAATAAGCCTAGTTGTGAAAACCAATTCTTTGGTGCATCCAGGCATGAATTTTGTTTGAAAATCAGATATCCGGTAGACGGAGTTCACATTTCTACATCATGTTGTCAATTCAATATTTAAAATTATGGTCCTTCAAAGTCATTTTTTTTTATTCTCGCATGAAATGATGTGGGATTCATTAAGGCCCTCCTTTTAACAATTATTGTCCCATCAACTTCAACACATTATTTGGGTTTGAGACTAGAGATTTTTATAGTACCTTGTAACTTGCATGCATTTTTGGCAGGTTTCCTCGCTAACAACAGTGGGAATACACTAATGTTTCTTGATTGTCATACTTTGCAGGTGACTCAACTTTGTCTCATCCTTTCGTACCTGTCAAAGTGTACTATGGAACCTTGACACTCATTGACATCAATGGTGATTTGTCTCGCGTTGATTAACGACATACATTAATGGCCAGTAATCCAACGAATTTTCGTCATGTTCAACTCTGACACATTCATTCACATGAAAAAAATTGTACCCCCGATTCGGAATGCTTGAAGACTCCATGGTTTCATCTTATGTACAATTGTTGTAGCATTTTTTATTTCCTTTGCAGATAGAAGGGGCATGTTGAATGTTGGAGTAGGCAGGGAAGATTGTTTCAAAAAGAGGAAGTTTGTGTGATATTGTTTCATCCTTATAGAAAACTATCTCATTACAAAGCTTGATGAAATTTCCCATGTTTATTCATCCATACAACAATCCATTTTTTCTCATTGAATTTACATTCTTTAGGGGATCAACCCCTCCTTTTTTGAGTTCAGATATTGGTATCGGTAGCCTTATGTTAGATCTTGGTATCAACAGCCTTATGTCAGACATCCACAAAGGATATGCAATATTTTCTACAATAGAACGTCACTTTTCAGATTTCCAATAGCACATCTACTATTTGCTACCAAAATTTTCAGTTCTATAGACCAAATTTCATTTCTTTTTGTGCAATCAAAAATCTGATATGTGCCTCTCAGATAATCAAGAATCAGCAAAAGTAGTTGGGTAAACAATTTATGTTCCTATGTAGTCATCTAACTTGGAATTCATTCACTCTTAAAATCTCTTTCCCTTCGCATTCCACTTCCTTATCTCTTTACACTCAATTTAACTTCCCTTGAGTAATTGTCCATCCACCTTTTAGCATCGTTAAAATTTTGACACCATCAGGGTGAGATAGAATTTTCCCACTCAAGTCTTATGTTGTATTTCATAATCCAAAGAAAAAGCGCTTTTCTTGTCTTATGTCCATCATGAGGAAAACAAAAAACAAAAAAATCTAAGTAAGATCCTTAAGTTTTATTCCTCCTTTCCTTAACATGGTAAAAAGAGAAAAACAAGAAAAAGAAAGATAAGGAATAAAAGATACATATTTCTGAAGAAGAAAAAAAAAAAAAAAAGTTGTATCATGTAAGGAAACAAAGACCATACAATATGATATGGATAACATTCACTCATATCTCTTGTTGCATGAGGACATGCAAAGATTTAAGTGTGGGGAGATGTTGAACCTTGGTTTCACCATATTTACGATGATCATTTGAGCTTGCTATCACCCCCATTTACCTTTCATTTCATTTGTTTATTGTTTACACTCCCACATATTGTTCATTTCCCATTACAAGAGTTTAGAGACTCATGTTATTAATGAAATCAATCATTTTCCATGTTACGATGACTACTTAGGATAGATGATTTTGCATTTTCATAATTTCTTTTGGTGGTCTAACTATGCTCCTAATGTTTTGCAGGAAATCCAGTAGAAGACCGCCACCTATAAGAAATATAGTAGTAGATCGCCACCTATAGGAAATCCGGTAGCAAACTGCATCACGGGAAATCTGGTAGCAAACTGCGTCATGGGAAATCCGGTAGCATAAATCCTGTAGCGCTTCCACGTTCAAGGTATTTGTGTCTCATGAGGAAGAAATCGGGGATACGGGTTTTGTTAGGAGTGTTCGTCAAGCTTCCATGTTTCTCAAATGAAGCCACCAGACCTCTAGCAAATTTTTAAACTCCTGAAAAATTTGTGGCCAATCCACTCTGTTCTGCCAACAACCAGACCCAATTTCGTGGGATATATGCCCAACATGGGCGTCCATCTCTTCTCCAGTGATCCTGCAAGCTCAACGACATTATTTCTTCAGCATCGAGCTAACAAGACTTAATTACTCTTGTCTTAATTCAGTGAAATATCAAATAGCGTGATCTTCTTGTTGAAGAGAGTGATTCTATGGTTGTAATTATTTTCTTCTATGGTATGAGGCACGTAATTATAATTATGATAGCCACCAGCATTGTGGGATCGTTGGTTGGCTTGGAAAAGCGTTCTTCTGGTTGTAATTCTCACTATGCTATGACAGTGAACAATTTCCTGTAATTCTCTATTTGGATAATGAATTAAACACGATTTCGCTTCAAGTCTTCTTTAGCATGTTGTAGTTTCTCTACAGAGTGTGCTAGAGGAGGCAGTTCCCGCTCTCTCTGGTATACCCTATTTGTTTCTTTTATTTATGTAGTTGGAATTTTGTTGTATAAAAATATTTTTCTTGGTGGCATACAATGATATTTATATATTGATTAATTATTGAATGATGATCTTTACATTGAACAGGGAATGATTTAAAAATTGCTTTGTCCTCAAAGCAAAGGTAATGAAGGATGTAAGTGTTGTTGTGACTCCCAAACTGTGTCTTATTCTGGAAGATTCTTCCATTTAATAAGATATTCCTTGATTATTCGAGAACACAATCTTTTCGAGACTTGATATTGGAAATTCTTTCAATCCAAATGTTGAAAATAAGTTTTTGGTCACCCAATGACAAGGTTCAGCTAAATAAGAAATCCCTTGCTCCAATGGCGCCAACATCTTCAAATATTTGGTACAATCATAAGGGGAAAGAACAAATACTAGCGTGACCATTGTACCAAGCCAATTCTTCAAAGAAGAAACCTTTTCAAACAACTTTCCATCACATTGTTGAATCACTCCAACTAACCCTAGTAGCATAGAACAAGATTTATAACGTTTATCCTTGTTGTTATTATTAGATTTAATATGGTCTATGTTACCCATCAAGTCTTCAAATAGCTTAGACTTGCACTTCTATATTATTACAAGCAATGTATTTCTTTTAAAATAGCATAGAGTATAATTTTTTACTTTGTTGCTAGTCAGACCATAGCGGTTTTCATTCTCATTTGAAATCACAAATAACATGTAACACCCTTGTTTCCCCTAGATTGTAAATATTATTATTATTGCAAACAAGATTATAGACATGTCTATCATGTGAATGTTCGACAGGCAATGAACCTTGATATAAAAGGTAATGTATATATTTTGTTAATTAATAAAAGAAATTGTGGCATGAATACTAAAAGAGGGTTTCYAGGTAGATCATGATACATGAGAGGGGATGGTAAGGGGAACCAATAATTGTTGAGATGACCCCTGCTAGGTTGGTACTCTACCAGATATAAATTGCTCAGACTCATAGCAGTCCTCTAGCAGAGTACCATTCGAAAAATTCTTGATATGACCCAGAAAATCTCGCTAAGAAAGGCAATAAAAGAAAGGAAAATCATGGGGGAAGAGGGAAGAAGAGGAGACACAGAAATGGTTCTAAGGACCATTTATGAAGAARAGAAGAGCRCGCAAGGATCTYTGGTTCTGAAGAGAACTAAGAGATAAGTTGTCCTAGGTACATGAGAGACTATACAATGTTTTCTAATSAAGATGATAAATGGAGCTACGTGATTGATTGAGGGATCATGGAAGGATCCCTTTCTTGGTGGATAGAAAACTAGACTGCCAAGTTCCTATGGGAAAAGGAGAGTAATATTTGTCCCTTTCTGATCAAAAGCATAACCTCTCTCATGGAATCATGATCTAGCTAGGCAAAGGCCAGTGGAGGAAGACTCCAAGAGAAATCGTTCCTATGGTTGGGTGGAAAACGAAACCCATTTCAACAGTTTCCAACTAATTTCCAAAGTTCATATAAGTGGAATTCTGATTTTATATTGTATTGAATGGTTTTGTTAATAAATGAGTTTTCTTGAGCTAAATGATGGCATAATTTTTTTTATCTTGTTGAATGGTAAAAATAGTAACTTTGATGGACTTGTGGCCTAAGAAGTTTGAAGTAGAATTTGAATATCACCCTTTGTTAATGGATTTTTTTTTAAACCTGTTTAGTGAAGGAGGACTGTTAGTAATGGATTTTAAAAAAAATTGGGTTAAACTGTGAGCGACCCTCTGTATAAATATATATATGTGCTAATCCTCCAAATGACTTCCCAAGAATAAAATCTGCAAATACAGAGTCGGGACGAACTCTACTGGATTGTTTTGAACTCGTCCACCACTTGAAATCCCTTTCTCTATTATAGAATTTGAGTTATGTAAATGGAAGGCGCTTCCTTCAAACCATTCTTCAAAATGACCATAGGCTCAAGTCCACGGACTTAACAAAATCTTGGATAAGATTTAAGAGTGTAGCCTTTGAGGCTTGTCAAAGTCCCATATGACCAGAACCCTGGAACCCTTCGCTACGCCTAAAAGGAGATAAACCTTTTGAGCTTCGGGACTTCAGATGTCTGAGACTCTGGGATGTTTTAATTTCACAACACTCCAATGTTGTCAAAGTAAACCTATTGACACAGTTACCATATGGTCTGACCGAAAACTAGCGTTTTATTATCCGTTACAATGGGATCCACCCTCTCGTTAAACCTTGACCAACTTCTCAGTCATAGGCACTTTCTACATCATTGATCACGATCACAGATCAACGGTATAATCATTGCCCTCCTCCTATTATGGATCGACAACGGATAAGACACCCAAACCATCTACCTCATCGGACAACCAGTGAGATTTCATGAATTCGCAACTCATGATACCTTGAATCCTTCAACCTCTCCGGAGTATTACTGGTCGAGGAGGTCACAAAGTAGTGAAGACGGGATGTTTCCGGTTAACACCCCTGCCTATTCTATCCTTCCAATTTTCTCGATCAAGCGACCAACAAGGATCTTGAAGGATCTCAGATCGATGGTCCACGTGACTTCAGGACTTCAGGAGTTTGAGGTAAGGCATAGCCTGGGCTATAGTTGAAGATCGGAGGTTACTTAACTATCGGGATTAAATAAATCCCATGATTGGCCTTAAGTTACCGTCATAGGTACGTGTGTGGGTCCCTCTTCGGGAATCTGGGACTTCACGACTCTGGGGCTCCGGGAAAACTCAAGGATATAGGAAGGTGGTTTAAATGTCGAAGCATCGAAGTGCTAAGATTTCCCAAGTCGAAGTGTCCAGCCCTGATTGGATAGGCCCGCATATGCTATGGTGATGTGGCATGCTTGGATTGTTCCATCTGGCATGATGGGATTTGTCGTGATTTAGTTTTGGGACCCCCCATGTCAAGTCTAAAACATTTATTAAGTGCGGAAAAATATCAATCGTTGGATCTAAGGGTGGATTGATCCCCACCGTAGATTTTGGAGTGAAAGGAGACTTCGGGACTTCGGGTCTCTAGGGATGTTGTAAACCTGTACAAGAATGACAAAGGGCTGAAGTTCTGGTATTCATGACGACCAGAAGATACTCCCTGCAACTAGCAACTACATCATCGTCAAGGGATGACAACCCAGGTCACGACCATTCCATGGCAGATGGTACGAGAGGGGTGAATCTACGTGGATGCCACGTGGTGAAGGGGATGGAAATTGGCCAATAATGCTCTGAAAAACTTCAAAAGGCTATAACTATCAAACCAGAGCTTGATTTTGGGAAGGGTTTTAGTCTTTGGAAAGATATCGGTGAGCACACAACGATGGTGTCCTCATTTGAGGAATTCAGGGAGTTGTAGGAAAGCAGAAAATTACACCCCATCCCTTAAAATGCTACTTAGGGGGTCGGGTGTGTTACAGAGTGGTATCAGAGAAGGAAACAACACTTGGCCTTCTTGGGCTCATGAGAGAGAGGAATAAAATCCTAATAGAAAACCTTTAAGGGGTAAGGCACCCTAACCTACCCCGTTGTAAAAGATTACTTAATATTTACTACAGAAAAGAGTGATCCCTTCTGCTATTTTTAGATGTTTTAAATCTGAACTACATATTGTTGATTATGTGTGGAATAATGAAGCTAATTTTACCTTACAAAAATTACCTGTGTTGTTCATAAAAATTGAGGGCAGATAACTAACAAAAAATGTTGGTATCAACACTCAAGCAGTCGGTGAACAACAAGGAAAAATATAGTGTAAAGAATGTTGACACACGATGGGTTGGGAGAAATCTCCCATAATAGAGAAGAAGAATATGATGAGAGGAGAGTGGTGGACACCCCTTCATATTTAGTTGAAACTATAAGAAGCCTTATGGGAGAATTAAAAATTTGTAAGGTAGACAATGAAAGACTGATAAAAGAATAGGAGAAACAAATTGAAATTAATGCAGTCATGTTACGAATCCTACCAGACATACAAAGGCAGCTTCAACATGAGCCAATGGCCAGTAATGTGGACAAACATAATACTAAGAAAAAACAAATTCCACTTGAGATACAAAATCATGGCCCTAAAAATAGTAACACAATAAGGAGCACCTCAAATAAGGCCAGATATGGATCCAAGAAGCATGCTAACGTTGAAAGTTCATCCGAATAATCCTCTAGTGAGGAAACTAATAGTTCCAAGGAATTGCCTAGCAACGATACTAGTTCAACTTTTCAGGGGTGAAGAAAAAGGAGAAAACGAGCTAAGAGTCATGGCCCCAAAGATTTTAAGAAATCCAATCCACCTACTTTTTATGGGGAGATTAATAAGGGGGAAGAAGCAGAAGTTTGGCTACTTGGCCTAAAGAAGTACTTCATACTCGATGACTACTCTGAAAAATTAAAGGCTCGAATAGCCATTTTCAACTTTAATGGAAAGGCCTCCATCTAGTGGGAGCATATTAGAAATGTGAAAGGAATCCATGAAAAGGAGTTGTCCTGGAAAAAATTTGGGAAATATTTCAAGAAGAAGTACTTATCTTAGAGGTACTATGATGAAAATACTAAGGAGTTCTATGAACTCAATTTAGGAAAGCTCACCATGGATGAGTATGTCAACAATTGTTTTGAGCTGATAGGGTATGTACCTTACATAAAGGATGAAAAGACAAAGATACAATGATTCATTAGTGGACTACCTCAATCCTTTCAATGTAGAATCAAGTTTGATGAACCTAAGACCTTAGAAGATACCATTGGGAAGGAAAGGTACTAATATGAGCAATTCAAGCACAAGGCAGAACCTCACAAGGATTGGAAAAAGGAAAGGAAATTGGGATTCAAAAAGAAGGGGCTTTAACCTTCAAGATTTAAGAACCATGGGAAAGGATCTAATGTGATCCTTCCTACTAAAAGTGTGTATCAACAAAAAATTTCATCCCAAAGTGGAAATAAACCCTTTGGATCAACCACAAGAAAGATTGATACTACAAAGAGAGAACCATTGAAATGTTGGGGATGTGGAGAAGAACATGTGTTAAGGGATTTCCCACCTAGAAAACAAGATAATAGGAGCATCTACAAGATCCAGGAAGCTACCACAGTTAATGATGTGGCCAAGGCCATGCCACGAATTTATGTAGCCTTGGATAATATACAAGTTGATCACCAAGCTTCAGTGGTGGAGATGGAAGGTATGATTTCCAACCATCCCGTTTCTATTTTGATTGAACCTGGTTCTAATCTGAGTTATGTTTCCCCTCAAATTGTTGAGAAATTTAAATTGCAACCAGTAAAACATGTTAATTCACGTATGGTACAGCTAGCCACTGGAACAAAAAGAAAGGTAATGAAGGTCTTACCAGCATGCCAATTCATTGTGAATGGGATAGCCACCCAAACAACACTAAAAATATTTCCCCTAGGGTCTTATTACATGTTGTTTGGCATGTATTGGTTGGATGCCCATAAATCCAAGTTATATTGTTACAATAAAACATTAGAATGTAAAGATGAGGAAGGGGAGAAAAGAACCCTACATGGAATTCAAAAACCTATCTTAGTGAGACAAATCTCATCCCTCCAAATGAAGAAGTATTGAAAAAAAGGATGTCCTTTGTATGCAGTACAAGTATTGAAATCTGTTGAGGATAGCATAGAAATATTAGAGGACCACCCCATATTAAGAGAGTACAAATATGTGTTTCCAGAATAGGTACCAAGTCTAGCTCCAAGAAGATATATTGATTTCTCCATAGAAATTGTACTCAGAGTGGTGCCAATGTCTAGAGAGGATGAGTACACCAGAGTTAGTTGAGCTCAAACTGTAGTTGAAGGAGATGTTGGACAAAGGTTACTTATGGCCCAGTTTGTCCCCTTAGGGCACACCATCTTTTTTTGTAAAGAAGAAGGATGGCACACTCAGGTTGTGCATAGACTATAAATAACTCAACAAGATGAACATTAATAATAAGTATCCCTTTCCACAAATTGATGACTTATTTGATGAGATGAGGGATGCTATAAGTGTGAATTAAGGATGAAGACATCCATAAAACAACCTTTAGGACAAGATATGGGCACTATGAATTTGTGGTGGTGCCATTTGGGATTACCAATGCACCAGCCACCTTTATGTGCTTGATGAATAATGTACTTAGTAAATTCATGGATAGATTTGTGTTGGTCTTCATAGATGGAATTATGTTCTATTCTAAGAGAAGGGAAGAGCATGAATAACACCTCAAGTCAGTATTTCCAGTGCTAAGATAACACAATCTCTATGTAAAATTTAGCAAGTGTGATTTCTTTTCAAAAATGGTTAACTACTTAGGCCATGTCATCACCGAGGAAGGAGTGGAAGTTGACCCTGAAAAGATCAAATCCATCATGGATTGGCCTACACCAAGGGATGTCTTTCATATTAGGTCCTTTAAGGGCCTGGAGGGATATTATAGGGGGTTCATAAAGGGTTTCTCCAGGATTGGTTATCCAATCACCTCCCTACAGAAAAGGGAGTTAAATTTGTTTGGACAACAGAGTGTGAGGAGAGTTTTCACCAACTAAAACACATTTTAACCAATGCGCCAGTGCTGAAAATTGTAGACTCAAACAAGGAATTCCTGGTGAATAGAGATTCCTTAAAGGAGGGAATCAGAGGATTCCTCATGCAAGAAGGGCACGTAATCTGTTATGAATCCAGAAAATTAAATGAACATGAAATCAATTATGTGACTCACGACTTGGAATTGGATACCATAGTACATGTTTTAAAAATGTGGAGGCATTACCTCCTAGACAGAAGATTCGTACTTATGACAGACCACAGTGGGTTGAGATACTTGTTTGACCAGCCCAAACTCAATGTTAGGAAATCTAGGTGGATGTCTCTCCTTAGTGAATTTGATTTTGAAATCAAACATATTAAGGGAAAGGAAAACAGAGTGGTGGATTCCCTCAATTGAAGTATGAAAGAGATTCACTTGACAACTGTGAGTATCTATGAATCGGACCTCAAGGAGAGAGTCAGGAGTGCACAAGAAGTAGATGAGTTTTTCAAAACTGTGAAATCATACTTAAAGAAAGAGCCAAAAGGATTGAATTATGTGGGATATCAACTGTTGAATGGTGGCCTACTAACTTACAAAGATAAGTTGTATATCCCAAATTATGACAACTTGAAGACGTTCATAATGGATGAACTGCATAAAATACCATACACTAGTCACCCCGGTTACCAAAAAATGATCACAACCACCAAGAAACTATTTTATTGGCCAATAATGAAAAAGGATATAGTTGAATACTTGGATAAATTCTTAGAATGTTAGCAGTTAAGGTGGATCATAGGAACCCAACAAGGCAATTGCAGCCCCTACCAATTCCAGAGTGGAAATGGGAAACCATCTCCATGTATTTTATCACTGGGTTGCAAAAATCAACCAAGAAGAATGATGTCATTATGGTAGTTGTGGATAAGTTGAGCAAGGTTTCTCACTTCATTCTTGTAAATTCAAATTGAAAGGAAATAGATATTTCCAATATCTTCATGAAAGAAATCGTTAGACTACATGGCATGCCTAAGGAGATCATATCTGACAAGGATACAAAATTTACTTCAAACTTTTGGAAATCTTTGTTTGTTGGTTTTGAAACTAAATTACTATTTAGCACAACCTATCACCCTCAAACTGATGGGAAGACAAAGAGGGTAAATCAAGTATTAGAGGACATGTTAAGGATGCATGTTATGCATTAGTCGAGGAAGTGAAAAGACTACCTACCACTAGAAGAATTTTTTTATAACAATGGTTATCATGAGTCATTGAATATGAGCCATTTTGAGGATCTCTATGGTAGACAATTCCACATCCCAATCAGTTGGAATAACTTAGTAGACATAATAAAACTTGGACCCGACCTACTAAAATAAATGGAACAATAGGTAGCTCGAATCAAACAAAATCTGAAGATATCTTAGGACATATAGAAGAGCTATGCATACAAAAATAGGACTCCTGGGGAGTTCAAAGTAGGGGATCATTTGTATATACGAATTATACCAAGAAGAAGTTCCTTGAGAATGGGAACGTGTGCCAAGATGGCACCTCAGTTTTGTGGACCTTTTGAAATTCTGGATAGAGTGGGACCTGTAGCATATATATCGGCACTTCCTCCCACAATAAAAGCACATAATTATTTCCATGTTTCATTGCTGAAGAAATATGTACATGATTCTAATCATATAATTGACTGGTTTGTGATCCAGGTGGAACCAGAGGGTGAATTCTTGCTAGAACCACAATGCATACTAGACCAGAAAGAAATTCCACTCAGGAATAGAACCATTTCCCAGGTCAAGGTGCAGTGGAAACACTTTGGTCCCGATGAAGCTACATGGGAATTGGATGATGCCATGAAATATGCATACCCATTTTTGTTCACTACTGTACATAAAAACCCGAGTGGTGGGTAGAACATTGAGGCGATGTTTCTTTTAAGGGGGAGGGGATTGTAACACCCATGTTTCCCCCATATTTTAAATATTATTATTATTGTGAAAAAGACTATAGACAGATATTTCATGTGAATGTTGGACATACAATGAACCTTTCTATATAAGGTAATGTATATATTTTTTTAATTAATAAAAGGAAATTGTGGTATGAATTCTGAAAGAGGGTTTTGAAATAGATCATGATGCATGAGAGGGGATGGTAACTGGAACTAGTAATGGTTGAGATGACCCCTAATAGGTCTGTACTCTATTGGATATAAATTTCTCTGACCCAGAATAGTCTTCTATCCTAGAAAATTTAATTACTAGTCAGGTTGCTAGTTGGGAAGTATTCCTCAAGAGTTAATGAGGAGATAGGAAGAGTACCATCTGAAAACTCCATGATCTGACCCACGAAATATTGTTGGGAAATGAAAGAAAAGAAAGGAAAAAAATTTAGGCATAGGGAAGAAGAGGAGACACATGAATGGGTCTGGGGACCATTCCTAAAGAAGAGAAGAGATCACAAGTGTTACACATCAAAATTCCTCACTTCGACAGTGTCGCACTTTCATTGTTGCAAGTTTCGTAAGTGTCGCACTTTTATTGTCGTAAGTGCCACATTCTCTTTTCCTAAGTGTCACATATCGAATGACACCTTGAAAACACTTGCTACAACCCCTAAAACATGTTAGAAGAAGAATCCCCATCATCTGAAAGTCGGAACAAGTATTTTTACTAGGGATTTACTCATCTTGGTGACTTTTTGGAAGATCAACGCTCCCCTGCTCATACACGGGAGAACTAGCACTCCTTGTCCATCTCAGAGGGAGCGTTATAGCACTTTGTTGTCCATTTTAAGGGAGAACTGAGGTGGTTGATGGAATCTTATAGGAAATCCCACTTTCCTCTAAAGACAACTATGGATGGATTGGGTTAGTATGGCTCGAATCTAACTCCAGGGTTGCATCTAAGGAAGATATCACAACTATTGGAACCATATCCTCAACTAATTCCAAATATACCCAAGGTAGTTGAAACTCTCAAATCCTATAAATGGAGACATTCCCATGGTGAAAAGGAGGAGAAATCAACAAAGCATTTCTATTTTGATTGTGGATCTTTCAAGCAAGGGTTGGACGACAAGGACTTGGAGAGGTTGTTGCAACATCATCTGAAGATTGTAAGTTTCCTTTTGAAGTTATCATTTATATACTTGGCCTATTTCCTTCAGGTATGTGTTTACATGTGATTGTCTATGCTTGTATTAATCTTCATAGATCGATTGATTTTGTCTAATCCATTAGAGTAGGAGATTTTCATTGGTTTCTTGTTGTCCATTGCAAGTATTTTTTGGAGCTCACAGATTGGATAAGCTTGGAAAAAATTCATAAACAAGGTACATAATAATTCCCCTCCTTCTCTCTTTTTCGATAGATAAAGTGAATCTATAGGAATGGTAGTGTTAAAATGTAATTTTTTGTCTTGATAGAGGGGTCTGTAATCCAATGGAAAGTTCACATGTCTATAGGGGAATATTTCTGTAACAGAAATTGGCGACTCCACTCGGGAGGAACTTTTAGTTTTTCTTCCCTTGGTTCGTCTAAGACTTTTTCCTATCCTTAGATCCTATTTTTTAATTTTATCTAAAAATTTTATCTCCCTTGCCTTCGCTAGTTGTCTCACACAACCTCTTTTTGAAATTTCCTAAGTTACTGAGCTTTTTGATATTTTTCTCAAACTTTCTGCGAAACTAGAACTCCCCTACAATTCAAGCTAGAGCATTTTTCCTTGATCAATGCTCCCCCATAGCCTTCTAGGGAGCGTTGTAGCACTCTGGTGTCTTGGTTACCAGAACGTTGATTTTCCCCTTTTTGGAATTTTTTAGGTTTTCTTGTTTGTTGGGTATAGTCTTTGGATCTACTTCTCTTGTCTTATCTTGGCTCCTATTTGACTAAAAATTGTTGTCCTTCATTCTTTTTAGTCTTTATTGAGTTTGTGTTGTCTTTCTTGATTGCAAAATCGACCTTTGTCTCTCAGATTTGGTTCCCTTTTTCCACTCTTCTTGATTATCTAATTGATTAGAGGAATTCACAGGAAAGATTATTGATCATAGGTCTATTCATTTCTTTGTCTTTGATCTCTTACTAAATTCTTGAAGATTATAAAGGATGAATTTTTTATTTCTTAGTGTTTTTGAATCTTTCTTTGAACAATTTGAAATTTGTTTTTATTTCGCTCTTATTTATTGTTGAGAGTATATTTGTTTGTATGCTCTTTTGCTTCTTACTTTTTCGAATCATCATAGTGAATTTTTTCATTATTAGTGAAATAACGAAGCATTAGACAAACGTCATAATTTGCATCCACAATCAAACCAAGAAGTATTAATATGAATTTCTTTTGTATATTAAAAACAAATTGTGATCATTTGGAAATTGTGTGAATTCTTGTTTAGGAACCAAATAGCATAAAATTTTTCATTTTTGAGTGTTTGTTAGTGACGAAAAGAAAAAAACTCTTCTTCTTCCCGTAACTAGAATTTCATTGAAAAGAAAATCTGCATATCATTCTTTTTACCTTCTTTTGGAGTCGAGTCTCAAACATCATCGGTTTCACTATCATTCACCCTTGCATAACAAACAGCCACAAAAATAAGAGCTAATTCAAATTGAACTAGAAACTTTTTATTTTTTATATCTTTACACCAACAATAGACTAGGAATAGAGCTTTGGAATAGGCTGTGAGAATAACTATCCAAAGCATTCAATACAAACTCAGAATCTTATGATCAAGAAAAAAAATCCAACCTTCGTATAAGCATAGTTGGGATCCCCCTCTCACACAGGGGTTAAACACGAGGTTTCATGCGGGAGAGCAACGAAGATTATCCCTCTGAGGCTTAACCAATCATAGTGGAATGATTGTATATTGGGGGTTATTCTTGAGAATCAACTATTTTCATTTGGCCTCATAGATTCGTGAATTTTGAATACGTTCGGGGTCCTATGGAGTTTACTGGTCCATTTGTCCTCAGTTCTCTTGAAGAATTTTGGACTTGATATCATGCCCATACATTCATACCCAATTTTCGACTGTACCCACCCAAAGGCTGACTGCAAGTTTGTATCCTTAGTGGCCATAATATGTAGGGTCCTTACACGAGGTGATGGTGAAGGGAAGTCTTCATTATACCTAGATCAGACATTGGTCAAACTCACTCGGGATCCTTGGAGGGTAACCCATGGGTAAAACCATGAGGGAACTTGCACCAAGGCGTAAGTTTGTTAAGCAGATCGCCAATGTAACTGATCCACCCACTCAAATCCAAGCCCCTTATCACTTTTTTCATGCGATGTTGGATTTCATTACCAACTAGTGCGCTCATTGAGAGAAGTTATTGTTTTTCTTGTTGGTTTTCTAGATATTTTAGTGAATGTTGTTTGTTTACCTTAGATGTCCTTAAAATTGGTATTGTGGCTGATAAAGGTCTTTGCAGATCACGTAGGATACAAGGGTTGCCTCCAGAAGGCTACAAATCCATACCTCCTAACTCACCTTAAGACACTTACTGTGAAGATGTCAAAAACTATTTGGACGTTCGGAGTGTCGCTACTCCTTTGATCGAAAATTCTGAGGGAGATTTAGTAGTATTTTAGGAAGGTCCTACCCCTCATGCAAACTCAGCTTTGACAAACCCTCATGATCCACTCCTTATCTGAGTAGACTCCTCAAGAAACATCATAGTTGAAGATCATCCTAGGCTACCATCAAGGCCATACGATCAACTAGACATGAACCACAACAACAAAATTTCAATGAAGAATATACTACCCTTGTCTGCTCTACTCAAATGGTAGATCCACAACAAAATTTCGTTCGTCCTGTATGGATAGCTCCATCGGGTGGGGATCTTTATGAAAAAATTAATTTTAGCCGACCAATATTTGACCCTCCACATACATCTACCACCACTGGTGCGAATGAAAGACCATAAAATTAGCCCGATGACCATCATGTCGGACAAACAATCAATATTTCTACCACCTTAGGACAAGTAATGAGTGACCTAGTCATTTGCAAAGTATTGTGATGGTTACACCTACCATCCCTTTTCACATGACAGCCTCATACATGCCAAAAATACAGTTGGGACACCTTCACATCAAAGAATGCAAAACCCTTCCATATAACAAAATCTGACTGCAAGACAAATCCCTATGGGGGGGAATCCTTAGTTAGTGGAAAAATCTCAACTTGGGGCAACCCTCATTCAGTGGACAAATCCCAACTGGGGGGAAACCTTCCTTCATTGAACAAATCCTGACTAAGGGGAAACCATTTTTCAGTGGAAAAATCCCAACTTGGGGCAACCCTCATTCAGTGGACAAATCCCAACTGGGGGGAAACCTTCCTTCATTGAACAAATCCTGACTAAGGGGAAACCCCCTTTCACCAGAAAAATCCTAGTTTTTACCCAACCTATGGCAGGGGGACGAATTCAAACTTATTTTACCGGAAACCCACAACAGTCTTAGGGACCACCCCTAAGAGGACCTTTTAATAAACCACATCCAGGAGGATATTTAAATCCCAACCTGCAAGGTGGATCAATAAATCCCAATCCTTCTGGAATATATTCTGGAAAACCCTTCCCAAGTGTCCCGAATCCCACTTGGGGTCCTTAAGGTCAATCATCCTTTCCTCCCCAGGGTCAAATCACTTACCCTCCTTAGGTTCAACCAGGTTACCCTCCTTAGAGCCAACCTAGTTACCCGCCTCAAGGTCAATTCCTTCTCCTTTTATGCAAATTCCCCAACAAATGAATCCTATTTTAGTTGGTCAAAATCCACAACACCAACATATGGGGGAACCTACTGGATACAACTATCCACCTCAACCAATTTATGTTGCTACTGGTATTCTTATGCCACACCATTATCATCCTCAATCCAATCGACAGTTATCGTTCTTAGCCACTTTATATCTACCAGATCTGACAAGATTAAAAAATGATCCCATATTACATTCCCCTTTTTGGCCAATCATTCCAACCAAATTACCATTTGATATTCAAAAATTTGACATTGAACCTAGAGAAGACCCTAATAATCACGTCATGACATTTCATCTATGGTTTTCATCAAACTCCTTGATGGATGACTCTGTTTGTTTACATCTTTTCCAGTGTACACGTGCAGGTTCAACGGCTAAATGGTACATTGAGTTACAACGCAAAACTTTTCAAGATTTTAATTCACTTTCCATGGATTTCCTCACCCACTTCCAATTTCCCATCAAATATGAAACCGGTACGAATATTTTGACTTCCCTTCGTCAGACTAACTTTGTACATATTTCTGATCATATTCATGAATGGAGATGATGGTGACGGTTGATCAAAGAAACCATTCCCGACCAGTTGTTGGTTGAATGGTTCAAAAAATATCTATTACCTCCCATTGCTCACAATGTAGCCATGGGTGGTGTAGTCACAGAAGAGGAAGCCATTGCTCGTGCCCAGTATTTGGATCTAGTTTATTCCCAATCTAGTACTTTGTATGAATTGATCCCAAAGACTTCCTACACATAAACTGTTCCATCAAAAACCACCCTCCACCGCTCATTCGAATAGTGTCATTGGTTTTGTCAAAACCTATTTTGGTTCACAATCTACTAGCACAACCAATCATTCAATAACTACCTCAGCTACATTGTATACTCCACTCTCATTAAACTCCACCCCTACACAAGTATCAAAAGTGAATGCAGTCCAATATGCTTCACCACAACCATCAAGGGGAGGGAATAAAAATAAGAATAAACCCAAGAAAAATAATAAACAAACCAAAAAACACAAAAACACAACCACAACCACCTTCTCCTTTTATGCAAATTCCCCAACAAATGAATCCTACTTTCGTTGGTCAAAATCCACAACACCAACATATGGGGGAACCTACTGGATACAACTATCCACCTCAACCAATTTATGTTGCTACTGGTGTTCTTATGCCACACCATTATCATCCTCAATCCAATCGACAGTTACYRTTCTTAGCCACTTTATATCTACCAGATCTGACGAGATTAAAAAATGATCCCATATTACATTCCCCTTTTTGGCCAGTCATTCCAACCAAATTACCATCTGATATTCAAAAATTTGACGTTAAACCTAGAGAAGAACCTAATAATCACGTCATGACATTTCATCTGTGGTTTTCATCAAACTCCTTGATGGATGACTCTATTTGTTTACGTCTTTTCCAGCGTACACTTACAGGTTCAACGGATAAATGGTACATTGAGTTACAACGCAAAACTTTTCAAGATTTTAATTCACTTTCCATGGATTTCCTCACCCACTTCCAATTTCCCATCAAATATGAAACCGGTACAAATATTTTGACTTCCCTTCGTCAGACTAACTTTGTACATATTTCTGATCATATTCATGAATGGAGATGATGGTGATGGTTGATCAAAGAAACCATTCCCGACCAGTTGTTGGTTGAATGGTTCAAAAAATATCTATTACATCCCATTGCTCACAATGTAGCCATGGGTGGTGTAGTCACAGAAGAGGAAACCATTGCTCGTACCCATTATTTGGATCTAGTTTATTCACAATCAGTACTTTGTATGAATTGATCCCAAACACTCCCTACACATAAACTGTTCCATCAAAAACCACCCTCCACCGCTCATTCGGATAGTGTCATTGGTTCCATCAAAACCTATTTTGGTTTTCAATCTACTAGCACAACCAATCATTCAATAACTACCTCAGCTACATTGTATACTCCACTCTCATTAAACTCCACCCCTACACAAGTATCAAAAGTGAATGCAATCCAATATGCTTCACCACAACCATCAAGGAGAGGGAATAAAAATAAGAATAAACCCAAGAAAAATAATAAACAAACCAAAAACACAAAAACACAACCACAACCACCTTCTCCTTTTATGCAAATTCCCCAACAAATGAATCCTACTTTCGTTGGTCAAAATCCACAACACCAACATATGGGGGAACCTACTGGATACAACTATCCACCTCAACCAATTTA
>ML778580.1:186840-198716 GCA_009831015.1 Picea engelmannii
AAAAAACACAAAAACACAACCACAACCACCTTCTCCTTTTATGCAAATTTCCCAACAAATGAATCCTACTTTCGCTGGTCAAAATCCACAACACCAACATATGGGGGAACCTACTGGATACAACTATCCACCTCAACCAATTTATGTTCCTGTTGGTGTTCTTATGCCACACCATTATCATCCTCAATCCAATCGACAATTACCATTCTTAGCCACTTTATATCTACCAGATCTAACGAGATTAAAAAATGATCCCATATTACATTCCCCTTTTTGGCCAGTCATTCCAACCAAATTACCATCTAATATTCAAAAATTTGACATTAAACCTAGAGAAGACCCTAATAATCACGTCATGACATTTCATCTGTGGTTTTCATCAAACTCCTTGATGGATGACTCTGTTTGTTTACGTCTTTTCCAGCGTACACTTACAGGTTCAATGGCTAAATGGTACATTGGGTTACAACGCAAAACTTTTCAAGATTTTAATTCACTTTCCATGGATTTCCTCATCCACTTCCAATTTCCCATCAAATATGAACCCGGTACGAAGCTTTTGACTTCCCTTTGTCAGACTAACTTTGTACATATTTCTGATCATATTCATGAATGGAGATGATGGCGAAAGTTGATCAAAGAAACCATTCCCGGCCAGTTGTTGGTTGAATGGTTCAAAAAATATCTATTACCTCCCATTGCTCACAATGTAGCCATGGGTGGTGTAGTCACAGAAGAGGAATCCATTTCTCATGCCCATTATTTGGATCTAGTTTATTCTCAATCCAGTACTTTGTATGAATTGATCCCAAACACTCCCTGCACATAAATTGTTCCATCAAAACCACCCTCCACCACTCATTCGGATAGTGTCATTGGTTCCGTCAAAACCTATTTTGGTTCGCAATCTACTAGCACAACCAATCATTCAATAAATACCTCAGCTACAGTGTATACTCCACTCTCATCAAACTCCACCCCTACACAAGTATCAAAAGTGAATGCAGTCCAATCTGCTTCACCACAACCATCAAGGCGGGGGGGGGATAAAAATAAGAATAAACCCAAGAAAAATAATAAACAAACTGAAAAACACAAAAACACAACCACAACCACCTGCTATTGAAAATAAACCAAAGCGCAAACCGAAATTTCCATGTCTCATATGTGTTGAAGATCACTACACACGAGACTATCCCCACCGGGAATAAGTTGCTAAACTATTTAAAGGAAATTCTCAACCCGTTGTATTAACACATCCTTGTCCACGGAAACAGTCATTGGTTGCAAAAAATCTTGCAACTCCGCAAGGAGGCAACCCAATTCATCCTCCTAACGAGGATTCTTCATCGAGTGCATACATTTATATGTTTAATGGGGTATATTTGACCACTCGCACTACGACATATGACACACCACCAAGTAAACTCGTTAAGGAAAATGTAACTAATGGACCTATGCCTGATCCACCTTCCACTTACGTTACTCCTCCGTCTGGACCTCTCTAGATTAAGAAACCAAATTTTGACTCTATATTACATCCACCCAAGAGAACAATTAGAAATTTGACCTTTAGTCATAACTCTCATGCCACCAAAAACTACAACATTGTTGAAGATTTTTACCAAGCACATTGTGCCATGTCGGCTCTTGAAGTTCTACAACACTGACCTAGCCAACATAGAACTCTCTTGGTATCCATCGGAGCTATATATCCTAAGTCATCAAATAATATCACATTCAATCTGGATAATTTTAAATCACGACTCTCTCACCAACTTTCTTTCCAAATTGATGTTGTTGTCCATAATCAACATATTCATCACACGATCTTGGATTAGAGAGAATCAACATGTGTCATGTCCTTATCTTGTTGGAAAGGCCTTAAATCACCTAGTCTTAATCAATCTCCCACCATGTTAAAATCATTTGATGGAAGAGGTTTCTGACCTCATGGATTGTTACAATCCTTAGCCACTCAACTGGGGGGGAAATTGTTTCCATCGATGTAGAATTCATTGACACTCCCCTCGATTATAGCTTCTTATTAGGAATAAGTTGGTTCTATGCTAGGACTTTTGTCACTTCCTCATTTTTTTGATGCGTCCAATTTCCTCATCAAGGAAAAATTGTGACCATTGATCAGTTAGATTAGTGCATCCCTAATGCTCACACTCAAACAACCAACAATATTCCATTTTTTGTCAATTCAAATATTACTTATGAAAGTGTAGGGGTAGGTATACTGAAATATTTTTTGCTCATGGGCACTTTCCCCACACCTCTTCCTCCAACCATGCAACATATTGCAATGGTTAATATGATTTTGACTATGGTACATCGATCCCTCGAATCATCTGATCCATGGATCATACCTAATCCCTTAGAATTTGATTCACTAGGTGGCATTATGCCACTTACTCCTGCAGAGATCGAGTAGGACACCATTCACTCTACCTCTCCTTCACCTGATGACCAACATCTATTGGCATCTAATTCCTATTCACTACCATCTTGGTTAGATTCACTATCCTCCACTTTTGATTACATCCTACAGATTTTTCCATTCGATGAATTCATTATAGAAATGCATAGTATTGAGGAGGCACCATGGGATGACAGCCACCATTGTTCATCCTTTCTTCCCAGTTTGGATGAGATTGTGAAAGATATTTCATCTCTCTTTCCCATCCATATCTTTGACACTCCCCAATCTCCGATACTCACTCAAGATAAAATATCTGAGGGGAATTTGGGAAACATATCACAGACAATCAGTGTTTACATATCCACAAAAGAAGGTATTGTGGAAAACATACAACTAGGTGTCAATTGTTCAACCGAAGAGATTGAAACTTACAGCACCTTGTTTAAATAATTTAGTGACATATTCCCCTGGAGCTATGAAGAAATGCCAAGGATCAATCCTTTGATCATTTTGCATGAAATAAAAACTTACCCCAGAGTTAAACCTGTGAGACAAAAACTTCACCCGGTTCATCTTAAGAAAACTACATCAATCAAGACAGATGTAGAAAAGTTACTAAAGTCTGGTTTTATTTAACTTGTACGTCTAAATGAATGGGTTTCCAACATCATTCCAATCGCCAAGAAACAAGGGACAATTCATTTTTGTGTCAATTATAGGGATCTAAATAAGGCTTGTCCTAAGGACAATTACCCTACACCCTTTATTAACCAAATTATTGATAATTGCGTAAGAAGTGTCATTTTCTCTTTTATGGACGGATTTTTTGGATATAACCAGATTGATATTTTACCTATTGATCAACACACAACAACCTTCATCTGCCCATGGGGGACTTTCTCCTATCAAAAATTACCTTTTGTACTTAAAAATGTTGGAGCGACATTTCAGCGAGCTATGTCGTATGCTTTCCATGACATCAAACATATTGTTGAACCCTATATCGACATAAATATATTGTTGAACCCTATTCATGATATTGTTGCATAAATATGCCCCTTTTATTTGGGATGCAACTACTCAATTCTCATTTGATGATCTCAAGCATGCTTTAACGAATACGTCGCTTTTACATCCCCCCAACTATGGGAAAGATTACATCCTTTATTTAGTTTCCTTTTCTTCCACTATTTCCATGGTGTTAGTAAAAGAGGATGATAATGACGCCGAACATGTGATATTATACTTAAGTAAGAGCCTTTCCGGTCCTAAACTCCGTTATTCACATGTTGAAAAGTTGGTTTTGGCAGCAATAATTGTTGTCCAAAGGTTTCAACGCTATATTTTTCTTCGCACTACCACGGTCATTGCTGAATCGAACCCCATGTATCACGTATTGACTCGTCAAGTAATTGGGGGAAAATATTCCAAAAGGATTATCATTCTCCAAGAATTCGATCTCGATTTTTCCAAATCCAGAGCTAAGAAATCGTTGGTTTTTGCAGAATTAATTTGTGATCTTCCCCATACTAATGAGAATATTGATCCCAGTGATTCCCTTCCCTATGAATCATTGTTCCTCATTAGTACGTATGATCTATGGTATGGAGACATTCTTCTCTATCTCCAGACCCAATGCTTCCAACCATGAATTTCACTTGATGAACGACGTCGCATTAGACACCATTCAAAGCATTGCTTTATCATTGGCGACACTTTGTATCACCGAGGTATTGACACTATTATACGATGGTGTTTAACCCATGAAGAGGTTGAACATGTTTTAAATGAATTTCACCTTGGATCTTGTGGTGGTCATCTTTCTGGGATGGTTACAGCCCAAAAACTCTTACGTGTCGGTTATTTTTGGCCTTCCATATTCAAAGACTGCATTGAGGCCATTAAAAAATGTCCACCCTGTCAGATATTTCAGAAGAAAGTAGGTACCCACCTAGCTCCACTCCATCCCATTGTCTCCATCTGCCCCTTTTCCAAATGGGGTATCGTTTTCATTCAATGTAATCCTACCTTAGTTAGGGGATATGGTTATATTATTGTCGTCATCGATTATTTCACTAAATGGGTTGAGGCTATGCCTACATTTATTAACAATGGAAAACTACAAAAAAAATTGTGTTCAATCACATCATCGCTCACTTTTGTAGTCCCACAAGCTATTGTAACCAATCATGGATCCCATTTCCAAAATGAGATGATAGGTGAATTGCACACCACGTTAGGTTTTCGTCGTGAAAAATAATCCCCTTACTATCCTCAAGAAAATGGACAAGTTGAAGCCATCAACAAAGTACTAAATACCATGCTTCAACGCATGGTGGGGGTGAACAAAACCTCTTAGAATTTGCAGCTCTTCTCTGCACTCTAGGATTATCAGACTTCAGTTAAAACTGCCACTGGATTTACACCCTTATAGTTGGTGTACGGGTTGGAAGAAGTGTTACCAATTGAATGTGAGATTTTGTCTTTGAAACTCACCATAGAACTCTTACCCCATACTTATGTCGAAGAAGAATGATTTTTATATCTAACGAAGTTGGATGAAACCCGTTACGATGTTTCTCTCATCAATGAGACATGTCAAAAATGCATCAAGACTCAATATGATAAGTTTGTTCAACCTCATGCTTTCGTAAAAGGATATATGGTCCTAGTCTATGACCAAGATCATGAAAAACTTGGTGCAGGTAATTTAGAGCTATGTGGCATGGGCCATACATCATAAAGCATGTTCTACAGAGAGGTTCCTATGAGTTAGTGGATTACGATGAGTTATCTCTCAGTGATCCTTGAAATGGGCTTTACCTAAATAATTACTATGCATAGAATATCTCGCATGTGTGCTTTGCATATTATTGTACTATATATTTTTGGTTTGGTGTGTCTTTTCTTTTGCATGTACAAGTTTTGCCCCATTCTTTAAAGTTGTGCATACTTTTCTTTGTGATTGAATGCGAAGATTTCGTCATCCTTTCATATCTATTTTGGATTTGTGGATGGCACTAGTCGACATACCAAGAATATCACTTATGCATCTTGGGTCATCTACCACTCTAGCGAGTTAGTCAGTTCAGGAGGAATTTGCCTCGGATTTGCAACCAATAACATTGCAGAATATCATGTTGTCATTGGAATTTTAACCAAATATTCTTCTTTAGGTATATCTCAATTGATTATCAACCTTGATTCTCAATTTGTGGTCCCTCAGCTAAACGGTGAATACGATGTCCGTAATCCATTTTTGCTACGTCTCCATCTAAGGGTTCTCCATCTCAAGAGATCTTTTAATTTTTAGAATATAGAAATATATCGAGAGAACTTAATACGACTACAGACTCATTAGTAAATTATATGTTGGATTGGTATATTTCACATAGATAAGCATTCAGAACATAAAGCATGTAAATAAAAACATCACATCATTTGAAAAAATATAAGTAGCCACCATAAAACTCATATAAGTAGCCACCGTGTTATGTACTTTTTGGACGATGTGTTTTGACACACTTTATATATATATATATAAAGTGTGTCAAAACACATCATCCAAAAAGTACATAGCATGGTAAAATGTGGGATTTTATTCCCATGATATCATCATAAAATAATAATGTGTCGCAATACTCTACTCGTCTTCCTGCACTACATTGTGCTCAGCATAGCACACAACTGCTCTAGCCAGTATCATATGACTAAGGCCTTCAGGAACCCCGATTGTATGTCTATGAAGATGTAAGGGTACATCTCATATCCTCATGGAAGGAACGCCCATGTTCAACCCACAGAGGTTCCTCTCCACCTCACAAAGTCCTCCTACTTCGACGTCAACCTTCGTTGTTTCCTAAGCATATCCACGGCGTCCTAGTGTTGGAATCCCCGCCAGATGTGATGTTCCTTTGTATGCATGATGAAAAAAATGAATTAGATCCCTCATTGTGCAACAAAAAAATACATACATACATATAAAAACAAAAAAAACATTATTGCAAGGTCATGATCTTTCATATTTTACCATATGCATCCCAATGTGCCTCTTCGGGGAGCACTAAATATGTGATTCCCCTAAAGTCAACTACAGCATATGGGAAATCCTCTATAACCATGATTTGTCTTCTCCAGAATGTGAAGAAGTCAGTGGTAAAGCAGAAGGTTTAGTGTTCATTCCCCAACCAAGGTGAAAGACTCGTCCACTGCTCCATCTGGGGCTTGGATGTGGGGCGTGCTATCGATGCAATTTGTGGTTGCATCTATGGTACTCTCTCTAGAAATAATGAAACCAAGAAACATCTGTATCCAAATGTTTTCTATCTTCATGTTCTACACTTAGAGATCTTATCTTTGATGTTTCTCAAAAACCTTACACTCCAATTAAAGATCTTGGACTCCAAGCACTGAATAGCATATGATATCTAAGACTTGGAAGCAAGGTGGGAACTGGTGCTTCCCTCTATTTTTGTGATAGTGAAGAGAATGGATCGTAAATATAGGTCCATCACGTCTCTAATGATGATTCTCCCCCCTACCAAGTGTGATCCCAGCACACAATACTAGGCAGCATGTGCCTCTATCGGTTGTGGAGTATACTAGTGTCCAAAAAAAGGATGGGTGATCCCCTCTTAGAGATCCCCATCAAGAAATACACATCATTGATGTCTATCTAAAGCATGTGAGATCCTATCTGGAACTTTTTCTGATTGTTGTCCCATAACCCAATCAGATACTCGAGAAAAAGGACTTGTTTTCTCATGTTTTGTACCTTGAAGTACTTTAGAAAATCGTAGTTTCATATAGATTCCCTCACTTGAGGGTCTTGTAAGGAATCCATATCATCGAATTCATGTTCTATTTCCTTCCATTCAATCATGTTGGCTAGTGAAAACCTGCAAATCCACAAAAGAATCACATTAGCCAAGTTTCAAGAAGAGGAATTGCTTTTTCACAGCCTGAAAACAAAAAACAAATTCAACTTTTGCACACATCGCTCCCTGTAAGGAAAAAAAAAATCTATACCACTCCCCTAGAAGACATACCATGGCACTGAAATATCGAACAACGCGCCCCCCCCCCCCTTCAATTGCTAAAGGGAGCATCGATCATGTTCAGCACTCTAAGTCTTTCCAAAAATCCCAAGCTGATGAAATAAAGGATGAAATTAAACAAAAATAGATGTAAATGAATGAGAAAGTCCAGAGTACCAACCTGATCTAGACAGAATCGTGAATGGTCGCATGTAGCTCCTGTTGGAGCCGCCTTTGTTTTTTCTAGCCCATCTTGAATTTCATGTCTTAATGCTCGAAATCGAAAGATGGTTTTCGTATTTTCCATTTGTGGTTTCAAAATCTCTGAAGTCTTATCACACGAGCGGCGATAGTTATTGTACTCTCGAGGCGAGTTCTACTTTTCGTCAAAAAATGTCCCCCTTTGTTCTACCTTGGGATTTCGTATGTTGGATGCTATAGATCACGTATTTCACAAGTCCCAAGCAACGAAATGGAGAAATTGTTTTAAAATTTTACCCAGGGCAGTAACGAGAGTAAAATTTTTCTAAATCACGATTAAACATCATCGGGTTTTCGCGTCTCAACGTTCACTAAATCCAAAAGTCTTATTGTCGTAACCCTGACAGCTGAAACCACGAATTTCTTGTTTTAGTAACCCGTGTCAAGGTTAAAGGTAAAAGCTTAGCCATGGTTAAGTTTTGTCGGAAATTCACAACTCGACATGTTCTCTTTTAAAAAGCTACATTGTATAAGCCCCAAGTCGCGAAGTCGCGATAAAGATATGAACATAATTAACTAAACACTTAATCCGATTTTATCATCCCTTTTAATTAAAACATATCATCGCAATCTCGCGGTTTCGCGACTTGGCATGCAAACTTCCCGGAAGTTATACCTTCGAAGCTCCGAGTCGCGATATGGCGATATAAATAATTACGTAATTAATTAAGCGCCTAATCACAATTACATTTTTATTAACCAAAGTCAATCATCGCAATTTCGGGTGTTAGAGGTTCAAAGGGTTAAAGCAAAAATTCTCGATACAACGAGTATCGAAAGATTAATTAACTTTGGTAAAACCGGATTAATTAAGCTAAACCAATATCTCCCGTGATTTGATGCATGCACAGTTTACAAGGCAGTCTTAATTATTCCTTACACCAACTGACATTTTGAACCACCAAAATTTATGGCATTAATTAGAAATAAGGCGAATCGACAAATAAAGATTGGGTTTTTATTGCTAAAATTATTTTTAAACGTGATTTGATCGATTTGTTCCTAAAAAGTACTGAGTTTTCGAATATATAGAGTTGTTATTCGTTATAACAAATTCATTTCTATATTACACAGAACACACTTTCTCAGCGAGCTAACTTCTGTATGTATACATATTTTTATCGCAGAAGAGCTAAAGCAGGATCTCCCGTCATGGCCCCATGAAAAGCATCTAAAGCCAGTGTTGAGGTTTCAAGACAAGGTTCAGAGAACGTCACTGATACTTCACCTCGAAGTGTCGACTCTGTCCTGAACTGGTCGTTCGTTTCTGATGTTCTGCAGGCCGAATTAGTGGATTATTCTGATGATTCCAGTGACAATGAAAAAGACGACATAACCACCAAATATAAGATCGTCATTCAATCGGGAATGCATAAAGTAGCGTCCAGGCCACGACTGCTCCCTTACTATGATATGGTCCGATGGGCATTAGACCATGTGGACATACCAACCAGAACCATCATCAATGAGCAGAAGGTCACCATCGGGACTTTCAGACCTGAACATCTGCAAGCTATGTACAAGTTGCCCACAGCGTCTTACCTTACATATGATGTTGAATTCTTGGAGAAGTTCAAACAGAAGGAATGTGTGCAGTATGACAAGACTATGTCTAGCTTAATAAGAGATTGGGTTTCACACCCTGCGAAGTTCAGGGCAGACAGTAATGGTATATATTCAATAGCTTCCTTGGAACCACAGTTAAAGTATGTAGCTATGATGACATGCAGATTATACGGGAGAGAGGACACCTCACATTTCTTTCTTCAATGGGTGCCTCTAATATATCAAGTCACCGAAGGTTGTTCCTTTGACTGGGCGAAAATGTTGTCTGATAGCTTGACCAGTTGGGTTACAGAGTATCGGGAACAGAAAGAGAGTGGAAAGATTTCTTCATTTTTTATGGCTGCATACATTATGGACGTCGTGTGCTTTCTAACACCATTTCCCTTAATGAGCTGGAGTTGGACTCCAGCAGAGGCCGAGCCCATCCATGTCTATCATTCGAAATTGTGAGAAAAGAAAGCGGTAAATTTCGTATATGAAATCTTCAACTGGGTGATGGTACCGCTGCATGTCACTATTTTCGGCCACCCGCCACCCAAGATCTCGAATAGTATAGTGATGAATTTGAACAGTATAGTTGACTAGTATGTAGAAGCCGAATTCTCATATCTCAAAGTTTTTGGGGATTTTGTTCCCCCGCATGCATTGCCATTATTCATCCCCGACAAGTTGGCTTTTCGTGAAGTTGCTAGACAAACAGTGATCGGTGGCATAAGAAAGGAGCTTAAGGGATACTCAAAGAAGGTATGGCCACATTTTCCTGTTCATTTAAATTCATATTCTTTGTTAGATTTCAAGCATGCTAAAGCTGAGGCAGCAGCCCTGGAAGACCTAAAATTGGTCCTTATTGAATTCAAGAAGCACGATCCGCAAAGGGTCGTGAGTAATCATTTGGCTAGTTGTGGACTCAAGAGATTTGAACATGAAAATTCGCCCTCGGATGACATTTTCTGAGGCGCAAGATCTTATGCCGAGATTTTAGCTCGGATACAAACCTTGGCACCTGAAGAGAGGGTCGATGTTCTGAAATTCCAAGAACATCGACGCAGTTATCTTCCCGCAGTATTATGGGGTGAGAATCCGAGTACAGCGGAGGTGAAACAAAAAGATGTCAAAGGCTCCAAAGATGGGACTCCCGGTCAAGAAAAACACCAGGACGGGGAAGAGCAAACTAAGAGTCCAAAAGCAGAGATAAAGACTCTCGACCCCCCGAAGAAGCAGACTCCGGTTACTACTCTGGGACAATCAGCGAAGCAAATCGTAGATCCTATCGCATTCGTTACTCCCTTATAGTCAACTCAGGGAAATATTGACGCAGGGTGGATCTTAAATGAAGAATTGAGGCCTATAAGGGTGGAAGAGCTCCCTCCAAATGAGTTCTTCTTTGATAAGAAGAGAAAGACAGTGGTAAAGAGAGAATTCTATCAGGAAGGGGAATCGATAGCCAAGAAATACAAAGTATTGACTGATGGGAAGGACAAGAAGAATGAACAGTTCGTAACGGAAATAGCTGGGACATTAGGGGCATATGCCAAAGCGAACCAATTTTCAGTCGGGGTTTTGAAAAACCAGCTGAAACGAAAAAATCGCCTCATCAAAACCCTAGAAGCCAGACTAGCCACAGCAGCGGAGGCTGCCAAAGACCAGGTGAGTGTAGGAATAGAGCAAGCAAGGTTGGCTGATAAAAGTGAGATAGAGTTGCTCAAGACTAAGCTCGAACAAGCAGAGCTAGTGGTTCGAAATGGTCAGATACAAGTGGGCCAGCAAAAAGATTTGATCGAACAACTACAGGCTAGAGTGGAAATCGTCGAAAGTAAAGTGATAAATATCGGGATGTTCTAGTCCCAGGCGATGGAGATTCAGAGCAGAGTTTTTGCAGCCCAGCGAAATTTACTCGCCAAGGTAGAGGTGATTCGGGACAACTGCCTACTGGTTAATCAAGTTTTGGAAAATTTATCTGTTAGAGAAAGAGAAGCTGGAGCAGCACGAGTCGCTTTTCAAGAGGTTGTGATAGCTACAAACAACAGGGAATCGGGAAGTATTCCCAGGTTTCCCATTTCAGAGTAGACCAGAGGAAATATTCTATTAAAGGAATGGGAGCACAGCATCTCAGAAGGCAAGCTGCAAGCCAAGAGGGTAACGAAATCCTTAGAAGAGGATTTAAGTTCTATTTATGGTGATCTGCTAGGCATGGTTAGCGAAGGTAATGCCGAGACATCAATTCAAATGAATATGGCAAAAATCTCACTTGATTTAAAGGAAAAAGAGGAAAGAGATTCGGCAGAGATCTCACGAGTGACTATGGCATACGTAGTCCAAATAGATAAATGTATGATTAAACCAAGTGTGCAATTGTGAACCATATACATCATAGACAGACAGATGGAAGAAAGGTTACCACAATTAGCCCGAGATTGTTACTCTTTTGAAGCCAATTGTCAAGCAGAACCGTCAAGGCTGATATCTCGGCTGGTTGAAAGATGTGTCACTTGTACCGAGCATGTGTGAGGACAAGCTTCTGGCACCAAATAAAGACAGAGAAGAAGAAATGGAGTGATTTCTCTCCTCCCTATCATAACTGAAAA
>ML778580.1:212265-223699 GCA_009831015.1 Picea engelmannii
GCATGATGACTAGGCTAGGCAATCTTAACTAAATCATTAGTCATCACTTGAGGATATATTACTAATATCCTAAATGAATAATACAAATATAGGTGACAATTTAGACTTAGTGATTGGTAAAGGTAAGCCATAGGCTAACACATCATTCATTTTCTTCAAATCCATCACCATCGGTGTATTCATGGATTTGCATTTAGTCATATTGAACTTATTTAATATCCCCACTGTATATTTTCCTTGACTCGGGAAAAATCTCATCAGTCCTATGTCATACTTTCTGTCCCAAGAAGTAGTGCATCATACCCGGATCCTTTTATCTCGAAATCATAAGTCAAAGCTTGCTTGTATCAAACAACATGGCTTCCTGAATAAGTCATCAGAATCAGGATCTCATCACCAACAATGTAATAATAAAGTTTTGGATTAGAAACACTCTTGCTGAAAACCGAACTCATCAAGAATCCATCTATCCGATGTAGTTTCCAACTCATGGATGGTAGTATGGATGGAAGTGTATCGGGCTTACTAGATCAAGTGTTTCATCATAGACAACTCCATATGATTGTGAGAATCCTTTGACTACATATATTTCTTTGTATTTCTCTATACTTCCATCGGTTGCATGCTTGATCTTATAGATCCACTTGGAAGTCACCACAGCCTTCCCTTCTAGTCTCTAAACAATATCTCATACATCATTTTTTAAGATATATTGGTATTCTACTATCATCACATCTTGCCATACATGTTCACCTATCGCTTCTCCATGACATGAAGGCTCAAAATCAATGAAGTAGCTCATGATTGAAGGGTATCTCAAAAATCTCTTTTGATTTCTCGGGATGTGCCTTGAGGGGCTTGTAAGTTCCTTTGCCTCCTACAGAGTTTGTCGAGCCTAGGCATGCATTTTATGACGTACTACAATATATTTGGGCATATGAACTGGAGAAACTAGATAGGTTGGAATAATGTTTGTTTCCCTCTAAACTGTTGAAGGGGGAGAAGGTATTGTCTCATTGTCAATCTCCATATGAGATTCTATGGATTTTTTACAGGCTATCTCTCCTTCAAAGGCAACATCTCTGCTTGTCTTAATTTGTCTATGACCAGGGATGTAGATATGATATGTCTTTGAATATTCACTTGTTATCTCATAAATGTATCATTTCTCTCTGGAGGTTCTAGCATGGACCTCTTCTCTTTGAGTACATGAAAATACATTGGTCACCCAAATATTCTAAAGTGTTCAATCTCGGGCTTCACTCTGATGAAGGCTTCTTCAAAAGTTATGTTTCTTCAAAATCTAGTGAAGACTCATGTTCTGAACATATATTGTGTCATGCATGCTTCTTCCCATAGAATCATAGAAGGATTATGATCATGCATTATTGGATTGGTTGTCTCAATGATGGTTCTATTCTTCCTCCTTCTCAAATATTTTTGACTCCCTCCGAAGTATTAAGTATAACCATATTCCTTTGTTTCTAACCTTCCCGAAACAATAAAAACAAACCAAAGGAAAAAAAACAAGAATATCTCCTAAAGGAGAATAATGAGTATATCTCTAGAATCAAAAAAATTGAAGGATTATTGTCACAACTACAACACCTACTTGTAATTTATAAACCTTTAGAAATGTAGTTTAGAGGCATGATAATTAAAACAATCAAACATGGATTCTTCACTTCCAGTGTGTTGTTCCTTTGAATGCACTGAGATCCCTCTGGATCCATGACTTCAGCATAGGTTCCTTTCTCTTGAAATTTCCCTCATGACAATGATACAAATAATATATACAAGTGCACACCTAAGGGTGTCGATATGATTTCTCCAATGGCACCTGGTTTATCTTTGTCTTCTAATATCTTCATGAAGAAGGTATTCACAGTGTCACTTTTTGTCATCTTGTTATTTTCAAGCTGGCCATTCAATGTAAGAGCTTGAGTAGATGATTGGCTTCCTTGTCTTTACGTCATCTTCCTTCCATTCATTGATAGTTGTCTCTGGTAAACCTTTTTGTATAACCTATAATAAGTCTTCCTTTGAAGTATTGTCTTCCAGGAACTTGAAGTTGCTTGATCCAAGCTTATCTTCCATCATAGTTTTGTTCATCATATTTTTAGATTCTTCACAAACCCTTGTTAACTAGGCTAGAAAAACTAACGGCTATGATAGGCTAGCAACCTTAGGTTTTTTTGGGATTATTACTGCCAACAATAAGCCTTGAAATTCATAATAACATAGGTAATATTGAAGGCTTCCTCAAACCGCTGCAGAAACCCTAAAACCAGAAATCTGCAGAAATTTGCGGAACCCTAGAAACCCTATGGCCAAAAATCCAAAATTCTCATAATTTCACTTTAAGAGTTTCTGGAGGTCCATTGAAGGATTTTGTACCCTCCTATCTAAATTTCAGCCCCAACATCCAAGTGTGAAGTGCTGAAACACCCAAAAGAAGAGGGTCGTATGGATTTTCTGGAAACCCTAGGAGGGTCATACGGTTCTGCAAAAGAGGAGGAATGACTAGTAGAAACTTGTGCAATGGGTTCTTCAAGACCTATTCTCTAATACCATGTTGATTTTTCAATAAGCTGGGATTAATCATGAATTTTATTCCATTTTTAGCATTTTACTTAAACCATAGACAATTTGTTGTAGCAACCAAGATCACAAGAAGAAACACCATGCACAAGTACACAAGAAGTATCCTGGGAAACCCTTATAAAAAAGGGAAGAAAACCCAGCCAATCATTTTCTATAATATTCAAGAGAAAGACCTCCACCACCATAAAATACTATCACACAAAAGGGTTCTCACAAACCCTAGAAGACTAGCGCCCAAGAGAGGTGTGCACTTTTCCCAAGAAGTACTTGCTGAAATTTCCAAACTCGCACTTGTGATATGATTCCTCAATGGGGAATTTACCTTTATTTATATTAGACTCAACCTATCAACAGTAGTGTCTATTGGCACAACAGGGCCTTCCTCAATAAATTAAAATATAATTAATAATTACCATATTAATTATCTTTTACATTAATTATCTTTCACTTTATGGTGGGGCCGACATGTACCCTTTACATCACAAATAGGGTTACAGGTAATTCTAACTCTTTTACAATGTAGCAAGGGATATCATACCCACTAGTGGCACATCCATCTGTGCTTAGCCACAGGGATGTCCACATCTCTATCTCACTGCGTCTCACAAGAGAACCACAATCACTAGTGCTCAACCACTAGGATCACGTTCACCTATGCTCGGCCACTGGAACGTCCAACTCAACAGATCTTCTTTCTCACTGCGTTACATAGGAGAATCATCTAGAGTATCACATCATCTCAACTCTCTGAACATAGGAGTCCAATACATCGTTTCATCTCTTGTCTCGGAACGATGCACCCAACTCATGGGATTTTCCACACGTTCACATGTGCTCAGCCACAGGCACGTCCAACTCAGTAGATCTTCTTTATTACTGTGTTACACAGGAGAATCATCTAGAGTGTCATCTCAAATCTCTACACAGAGGAGAACAGTAAACTCATCACATGAGATCCTTCACCCCTCATAGGGGTACACAACATTCCATCTATGTCTCAGAGAGGAACCACACACCCAACTCATGGGCTTCCTCACCCCACACAGGGGCACACAACGTTCCTTCTCCGTCTTAGAGAGGAACCACACACCCAAATTATGGTATTTCTCTCATGCCAACTTACTCATCTTGTGTCTTGGAGGATGTCTCACGCAGCTATAATCATCAACAGGAAGAGGGGTCTATAATCCAAGGAAAAGTTCACCTGTCCGTATGGGAATATTTTCGTAACAGTGAGGCTCTCTCATTCTAAAAAGAACTGAGAGATAAGTTTTTCTGGGTATAGGAAAGACTGGACAGTGTTTTCTAATAAAGATGATAAAAGGAGTTGTGTTATTGAGTGAGGGATCATAGCAGGCTCCCTTTCTTGGTGGATAGAAAATTGGACTACCAAGTTCTTGTGGGAAAAGGAGAGTAACCTTTGTCCCTTGCTAAGAAAAAGAAGAACCTCTCTCATGGCATCATGATATAGCTAGGGGGAGGCCAGCGGAGGAAGACTCCAAGAGCAATTGTTCCTATAGTTGGGTGGAAAAGGGAACCCCTTTCAGCAGTTGCCCGCTAATTTTCAAAGTTCAGATAAGTGGAATTCTGAGTTTATATTTTATTGAATGGTTTTGTTAGTAAATGAGTTTTCTTGAGCTAAATTATGGCATAATTTTCTTATCTTGTTTAATGGTAAAAATAGTAACTTGTATGGCCTTGTGGCCAGGGAGGTTTGAATTATAATTTAAATATCACCCTCTGTTAATGGATTTTTGTTTAAACTTGTTTAGCAAAGGAGGACTATTAAGTAATGGCGTTTAAACTAATTTGGGGAAAACAATGAGCGACCCCTTGTCTAAATTTGTATATGTGATAATCCTCCAAAATACTACCCAAGAATAAAATCTGTGAATACAGAGTCAGGATAGATTCTACCGGATTGTTTTGAACACGTCCACCCCTCGAAATCCCTTTTCATGTTATAGAATTCGAGTTCTGTAAATGGAAGGCACTTTCTTCAAACCATTCTTCCAAATTACCATGGGCTCGATTCTACGGACTTAACCAAATCTTGGATAATATTTAAGAGTGTAGCCTTTATGGCTTGTCAAAATCCCATATGACCAGGACCCTGAAACCCTTTGCTACACTCAAAAGGAGTTAAACCTTTCGGGCTTCGGGACTTTAGAGGTCCGAGACTCTGGGATGTTTGAATTTCAAAACACTCCAATATTGTCAAAGGAAACCTACTAATACGGTTGTTAGATGGTCTGACAGACTGTTGATATTATGGTTTCTATGGGAGGTATCAACCTCCATGTGTAACCTTTGACTAGAATATAATATTTTGGAAGCTAGAGAAACCCTAAACAGATATCTAAAAACCCTGGCAGACAAGTCGGCTCAATAAAAGAATTAATATTAAAGTATTATCCTCCAAAAGGACAAGTCATCCCAGACAGGTGAAAGGAACCACTATAAATAGAGGGCGCTTGAGCTCATTTGTACACACACACTTCTTTCTCTCTCTTTCAATCATGGTGCAAGTTTGGGGTTGCAGCTGCAAGAACGGAAGGTGGATCTTCTGTGCCCTACCTCTTAGTATCTCTTGGTGGTATTCTTGATGACATTCTTGGTTGTATTCGAATATTCGTGATGGTATTCTTGGTAACTACAACTGCAACTACTGCAGTTGAGTATTGTTCTTGTTATATGGTTTTTTGACTTTTTTTTTGGTGTGTTATCTTTGGAGAAACATGTGTTGTCTTGGTTATCTATTGGTTCTAGTGTTACTTCCGGAATTATTCTATCTTTCAAAGGTTACGGTGCTCAGGGGTGGCTTCATGCCTATGGTTGGGTGACAATATTCTAATATTGTCTATGGTAAAATGAGAACATCGAATATTTAAATAGGTTATGGGCCCATGCTACCTTTGGAACAGTATAACCGCTGGAAGGTAGAGCATGATTTATTTTTCAAGCTCGTTGTAGCACCAGTTGCAGTTGCAACTAGGGTTTCTAATTTTGCAACTACAACAAAACCTAATCCAACTCTTTGGGCACATTAAGTGAAGCGTTGGACCTAATTTATGGATATTCTATTGCGCCCTATCTTAGCGCACCCTTTGTTGTCCTCTTCTAACAAAAATGTCAAGTTTGAGTTCTCAGTCAAAGTCAAAGGTTGATTGTCAAAGTCAAAGGTTGACTGTCAAAGTCAAAGGTTGACTTTTGGTCAAAATTGATTTTGTGGTCAAAGTTGAAGTTTCAGGGTTTTTATCTTGTTCTAATCATTGAACCTTTTGATTCAATTTATAACCTCTTCTTTTCAAGATGGTGTCTAGTTTCATATTAGAAGACAATTTGAACGATGTTGCAAATTTCAAAGGTATGCACTTGTATATGCTTTTCATGTTATATCATCCAGCAAAGCATGTCAAGTGTGTTTTGCAGGGAATGTACAAGAGACCTTGTCCAAGCAATGATATTGGATTCAATACATTCATAGGAACAAGTAGTTGAGGCTTCAAGTTCCAGGTTTGATTGATCAAATTGTTAAGTTTCAAATTTGCACATATCAAGTTTGATAGTTGCCACAATACAAGTAAACACTATAGTTGTGACAACAATCTTTGAAAGGTTCTATTACTGCTAGGTATACTTGGTTGTATGTAATTACTATTGATATAGTTGTTTATTGCACTTCTTTTCAAAATGAACTAACATCTTCTCTAGAAGATATTTCTTGTTCCCGGGCAGGTCAGCTTGGTAATTCTATGATCCTTGTTACCATAGATATGTTCTTATTAAAATGTTATTCGAAATACTTTTTCTCTTGTTTTTCTTGTTCCAGGAAGGTCACAGGCGATATATATGAGAAGGATCTGTAGTGACAGTTGAAAACATGGAGCAGATGACTCCATCAAGTAGTGAGGCAGGTGATCTCACCAAGTACCAATTCTAAAGGAAGAGTGTAAAGAAAAAGAATTTTTGAACATCGTTCACTCAGATGTGTGTGGACCAATGTCAGCCTCCTCACCCAGCGAGAGAGTACACCTCAAATGATTTCAAGACATTCTACAAAGAGTTCGGGATTAGGAGGGATCTCACTACTCCCTACAATCCTCAGCATAATGGTGTAGCAGAAAGAAATAATCGATCCATTGAAGAATATATCAAGGCAATGATGAATGACCAAAATCTATCCATGTTTCCATGGGGAGAAGCAGTTATGACATACATATATGTTCAAAATAGAAGTCACGATCATATATTGAAGAACATGATTCTAGAAGAATATTTCTCCGGAAAGAATCCAAGTGTTGAACACTTGAGGATGTTTGGTTGTCAATCAAGAAGAAATAATGGAAGGAAGCTATGATGGAAGAATATCAATCCATCATGATGTATGGGAAATTGTTCCTAGACCTGAAGGAAAGTCTGTAAAGTATCGATAAATACAAGGAAATATTTTTCGCTAGAAGGTTCTCCCAACATGAGGGAGAATACTATGATGAGACGTTTTCTCCAGTTGACAGATACACCTCTATTAGACCAATCATATCTCTTACAGCATCCATGGGTTGGAGTTTACCTCAGATGGATGTAAAGACTTATTTTCTCAATGGAGTAATTGAGGAAGAAGTATATATAGAGAAACCTCAAGGTTTTTAGGTACACCCGAGAGAAACCCATGTATGCATATTAAAGAAGGCCTTGTATGGACTCAAGAAAGATCCAAGAGCTTGGTATGCACGAATTGACAAGACTTCGATTTTCCAAGAGCTATGTTGATCCAAACCTTTATTACAAGGTTGTGAATGATGCACCTATGTTCATACAACTATATGTTGATGATTTGTTTCTAACAGGTGCATAGCCTCTCATTCTTCAGTGTAAGAGGGAGTTAGCCTCTAAATTCGACATGAAGAATCTTGGTCTCGTGCATTATTATTTGGGACTAGAAGTATGGTAGAAGTGTGGTGAAATATTCCTAGGGAAAGGGAAGTATGTTGTAAATATCCTTCAGAAGTTTGGGATGATGGATTGCAAATCCATGTCAACTCCCATGGTGATAGATATGAAGAAGCTGAGAGACTCTGATACTGATCCAATAGACTCGTCCCTGTACCAGCAGTTGATTGTCTCATTGATGTATTTGGTCAGACATTTGCTTTGTTGTAAACACGTTGAGACAATTCCAGGTGGAACCTAGACATGAGCATTGGATAGTTGCAAAGCACATTTTGAGATATCTCTGTGGGATGCTAAATTATGGTTTGAGATATGCCTCAATCAGTGACGTAGAACTACATGGATTTACTGATTCAGATTGGTTAGGTAGTGCAGATGATAGAAATAGTACTTCTGGTATATGTTTCAGATTGAGCTCTGCTATGATATCATGGGCTAGTAGGAAATAGAACTCTATTGCACTCAGCACTGCAGAAGCAAAGTATATTGCATCTTGTGATTGTAACGTCCTTCTCGTTACGACAACCATTCTAGTAACAGGTGCAAATTTTTTTTCTTTAAAGTGTGTGCACGCGTGTAGAAGTAACAACACACTTAACTGTACGACGCCACTCGACAACCAACAAGACGCAACCACGACAAGGTAAAACTGAAGGCACACAACGAGTAACTGCAACAATACACGACCACAGGCATAAGACGCACATCACAAACATTAAGACATACTGGGGGTGCACCGTAAGAACACAGAGGGAAGAGTTCGAGGTGTTAGGGTTACTATTTCTGCACAGGAAAGCAGGGCGTTTAGCCTTATGTCTTCTCGAAAGAAGATTAGACAGGCTCCTGGCCGACTGCTCGGGCAGAAACTAGTAACCCGACCTAAAACAAGACGCGAGTAAGACGAACACGACAAGATGACCCCGACACATCACAGTGTCAACAAGCAATAAACTCCCTAGACATAAGGCATACAACTAGCGGCTATAAGCAGAAAACGTCACCGGGTGTTAAGTACAGTACAGTCACAGATGGAAGAATCCAACAGTAGAGTTTACCATTTCTACACAGAAAAGCAGGGCTTTTAGTCTTATGTCTTCTCGAAAGAAGATTAGACAGGCTCCTGGCCGACTGCTCAGGCAGAAACTAGTAATCTCTGTCAGGTGTGTCGCAAGAGTGGCAACCCTACCTTTAAAGGGCCCGAGACTCTTGATACGGCACTGGATTCCTTTACACAGAAAAGTCACACACACCGACATATATACTAAGCCATAAGAGGTGTCTATATCCCGCCCGACACAACCGACCAAGCAACTCCCTAATTACTAACAAGTACAATGGAAACAAGAAGGACGACTACGTCCTTTACAGAAGGTGCACGACAAGAAGGACTCCGACAACTAAACCCAAGCTCAACATTGTTCAATCGAACAACCACCTTACTTTACTAACTCGGAGTAATTTATTGTACGTAAGTCAAGGTTATTGCACCATATATGTTATTAACAACAATAAAAATTACAATACCACTGTCATGAATTATTAACCATCCTTCATACATATCACATATCCGGATCATGATCTTACAATTACAATACCTCTTATATGCTACAACCCAAAAATTATAATGACCTTTACCAGATAAAAACATTTAATTTCAACATGAGTATCTCTCAATGCGATGTCATTAAAATCATAAATCTCAATGATAATGCAAAATACCATCATACTCATAGTAACATCATAATTGGAAGTAACACCGTAACATCATAATAAAGATGGCAATCTAAAAATTACTAAAAAATAACATGACAATGCTTAAAAGGGGCAATATTGGGAAGGGACAACTATCACTATTAATAATGACAATAATTCAAGATAACCATTTATTACAGATGTCAATCTATAGAAATAACATCATAAATATAGAAACATCGATTTGAGAATATCAATACACATCCTATTTAAGATGGCAATCTATAATTATTAAAATTAAAATTACAATAATTAAGAAGGGTAATATTGGAAATGCCAAACTATTAATATAATATTGCCAATAATTACGAAAACAATTAATTACAGGAGTCAATGTATAGACACAGCCTCATAATGATAGGTAACATCAATTGAAAATAACCATATACATCATAAGTAGAAAAATGGAAATCTATAAATTAATAAATTTAGAAATGATAATAATTAAAATATAACAATTAACTAAACATGTCAATATATAGCAGTGACATCATCACTTCAAATTATCGGTGACATTAACGTTCACAAGGTTCTACTAACGAGTAAAGACAACCTGACAGTGTCTCACGATATCCTTGCATTAATTTAAAATGACATTACATCTAACCCAACCAACACCACTTGAGAGTGGCCACATAATTGTAATTTTCTCAATTTAATGACATGGCAAGGAACAATACTGCCCAGATTACTATTTATTCCATAAGGGATTTTAACTTATAAAAGAGAGACTTATAAATTAGGTTCTACTACGTTTTTAGTAATCTAAGCTGGTATCTATCATATCCTGTTTTCAAATCCCAACGACTGAAAAATTACGCTAAAAACGTTCTCTGTATATGAATAAGGAAAATGCGATTGTGAACGTTTCGCTACAGAGGTGAGAAAAACATCCATAGTAGAGAATACAGTACAATTGTTAAGTCTGTCACCCGCGTTTAAAGGAACCTGCAGTCGACGGGAAGGTGTCCCTGCCCGTTGTGTGACACTTCACAACTTCATTCCCACACGTCGAATGTACGGATTGACCACAGAGATCTAAATGATATGAAACGATTTATGTGTGGGTTTTTTTTTTTTTTTTTTTTTAAAAAACTATCCTTACAAACGAAGTGTATAGACGCGGTTGAGCTTGGGTACATTCATGGAAATGTCTTCCAAAAGCAACTAGTTCCATCAACTTTCTGTATTTTTTTTTGTAACAGGACGGTTGGTTTGCTACCATTTTCAAGGCGAAGGGAGGCGTTGACAGGTGGTTAAGGACGGATCCCGCTCAGTGAGGAAGGCGCACAGGACAGGCATAAAAATAGTAAAAACACAGGCCCCCAAATAGCAAATGCAGCGTAATGAAGCCCCAGATGAGGAACGCAGTCTCAGAAGCAAATACAACCGTATTGTAACCACGCGCTCCATCTCACACGGCGAATCATGACGGAATACACGCCCACAGTCATTAAAATGAGAATCCAAGTTTAGACAGAGATATAAGAAAACAATCCGGGTTTGCCAACTAAGATTTAAAACGCGGACAGGGTTTATCAACAGCCACATCAAGATGGACGCAGGACGAATTCCAAACGCCCAATATAAATACAAACGCCCCAGATACAATTGCCCACTGTAAAAATCAAAATGCCAAACAGAAGAATCGCTCACTATGTAAAAATATAAAAAAACGCCCAATATCAGATTTGCTCACGGAATACAATAAAAACACCCATAAACCTTGTAGAACACCCACAATATATATTTTCCCCAAACGTGTGCTATCATCAACAATAGCACGAGATACAATCGAAAATTCCAACACCCAACTCATTAATGATTTAACCGAACAAAATTTCAGAACTACGATGCAGTAACCCTTCCAAGCGAATTGCCGAACGAGTGTTTCAGCATGACAATACACAGTGAAATTTGTCGTAGGGGTGGAGAAGAGTGGAAAAATTCAAGGCTGGAGGATTACTCAAGGTGACAATAAAATTTGCAGCAACATCTTACATATAATGCATCATAATCGCCTAAGAGAATAACTAGACAAACTACTCTACCAGAAATAAAATCATACCGTTGCCACTCGCCCGCTTCGAAAGACGTCCCGCGCTCCGTGCCGCATACCGCGCTC
>ML778580.1:225472-254218 GCA_009831015.1 Picea engelmannii
GTTCCACCGATGCCTCTGCATCCTCAAGGTCCGAAACCCTGCACACTCAATGAAACTGAGTCAGCAGCACCTGTCCACATCAAAGTAGTAAAAACATCTTGTCATCTAACTTAACGCATCATAATGAAGGAAAAAATATTTTATCATCATAAAAACCCAGATCACTTGCGAGCAAGTGTCTTCAAAGAATAAGTTTTGTAAGTGCGCCCGAGTGGGATGTTACAATGATGCTTGTACGGAAGAAGTATGGCTCCATAAGCTAGTTTCTATACTATTTGATCAGGTGTTGGATTCAACTGTGATATATTGTGATAATCATAGTTGTGTGAAGATTTCAAAGAACCTCATGTTCCATGACAGGTCGAAGCACATTAAGATCAAGTACTATTTTCTTCGTGATAAAGTCCAGAAGGTAGAAGTGATTCTTCAATACATCTCCATTGATGAGAAGACAGTTGATATTTTGACGAAGCCTTTGTCCAGGATAAAAGTTGCATACTTGAGGGACAAGTTGGGACTCATGGAGATTTCTCCCTTGGTTGAAAGGGAGGAGATGACTTTTGTTGGGCCCTTCATTTTGTTAGTTATAAGTTGCGCACAACACATTGCAGCTTCATTTTGGAGAATGGAAGTTGCGCAAGCTGTTGAGGAGCTAGACAGCGCATGAAAGAAGGAAATGAGAAACAAAAAATGGTTAAAGGGACAGCACAACATCAACAGCAAGATCATGAAAATAAAGAAGTCTCAAGTTCTTAACCAGCAAGATTAGATTATATATAGGAGATCGATGCGATTGTAATAGGCTAATGAATAATGATAGGCTAATAGTGAAGGGTTAGTGAAAGGGTTGTAATGTCATTGTTTCCTAGTATGTTAGCCTCAAGTTATTTTTAGTACTATTATTACTATTGATGTTGTGACGAGAATCACTGATGTAATGGGCCAATACCATAACATAGTTGAATATGGAGATCTGGGTGAGAATCAGACAAATAATGTATCATATTTTGGTATTATCAATATAAACAGAGGTCTAAATTTTGAATCTACATCTTGTGTATTCAGGCTTAATGCATGAATGGAATGTTTTTCTTTATTACCTTTATGTCTGATGTATCAAAATGCTTCTTTATGAATGGAAACACAACTCTGTCTCTTTATTTCCCAGTTAGGAATTCCTCAGGATTGTTGCAGGTTTAGTCTATTTGGTGCAAGATTACAGTGAGCCTTGATACCTTAGACGTCTGTCTAAGTATTATCCTTACCCTTCCCTCTCTTTCATGTCTCGGTTGTGCTTTGAGTGAGACTTATTCCCTCCCAGGAATATGAAATTCCAGTGCTCTAGACTACTTCAGTACCTTTTGTTGGTAACTTAAGAAGGACCCTGGTCTGAACACTATTGCACCAACAAAATGTTTATATTGTCGAGACCTATGCCTTAAAAGGGAACCTATGAGGAGAATGCTTCCACATATCTATAGATATGAGATTCGGAAATGGTGGGAAATAAATTGTGATGCCTTTATATGGAAGGAAGCGAAGCTGCGAGGAAAAATCGAGAAGAATACAACAGATTATGTCTTTTACTCAGAAATATTGAGCGACCAGTATGAGATATTCTGGGTTAAATTTATGTAAGAACTATTCCATTGGATAGATAGGCTCTAAGAAGCTCCAGAATTCCAAGAACACATAAAGAAGACCTATACTTAGGATACATAGAATATCGCAACACTTCACCAGCTGGATCACCAGATCATGCGAGCAGTCAATTTCTAGGTTCACACGACTCTAGAGGGATACATCATTGAATTTGGAGTCGAGAATCACCAATATTTTTCATGCGCGGAAGAAATTTCAAGAAAGGTGTGTGCGAAAGATTGTTGAAGGAAATTACCCTGTGTATCAAGGTATTCTTGATGGAAGAGGGGATGATAACTATTCACTTGACTAAGATGGAATCCTAAACACCTACGCTTGGGGTAGGGTGATTTTGGGGTAGGATCATGACCTAAGAAGGGGGAAGGGTTCTTTAACATATGGGGGAAGAGATAAACGAATGAAAGAAACGAGTGATCCTTAAGGAGAGCCGCCATTGTTGAGAAGTGATGGCATGGAAAAGTAAAGAAAGTAGCGAAGAAGTTTGAGGTGTTGCGGAAATAAATTCGATCAAGAGGAATAGAAGAAGGAAGGAAGGAAGAGTTGAGGAAGGTGAGAAGAAAAGAAAGAATGGTCAGTCTAAGATTGCAGCAGAGAGAAGCGCAGAGAGGAAGGATTCCCTAGATGGGTGGATGAGAAGAAGAATGTGGAGAATCAAAGGAGGATGAAGAAGGTCTGGACCTTGCGGGAGATCAAGAAGTTTCATCCCCAATAGAAAGAAATATCAGTAACCACACAAAGAAGGTTGCTCCAGAGGAAGAGAATGAGACCCCACAGATCAAAGAAACCCGCCCAGAAGTCAGTGGAACCAGCCTCAAATCATTCATCCCCCAAGTGTCCCATGTACTTGTGGTAAATTCTACACCGCCTACTTATGTTATTTATATTCCTTCACAGCCAGTTAGTCAGGATTATTCTGTAAGTGCAAACGCTTGGAGGATATTGGAATCCCTAGGCGTATCGCAACTAGGACCATTAGGTTTTATTCTAATAGGAATAGTGAGACCCACAATGGATGGACATATGGGAGGATCGATCTCTTGGTACCCAGAATTCATGGGTAAAGGGGACGAAGATGTAGAGAAACATTGGTTTTTGTGTGAAGCCATTTAGAGGTCTAGAGGGACTCCCGATGCAAATACGTTAGTATAATTTCAGACTACCTTGTGGGGTTGTGCTCTCAAATGGTATATGAAGGCTATTGAACATGGGCTACAAGGACAAGCATTCACCCTTGGCCAAGTTTGTTTGACACTCATCATTGAATTTAAACTACCTCAGTTAGAGCAACAAGCTCTCTCTGAGTTGTGGGAGATTCAACAAAGGGAAGGACAATCTACCTAGGAGTACAGCCAAAATTTCAAGGATGTTATTGGGAGGCTAGCGCATCCAATTAAAAAAGATCACCAAAGAGAATGGTATATCCAAGGATTACTACCTCTGACGAGCATTCCTTTAACACAACAGCGGATAGCCACATTAACAGAAGCCTTGGAACAATCGATGAAGATCGAATCCATGGCAGGTTACCCAGGCAATCTGAGAATGACTAGACCCCCAGTAGATGAAATTTTTTCGCAAATTCAGGGACAAATATCAGCGCTAACAGAAAATATTCAAGAATTAACCACACAAATACTAAGACGCCCTCAAGTTTGGTGCACAAGCTGCTACACATAAGGGCATATAGAAAATGAATGTTTGTGCATGAGGGGAATGTGACCTCTTCAAAACCCGATGGGGCCTTCTTCAGGACCCACGGGAGGAGTTGTGTAAGTGTCTGCGACTCCACCATTCCATACACTAGGGTTGTATAATACCTTCACAAACACTCCAACCCCTCAAACAGTGGAGTATTGTGATATTGTTCAGACAAAAAGACATGCACCGAGGCAGTGTCCTATTATGCAGAAGTACACAATTGCACCCAATACAATACACTATGAGTTGTGTGCATCGAATGCCACAAATCAATGTAGAGCATTTGACGCACTTGATGACAGATTAGACCGGACATCATTTAGAGTAAATGAAACCCCCCAAGGACCTGGAAGAGGCCAAGGAGGTGGAGCTGTAGGTGGATTCATAGAAGGGAGAAATGGAGGCATAGGGTTGAGCCAATGCTACAACTGCAACAAACAAGGTCATTTGGCCAGAGACTTCCCTTACCTGAGACAACCATGGTTCTCGCACTACATAAATAATGGGCACGCAACTGAAGACTATCCAGAACTGATCATGAAGTGGGAAGATCATGTTCGTCAACATGAATCTAATATCATAAGCTCATAATTAAAAATAGGAATCAAGGAACAACTACCAAATATTACCATCATCACTCACGGAGGAGCAAAGACTAGGGCAGACACAGACGGTCATCCCAATATTCAAAAATCTATTCCCAAAGATGACATGTATGATCCTTTGAAACAAAAGTTTTTTTTCAAAAATGCAGTAGAAATATTTAAGAGTATCCCCATTCCATAAGTAATAGATAATCCTCTGAGAGTTTCCTTTCAGCCTAACCTTGTGCAAAATCCTACCTCACCACCAACACCCAGGAATTTTGCAATTCCAAGAAGACACCCTGAGAAGTCTCAAAGTGTAATAAATCTTTGGTTTCAGTTATTCTTTGATATCCTAGGGGCTGACCAACTTACTGAGAAGTTGTGCAACACCCTGTACTTGATATTGGGGAACGAGGGAAATCCAAAAGCCATAGTAAGGACTAACCTCCCTAAGAAGAATACCAAGAGAATACAAAGAAGAAAGGTGCGAACATGAAAATAATTTAGGTTAGAAGCCCAGCTAGATGAGTTTGAAATCAAGATGTCATGCTAGATTTGGGATCATATGTTAACATCCTACCCAAAAAGACCTAGGAATCTTTGGGAAAACCTTAGTTAGTATATTCCCCCATCCAGTTGAGAATGGAAAATCAGTACTGCATCTTCCCGGTAGGAAGGATGGAAAATGTGGAAATAGATGTTGTAGGAGTTAAGACCATAGCTAATTTTGAGGTGATTGAAATCATGGGAGATAAGGATCGCTACCCTTCTCTAGCCATGATTGATTGGGAATATGAAAATTATGATATCATTAATCTAAAGAGGGACACAGTGACGTTTGAAGCAGATGGGATAAAAGTATTTCATCCCTTAGAACCTTATCGGGGGCATAGATATATTGAACCAGTGGACCATAATATGGATTCATAGGCCCTTGACAAATTATACACCATCATAGTAGGCATGAGACTAGATTACATAAATCCTATGGAAAATGGATCGGTAAGTTGGAGAAGCATACAATCTGCTGATGAGGATTCAGAAACAACGTTTGACAGTTGGTCGCAAGGTTCATATGATCGATTCTCAAGGCGATGCACAACTGTCAGATAAATAAGATGGATTGGAACTGAGGATAGATAACCCCCTACATACAATGGTACCTCAGAGGTACACATATTTCTCGCCAGCATGGAAGAAAAGATAGCAGAGGAACAAAGGATCTTTGATCTTGACTTATCCTTGCAAGATACCCTCGCTAGATAGTGGGCCACCCATAAAGCCTCGATTATAGAGTGGGAGGACGCAAAACAAGCCATCTGATGTTGATTCCAGGGGAGGGATCAGCTGAAAGAAGAAATGAAGATAGATTTACAAGATGTGCAATTGTTCGATTGATGATCTGACACCCAGATGCATATTGAACATTGCTTAAAGCAATGGAGAGTTTCGGAGGTACCTTCTCACCTATGGGTCCAAGTATTTTTCCATTCGTTGGGGCCCTTTCCAAGGGCCTAGTATATACATGAGGAGACCATAATACAAACGAACTATTGGAAAACCTTACAAGAACATTTTTGCAAGGATTTCTCCTTTACAATTAAGTATCCTGAGCTCAAAATTGTCCTTTAAAGAATCAGGGAAATGTTTTTTACCGACATTTCTAAAAAGAGATCAAGTCCAGTAATATGTGATGACCATGTTCACTTGATTCAGTATAGTCTGAGTCTTGAAATTGATAAGATATTTGTACCTTGTTGTAAAGTTGAAAGAGCCCTAGAAAACCCTGACAGTTTAGAATAGATTACAAACTTAGACATTAAAGAAACCGAAGGCAGTAGAGAGATTCAGGATACCATACCTAGTCACACTTGTAGCTCCTATAATCACCCACTGAAGTTGTGGAAATTCAATATACGGAGCGTAAAGAATCCTAAGATAGCTTCTATAGGAGACTATTGGGATGAGTCAACTATGAACGAGGTACATAATCTATTGTGGGAGTATGAGGACTTGTTTCTAAAAATGTTCTTAGGGCTAAAAGGCATAAAGGGAGCCATGGGAGAAATGAAAATAGAGTTGAAACCCGGATCAGGACCTGTGAAGAACAGACCATACCACCTCAACCCTAGATTAAAAGAAAAGGTTAAGAAAGAAGTGGACAAGATGCTTTTAGTAGGACTTATTTTCCCTATTGAAGAAGCATAGTGGATTATCCCCATAGTTATCCAGAGTAAGAAAGGCACATAATACATTCGAGTCTGTGTGGATTATAGGAGTCTGAATTATGCGTGTGTGCATGATCCATTTCCCACATCTTTTAGTGACGAGGTATTAGATCAAGTTGCAGGAAAATAGTCTTATTCATTTACAGACAGATTCTTAGTATATCATCAAGTCAAAATCATAGAGGAATACAAGAAGAATACTACATTCATAATTGAATGGGGATCATCCGCATACAATGTAATGCCCTTTGGTTTGAAGAATGCCCCTACAGTTTTCTCTCGAATTGTGATAGCATCTTTTCAAGAATTCATCCACAAGTTTGTAGAAGTCTATATGTATGATTGGACGGTGTATAGCCTGTTAAAAGATCATGTCAGCCTACTACGGTTAATGTTTGATAGATGTCATGAAATGCAGATATCTCTAAATCTAAGAAAGTGTATTTTTTGTGTATCTCATGGCAATCTGTTAAGCCATATTGTATGCAGAGAAGGAGTCCTGGTAGACCCAGATAAAGTTGCAGTCATTCTGAACATGTCGCCACCTACAAGTGCCAAATTGTTGCATTCCACACTGGGAAATACAGTATATTATCACAGGTTCATCATAAGATATGCAACTATTATAGCACCCCTTGAGAAATTGTTGAAGAAGTTTGAACTGTTCCGATGGACGCCTGAGTGTGACAAGACATTTGACATTCTCAAAGAGAAACTAAGTAGTGCGCCGATCTTGATATTTCCAAATTGGGAAATTGAATTCCGTGTACATGTGGATGCATCAAGCATCACCTTGGGAGCCATTTTAGCGCAACCAGGGGAAGCGAATATGGACCACCCTATTTACTTTGCCAGCAGAAAACTATTGCAAGATGAGCGCAACTACACAACCACTGAAAGGGAAGGTTTTTCTATGATTTATGAATTACAAAAGTTTAGACACTACTTATTAGGCTCTCATTTCAAGTTTTTCATTGACCATTTTGCATTGAATTACCTAATCAATAAACCAGTATTGGAAGGAAGAATTTGTAGATTTATCTTCGAGAATATTATCACTCAGTTTGGATGTCCTAGAACTCTAACCAGTGATCAAGGTACTCATTTTATCAGCAGTACAATTGCAGTGTTAACGATTGAATTTCTTATACAACATCATAAGATAATCCCTTACCATCCGCAAGCTAATGGTACAATAGAAGGTTTCAATAAAATTCTGGAAAGAGGACTAACAGAAGTATGTTGCGCAAACCGGGAAGATTGGGATGATAGAGTTCCAACAGTCTTGTGGGCTTACAGGACTACCACGAAGAAGTTACATAGATACACCCCATTTCAGTTGCTCTATGGAAAATAATTTTTTGTATCCACATAATTTATCACCCCTAGTCTTTATATAGCACAGGATACACACATGACAGATAATGAATCAGTTGCGCAAAGGATTGCAAACTTGCAAGAACTTGAGGAAGCAAGATTTTTAGCGGATTTTCATTAGACAGTTGAGAAGGACAGACATAAAGCTTGTCATGATAGGCTTATTAATTCCAAGAGATTCGCATAAGGGGATAAGGTACTCCTATATGACAGTCGATATCAGGAACATCCAAGCAACTTGTGCATGCATTGGTTGGGTCCATTCATAGTTGCGGAAATCTGACACTCTGGTGCAGTCAGGCTCACGTAGATAGTTGGTACCCTTCGACCAGGATGGGTGAATGGCGCCCACCTAAAACCCTACATTTCTTGTGCTTGAGACAAATCAAGGTTGCTCCAGGCCAAAGGATCATGTACAGTATTTATATTTTCATTTCCTACAATTTATATAATTCAGTTAATAAACGTCAGAGTGTGCATTTAATGTGCCACGACATATATTCTTTTTCAGTCAAAGCGTTGCTTTTTCACATAACTGCTTACTCATCCACAAAGGATCGGAAGAGCCACCATTACATTCAATGAAGTCATTTAATATGACGGGGACCCCCATTGTGGTCGAAGGGAGGGCGAATATGAGCTCGATCACAACCCATGTGCCACACATACCGAGTGTAGTAATACACTTTATGACAACCATTGTAAAACATCAAACTTTTAGTTAAGCCATAAATGTGTGATATGCATAGATTCCATCGGTATCCTCGCCGTGCTTCTCATCCATTAAAAGTATAAGCACCTCATCTCGACCACATCCATGTCAGTCTGTTCATTAAAATCCCAGATCGGTTGATAGATCCTACCGCGTTATTCGTCCCTTCAGACACCTAAGCCTAAAAACGTGTTTATGGCCTAATCATGAGTGTCTTTATATTTTCTTAAAGAAATTATCCATTTATATAGTTATAAGACCCCGTCAATCCATGAACAGCATCACCATTTGTTGTTAGCTAGATTTTGAATTTCCTGCAATTGCGCATACCCTGAGAGATTTTTGTTCCTCTGTTACAAAGTCAACCCCAATTTACCCAAAAAATCAAGACTTTGGAGATACAATGCTGAGAGAAATAGGAGGCAAGAGTTCATCTCCCAAAGAAGCAATCCCATACGAACCGTATGATCCTCGGATCGATATCTTCGGGGACGTAAAGGAAAGACAAAGCAAGTAAATCTCTTAGACCTTAATTTGGTATACCAATTGTTTTTCCCATAGATGAACATCGATGTGTTCTGGACTTGGCTCTGGACGACATCGGAGGCATGCAATTTGTCCCCAAGCCTAAATTTATCAATCTATTCAAATCTACAATCATGAACCTCAGAGACTTATCGGTCTTCAGGACCACTAGCGAGGTTGTGTGTTGCACAAAAATTTTTATTAGTCAAGTACATGACAGAAGTCTATGGCTTGACCGAAAGTATTTGATTCATGCGGACGACATCCACCAACTCATTGTCTTATCTCTTGAGGGAGAGTATGTCTCCAAAGGATTCCAAGGCCCGAGCAAGCATGGGAAAAAGAAAGGTGAGGTTAGCTTGTATGAGAAGTTCCACACACACAGAGGTGGTCGAACATCAAGGATTGACCCAATTATCCTATAAATGGTTCAGACGGCCTGCTATATAATTGTAAGCAAGGTCATGCGGTCCTACTACAAAGGTGAATGCACCCTTGATGCACTCTTTGTAGCTGATTTTTGCACAAACGGGGTTGTATTCAACTGGTGCAGCTACCTGCTACAGGAACTTCTGGCAACGTGTGAGGAATCTCAGGAGAAAGGAAGAACCTTTACGTATGGGTACCTATTAATATCATTTTCCATGTGGAAATGGAAGCCACCCATGGGGAGACATTTGGCATTAGCGGAAAAAGGTCACCTTGCCAAAATATTCGAACCTTGGCACTCAAGGGAAAATCAGGAGAACCAGGAATTCAACAATGTCGTTTTCTCAAAGTAGTACAACCTATTGATTGACACAACTCAGAGATGGTGCATACCATAATATTTGTTAAACCTGAACACCCGGAACATCGCCTTTGTCTTGAACCACCACAACACTCTCATATGGTCGAGGCACACGAAGCCAGAAGACTTCCACTCAAGGTTGCTTCCCTTCTACCTCGATGAGGAAACCTTTGAAAAAGAAGTCATGTCATGGAATGGCTTCAAGCGCAATCCACACAAGTTTGGCATGCACTACCTCTTTCCTACAGAGTCTTTAAGAAAAAGGTGTAGGAAGAAGGAGTAGGGACGAGTTTTCGCCCAGCTGAGAAGAAACAAAAATTTCAGATGTCGGGGGATTCAGAAGAAGAAGAGAATGCAGAACCTATGGAACGAAAGAAGAGTGCATTGTCGATTTTCCCGCAGCTTCATGACCAAGCCGTGCTATCACGTAAATATTTCAATGACATCCTCGCCACTGCTTTCATAGGAGATCCATTAGTTAAGAAAACTGGGACATGGCTCTTCCCTGTGAAGATTTTGAACCCCCAGTTGATTTCCTCTACCATACCTTGTACTCAAGCGGCCCAAACAGTCATCGACATCCAGGATGATCCCAAACAAGATACCACTTCATCCACAACCATAATCACTGAGCAACCCCCATCACCCCCGCAACCCCCATCGCCACCGCAGGAAACAACCATTCAACCCCAAACCACTTCACCTAATCCCATGCAGTTGGATCCCCCTGACCTACCCGAGCATGTACCGGAGCTCATTACTTTGACCCCTAAAATATTGAGTCAATCAGTCGCTCCATTTGTACCTATTCAATACACTTCGCCTTCAAAGGAGAGTCAAATTGTTCCACTAATGCAAGTCCCAAGCACTCAATTTCCTCTCTCAACAGTCAATGTTGAGATTTCCATCCGCAGAAGTGGAACCCCATAAATTGTGTTACAGAAAGAGGAAGAAGCACAAAAGTTTTGAAAGGAACCTGAAACTACATCGGGGCAGAGTGCAGCATCTTTGAAAGAGAAACTGGAACCAGTCTTCCAGAACCTGCATCCATGTGCGGAAATGTTGCAGATCTTCCTAGACAAGACATGAGATTTTCCTCAATTCCTAGCAGAACTGAAGGCTCCACTTGCACACCAACTGCAAATTCCATCCCAAGGAGAAGAAGAGGTGGAGACACCTTCTGCATAATCGATGGCCAATGGACTGCCACTACAAGTTCGAGTACCCATGGATGTCGCTCCTTCATCGAGGGAGCTCGCGCAACTACCAACAACTCAGTCGGTAGGAATAATAAGAGCCTCAACTGAACAACTGGAGAAGAGGATCCACTAGGATGAAAGAGAAGCAGAATTTTGGAAACATGAAGGACTCATTGCGCAAGCATAACGAACATAGAAGGAATTATCCAAGATCCAGGATGAACTGAAGGTGGAGAAATTCAAAGAAAAAATATAAGATAATTGGACAATGGTCAAGAAGACATTGCCTCAAATTCTAGAGTCCAACATAACAAGAGACCCTGTGTAGAAAATCGAGTTTCTTCATGTCACTTGGTCAGAACTGGTAGAAAGAACAGAGAGACTTGAAGCACAACTGCGAGATAGCAAGAAATAAGTTGAATTGCAACCCAAGAAGCTCCGAGAGAAAATGGAGAATAGTGTCTTATAAGGGAATGATGCAAGAGCATCCATGCACAAACGGACTGTCGAATGCACCAAGATATTCAGAGAGGTAAGCGATTGGATGGGAATCATCTCAATATGCAACCACACATTAGAGGACTTGCGCGTAAAGATCCAATCACTTAATGCAGAAGAAGCCAGCACCCTGGATCCACTAGAACAGCAGGAAAAGTTTGACAAAATACAGCAAGCGGATAATGAATTGAATGCATTATATGAAGCCAAAACAGTTGCTAAGAAATAGATATCGGAGTTTTGACATGTAGTTCAAATAACATAATTACAGATGCATCAAGTTGATTCCATTGCTGACTCTGAATGGAATTCCTTAGTTGTGTCAAAGGAAAAGGAAAGCATCACACACACCACTCAACAATTTGTTGTTGAAGCTTCACTACTTGCCAGGAAGTAGCAGGATAAAGTGTATAACTTCCAAGAGGTCAGGAAGAGAGCTCTCAAACTCATACCTGATTTGGACCCTTCATTTGAACAAGAGAAAGAAGAAACAATTGAATCTGGAAGTGAAAGAAACTCAGAAATAGAAGGAAAGAAAGAACAACAAGCCAACCTGGAGACCACTGAAAAGATGAAGACTTGAATCGGGGTGAGTCAAGGATTGTTGTCGGAGCCTGTTGGGCCCTTCGTTTTTTTGGTTAGAAGTTGTGCACAACACATTGCAGCTTCATTTTGGAGAATGGAATTTGTGCAAGTTGTTGAGGAGTTGAACAACACATGAAATAAGGAAACAAAAAACGGTTAAAGGGGCAGCGCAACATCAGCATCAAGATCAAGAAAAGAAATAGCTCTCTAGTTATTAAACCATCAATATCAGAATATATATAGGAGACCTATGTGATTGTAATAGGCCAATGAATAATGATAGGCTAATAGTGAAGGGTTAGTGAAAGGGTTGTAATTTCATTGTTTCCTAGTATGTTAGCCCCGAGCTATTTCTAGTATTGTTATTCCTATTGATGTTGTGACGAGAGTCACTGATGTAATGGGCCAATACCATAGCATAGTTGAATATGGAGATCTGGGTGAGAACCAAACAAACAATGTATCGGATTTTAGCATTATCAATATAAACAGAGGCCTAAATTTTGAATCTACATCTTTTGTATTCAGTCTTAATGCATGAATGTAATGTTGCTATTTATTACATTTATGGTTGATGTATCTAAATGTTTCTTTATGAATGGAAACACAACTCTGTCTCTTTATTTCCCAGTTAGGAATTCCTCAAGATTGTTACTGGTTTAGTCTATTTAGTGCAATATTACAGTGAGCCTTGATACCTTATAGGTTTGTCTAAGTATTATTCTTACCCTTCCCTCTCTTTCATGTCTCAGTTGCACTTCGGGTGAGACTTCTTCCCTCCCAGGAAGATGAAAATACTAGCGCTCTATACTACTTCAGTACCTTTTGTTGGTAACCTAAGAAGGACCTTAGTCTGAACACTCTTGCTCCAAAAACTTCCTTGGTTGGGAGGGAGTGATGATATATGGCATCATGGATAGTCAGTGTGTCGGTGGGCAGACATTCTCCCTGTGGAGAATGGTCCAGGTTGACAGATTGTTGATCTGTATCATGCTAGTACAGCTTAGATATGATGCTTCAACATCATGCTAGTGCAACTTAGATATGATATAGATGTCCCGAGACGCATCATGCTAGTACAACTTAGATATGATATAGATGTCATGAGACGCATCATGCTAGTACAACTTAGATATGATGCATTAACATCATGCTAGTACATCTTATAGATGATGCATATGTCTTAGTCGCATCATGCTAGTATAGCTTAGATATGATGCAGTAGCATCATGCTAGTACTTCGAGATGATGTAGATGACTCGCATCATGCCAGTACAACTTAGAGATGGTGCATTGACACCATGCTAGTATGGATTAGAGATGATGCACATCATGCAAGTACAGCTTAGATATGATGCATTTGCATCATGCCAGCACATCTTAGAGATGATGTAGACGGTACTCCACATCATGCCAGTACATCTTAGATATGATGCATTTACATCATGCTAGTACGACTTAGAGATGATACAGTGGAGAGGTTGGTTATTGTAGCCATTGCGGGGCACTCGACATCTATTAGGACAATCATTCTTCTAGGATGTATGTCCAGATTAGAAGAATGGTCCATGTATCACTATGTTGAGTGAGTGACTTATGTGAGACACTATGTTGAGTGCACTAAGTCTATCACATGACTTATTCATCATCATGCTTGATTACTCAAATGGAGTATGGCCTCAAGAGATGATGCAAATGATGATATGATTTGATTCCAGGAGACTGTTGTACTGCATGGTGATAGCTTGTGTAGTTATTAGTTGATTGCAATGGAGACTATGTGTCTATGGATAGTAGCTATGTGCTACTATGGTGGATGTATTCCACTGGTAGTGACTATGTGTCGCTAGATTGAAGTTGTGCGCTACTAGGAGTGGTTGTGTACCACTAGATAGTAGTTGTGTACTAATATGGATCGACATTGTTGTGATCTATTGGATGGAATTGTAGTAACTGTGTACTACTAATGGATTTCCATGGAGACTATCAGTAGTGTTGAAGGTGTTTCCTAGGCTAGTGTGACAACCAGTAGTGTTAGAGGTGATTTCCAGCTAGATGAATAGTGATGATGCTCGTGACTTGATCTTCGTGGTCATGAGATAGCATGTGTGTCTATGATGATTCTACCTGTAGAATGGTCTGCCAGACTATGTGAACCTTGTCCATTCCATGTGAAATGGATGGATGTGTTTGATACCATTACAGTTAACACCTCCATAGCTAGGAGGGAGTGTTGATATTATGGTATTTGCGGGAGGTATCAACCTCCATGTGTAACCTATGACTAGAATAGAATATTATGGAAGCTAGAGAAACACTAAACAGATGTGTAAAAACCCTAGAAGACAAGTCGTCTCAATAAAAGAATTAATATTAAAGTAATATCCTCCAAAAGAACTAGTCGGCCCAGACATGTGACAAGAACCACTATAAATAGAGGGTGCTTTATCTCATTTGTACACACACACACTCCACTCTCTCTCTCAAGAATGGCGCAATTTTGGTGTTGTAGCTTCAAGAATGGAAGGTGGATCTTCCGGGGTGATTCTTGGTCTTTCTCTCTAGCGCTATCCTAAGATATACACCCTACCTCTTAGTATCTCTTGGTGGTATTCTTGATGACATTATTGGAGGTATTCTGATATTCTTGATCATATTCTTGGTAACTGCCACTGCAACTACTGTAGTTGAGTATTGTTCTTATTCTGTGGTTTTGGGACTTTATGTCTGGTGCACTATCTTTGGAGAAACATGCACTCTCTTGGTTATATGTTGGTTCTAGTGTTGCTTCCGAAATTATTCTATCTTTCAAAGGTTATGGTGCTCAGGGGTGGTTGTGTTCCTATGGTTGGGTGACAATATTGTGATATTGTCTATGGTAAAATGAGCACATCAAATATTTTAACACTGACAGCTGGCAATTTCTTATCCGTTACAATGGGATCCGCTCTCTCATTAAACCCTGACCAACTCCTCAGTCACAATGACTTTCTACATTGTTGATCATGATCACAGATCAATGGTATAATCGTCGTTGTCGTCCTCTTATGGATCGACGAAGGATAAGACACCTGAACCATCTACCTCATCAAACAGCCGACAGGATTTCGCTACTTCGTGAATTCGCGGCTCATAATACCTTGAATCCTTCAACCTCTCTGAAGTATCACTGGTAAAGGAGGTCATGAAGTAGTGAAGACCAGATGTTGTCGGTCAACACCCCTACTTATTTTATCCTTCCACTATTCATGATCGAACATCCAAGAAGGATCTTGAAGGATCTCAGATCGATAATCCACATGGCTGCGGGACTTCGGGAATTTAAGGTAGGGCATAGCCTGGGCTATGGACGAAGACTAGAGATTACTTAACTACCAAAATTAAAGAAATATTTGGATTAGACTTAAGTTATCGTCGTAGGTACACGTGCGGAACCCTCTTCAAGAGTCCAGAACTTTGGGACTACGAGGCTCCGGGAAAACTCGAGGATGTAGGAAGGTGGTTTAAACGTCGAAGTGTCGAAGCACCGAAGTGACGAAATTTCCCAGTCGAAGTGTTCAACCCCAATTGGACGGGCCCTCATACGCTATGGTGATGTGGTGTGCCTGGATGGCTCCATGTGACGTCGTGGTATTTGTCGTGAGTTAGTTGTGGGACCCCCCTTTTCAAGTTTAACCATGTATTAAGTGTGTACAAATCTCAATCATCGGATATAAGGGTGGATCGATCCCCACCATATATTTTGGAGTGAAAGGAGAATTTGGGACTTCGGGTCTTCGGGGATGTTATAAACCTATACAAGAACAATGGAGGGTCAAAGGCCCGACATTCTTGATGACCGAGAGATACTCCCTTCAACCAACAACTACGTCATCGTCAGGGGATGACAACCCAGGTCACGATCGTTCCATGTCGGTGTTATAAAAATAGGTGTGCTTGTTTCACCATAGACAATATCACAATATTTTCACCCAACCATAGGCCGAAGCCACCCCCTAGCACCTTAACCTTGACAGAGAGAATAATTTTGGAAGCAAACACTAGAACCAATAGCCAACCAAGGTAGTGTACCACTATCCAAAGCTAGTGTACCAAGCAGAAAGTACAAACCAGAACAAAGAGAAAGTCTAAGCCTAAAACCAAAAATACAAGTTGCAGTAGTTGCAACTGCAGCTACTCTCCAAACTTCTGCACTTAGTAAATTTATGCAGTTGCAAGTTGTAAGTGTCCAAATGAGCTTTGGCATCATGTATTTATATTTCTCTTTCCTAGCTGTCTGGGTCGACTTCTATTTCTGGAGGCTAAATACTCAATATTAATTATTTTCTTTAACTAACTTGTCTTCTAGGGTTATGTCCAATGCTTTAGGGTTTCTTCTTGCTTCCCAGAATATTCTATTCTTGTTAGGGTTACACGTGGAGGTTAATACCTCCTGCAACTACCATAATATAAACACTCCCTCCTAGCTAGGGAGGTATTGAAAGCAATGGTCTTGAGAACAAACATACCATTGAACCGGTAGCATCATCATATCCAAACAAGCTATCTCATGATTAAATCACAAGCACCATCATCACTATCAGTATCATCTGATAGCATCAACTGCATCATCTATCGAAGCCATATTCCATCTGAGTAATCATGCATGATGTTGAATAAGTCACTCACTCCAGATAATGATACAAGAACCATTATTCTAATACGGACATATGTCCTAGAAGAATAATTGTTCTAACATATGTCGGAATCCACGCCATGGGATACAAGGACTATTCCTCTAATCCGGACATACATCCTAGAAGAATAATTGTCCTGGACCATTTTCCACCTGGAGAAATTCTGTCCACCAGCACACTAACTATCCATCTATATGGTAATCATTTCAAATACTAGTGATAGTCTCCATGGAAATCAGAACAATGTAATCCAATAGAAAACAATTGTGTCTATTAATAGTAGTAAACAACTATTATCCAGTGGTACACATCCACACCAAGTAGCACACGGCTACTTAACCAGTGACGCATAGTCACAACTAGTGGAATATATCCACCACAACGGCATGCAACTATTGTCCAAAGACATACAATCTCCACAGTAATCATATCATCCGATATTAACCTGCATAAAAATATCATGATACAAACTGAGTCATCTGAGCCATTCTTCCACTCACAACTGTGAGATCTGGAAGAGCATCTGCCCTCAGAAAGAAAAACATCAGCCATGGGCTATCTGGACTATTCTTCTCAAGAATAGAAGAAGAATTGTCCCTAATTTATGATCCTGGACCATTCACCTAACTGGGTCATTCCTCTGGCACTAATCATAGTGCAACCTAGAGAGAATTCCCTGATTGTTAAACATGGACCATTCACCTAACTGGGACATTCCTCCGAGTGAAACCTAGAGAGAATGAGCATGCCCTAGGAATGACTATCCGGACCATTTCCTAAGGAAATGATTGTCTTGCACCAACCTCCAAAATGGACCATTCTTCGATGCTCACAACTATGAACTTCGAAAGAATAATTGCCCGGCAAGGTGGACCATTCTACTTGATCACTACTCAGAGTGACTTCCAAGAAGAATGGTTTTCCTAAATTATTCCCCCACACTAGACACAAGGGGAATCGTTGTCTATGGTACATCAACAATCTATCGAACCATTTTCATTACGAAAATGATTGTCCGATCTGGACCATTTTCCAAACTGGAAAATGCATGTCTGTCAGAAATATCAAACCACTTTCCGAACTGGAAAGGAACTTCCCATCATGTACCATTTTTCGAACTATAAATTGATTGTCCATGAATCAATAGAATATTAGTGCTCCCTCCCAACCTGGGAGTAATCTCTTTCTTTTTCAATAAGATAGTCATCTCCACGAGGCCCAACTTGTTTCTTAAGTATGAAAACTTGTTCATCTTGGACAGAGGCTTTACCAAAATATTTGTTATCTTCTCATCTATGGAGATGTATTGGAGAACCATTTCTCTCTTCTGAACTTCATCACAGAGAATATAAGGCTTGATCTTAAATGTACTTCGGTCTGTCATGGAACATTTGTTTTCTTTGAAGGCTTCATATAGCTCTGATCATTATAATATATCATGTTCGAATTCATCACGTCTATTTCCTGCTAGCTCATGATATCATGGAAAAGCTAAAACTGAAACATATCCAAGTAGCACTTCTTTTGTCATAATGAGAGTTTGTCATGGATTAGTAATCCATCATCCTGGACTCCTGAGTAACTATTCTAATACACTATCTTTGTTATAGAAGGTTTTCACCACGCTTTTGTTGTATATGAGATACTTTGCATCAATTTGTTTGAATCCATACAAGGTCTTCTTATATCTGCATACATGGTTCTCTTCCTGATATAAGCTTCTTTCTCACTTGCTTTATTGGGAAGAATAATATTTTACATGTAAATTCCAATCCATCGATATTGGTGAGTTGTCGTTGTAGTTTTTCTCCCTCCTTCTGGAAGAACCTCTTAATCTCGCAATGCTTCCATTCATAAGTCTTTGCACATTTTCTTACATACATTGTTCTTTATCATAACTTTCATTTCTTCTGCTTGATTGCTTCTAGTGGGTTCAAACCAAGATGGTAGTCTTATGATTATCGGTGTAATAACTAGTTGTCTGGGTTTTCTTTCTTTCTTGGAATCTTCATGTTCTTCCTCATGTTCCTCTTTGGCTTTTGGCTCCATGGAGTCTTCTATAGATTCCATGCCCTGAAGATTCCGACTTCTTCCTTTCATCATAGGATCATGGATGTAGATGGACAACCAAGGATACTTTAAGGATTCTTTTCGAATAAGACTTCTTCTAGAGTCAAACTGAACACATGTTTATAATGGTTTCTACTTTCAATGGGAACATGGACATATACTTCATAATCTTCAATGGATGATATCATTTAGGATTATCTCCCTCATAATCCTTGCTTTATGCATGAATGCATGCTCTTCTTTTGGAATTATGTAATCATCTCTCTCTCCATCTAAGAGATTCCACGCTTATGTCTGCATCCTTATTTCATTTTGTAAAGTGTCGCAAGTTTTTTTTCTAATTTCCTCTTGATTGTCGACTTCTTTCTATTTTGAATTGTTATGGTTCTCTTCCGGTTTGATTGTGATTTCAGCTTATCTGGTAGTTGTTACTTACATAATATCTTCCACGGGACTTGTTACCAAAGATTATCAACGTACTTCATCTTTTCATGTGTATTGCTTGACTTGTAGTCATCGTGATAGCAATCATTATCTTGTTATTCTTCCATACGTATTGTTTCACTTGAACATATTATCTTCTAAGAAATAGATATACAAGATATGTACAAGAACTATGTAAACATGGTATGTATAAGAACTTTGAAGAATATTATTACCTTGACTTAGAAGAAGAATAAGTTTGTTTTATCCTGCTTGGCCTCCTTTGAGGGTTCCCTTTCTTCGGCAACTAATGCTTCGGTTTTTTCCTTCCTTTTCTTTAAATCAGGACAGCGGTTCTTGTAGTGACCATATTTTTGACAGTTGAATCATTGTATCTTTGACATATCTTTTTCTTGATTTGGTTTCTTCTTCAAGCCAAACTTTTTCTTATCCCTGAAATTCTTGAACTTGGTTGTGAAGGCTTGATCTTCGTATTTATTTTGGGATTTATCTTTTGTGTTAATCCTTGATTCTTCTTGTGCACAACAAGTCCAAATTTATTCAAATGTGGGATACTCCTTTCTTGTGTTCATGCTTGCGGCAAATGCATCCCATGCATTGGGAAGTCCATTGAGTACTATATTTACCAGTTCATTTTCTGAAATAATTTCTTCTATAGCTTGTAGTTGATCTATTAACTGAGAGATTCTTACAAAGTATGATGTTATGTTGTCATCATCATTCATTTTCATGTCATGGAGCTCATTCTTCAAACTCATTACTTGTCTAATGTTTCTGACTTAGAAGAGGTTAGTTAGGGCATTGTACATCTTCTTAGATGAGTCAAGATGAGAGATGTAGGGTATCAAGTGGTCTTTTACAGATTCCACTATGATACTCATGGCATTGATGTCATTGTCCTTGAACTTCTCCATAACTGCAACGTTTTGAGGTTCCTTCTCTTTTCCTTCTTGAAATTGTGGTTCCACGATCTTTCCTTTCACGATATCCAACACTTTGTTTTTGGCAAGGATTAGATCAATCCTTGTCTTCCATGCTCTGAAGTTAGAAGCCTCTTATAACTTATTTTCTTACTTCATTGAGTAAGTTATGACTACTTTGACTTGGTCAACCTTTGACTTTGACCAAAAACTCAAACTTGACGTTTTAGCTTGTTGAGAGTACCAAGAGGTGTGCTAGGCTAGGGCGCACTAGGCTATCCATAAATTAGGTCAAACTCTTCACTTAAGGTGACTTAACAAGAGGGTTAGGGTTTCATTGTTGTAGAAAAACTTTGACTACAACTACAACTGTAACTAAGCAAATCCTCCCAATCTATCTTCCAGCACTTAGACTGTTTGAAGATAGTGTGGGCCCATAACCTGTTAGAAAAATAGGTGTGATCATTTCACCATAGACAATATAGCAATATTGTCACCCAACCGTATGTCGAAGACACCCTCGAGCACCTTAACCTTGACAGAGAGAATAATTCTGGAAGCAAACCCTAGACACAATAGCCAACCAAGGTAGCATACCGCTCTCCAGAGCTAGCGTACCAAGAAGAAAGTCCAAACCATAACCAAGAGAAAGTCCAAGCCTAAAACCGAAAATACAAGTTGCAGTAGTCACAGCTACAACTACTCTCCAAACTTGTGCACTTACTAAATTTTTGCAGTTGTGATTTTTGTGTGTCCAAATGAGCTCTGGCATCATGTATTTAAACTGCTCTTTTTTAGTTGTTTGGGTCGACTTCTCTTTCTGGAGGCTAAAGACTCAATATTAATTATTTTCTTTAGTCGACTTGTCTTCTAGGGTTATGTCTAATGCTTTAGGGTTTCTTCTTGCTTCCCGAAATATTCTTTTCTTGCCAGGGTTACACGTGGAGGTCAATACCTCCCACAGTTACCATAATATCAACAGTCAGAGGGTACAAAAGAGGTGAAGCCACGTGGATGCCACGTCATGAAGGGGATGGCCATGGGCTAATAATGCCCCAAAAAACTTTGGAAGGCTATAATTATCAAACCAAAGCTCGATTTTAGGAAAGGTTTTAGTCATTGGAAATATCTTGGTGAGCACACGACGATCGTGTCCTCATTTGAGGAATTCAGGGAGTTGTAGGAAAGCGAAAAATTTATACCCCCGTTTCTTAAAAGGCTACTTAGGAGGTCGAGTGTGTTACATAACAGTTGTGGCAGAAACTCCTCTAGCGACTCTAAAAGTTCACATGGAGACTAGTATGGATTGATAACTGGCCAAGGTATTTATTTGCAGAGATGATAGCAAGGACAAAAGTTGATTTTCTCACTCACAACTCTAACATACAACATTCAAATATTGTCTACATTGCTCAATGTAGTCATGAAACGACAATTCTGAAGCAACTGGTAAAATACCCTAGGCTTCATCCACAGAGGAGAAATGAAGGATTTTGCTTGCTTCAGAAGAATACATGATATTAATACATTTAATATATATGTCCACACTTTGAGAACTTGTTATTTCAACTTCAAGAGACCACTTATCCAAAGGTCGACGTTCAGAAAGCATGGTTTTATAAAATTCATATTTTCTCAAAACTTGAGAATGAAGATAAAGATGATTCCCTTTACGGTCTGCTCCATTTGAATCGATCAACCATAATTTTATATCAACAATGTTCGTATCTCCCAATAGTAGAAATTGTTTTGACATTGTCTGCTTTTTAGAATTAACTTTTAACAAAAGACCTTTTTCTGCTCTTTTATCTGACGAATTTGTTTTGGATTTAATGAAGATTTCCTTGTTGTTGCAAGTTGAGAGGGCATTGAGATGAAGGCACAGATAAGAGTCAATGTATATTGGAGACGCCCCTTCGTGTTTTCCTCTCATATCATAATCAACATTTAATTTTATGTGTTCATTTATGTTTTTGTTTTTTAGGAGAGACTGACGATCGCATGTTTTTTGCGTTGAAAGATCTTCTTCATCACCATTGATATTGTCCTCGCCTTTTTCTTCATGGTCCTCTCCTTCCTCGGTAATTTCATCATTGGTGTTTGGCTTCGTGATTGCAGGGCAGCTCGTATGAATATTCATGTGGAGAACAATTTCTCTCCTCTCTCCCTCAACTGGGTCAAATTCCTTTGGACGATGTCTGATTTCAATGTTGTATAAAAACGATGGTGGAGGTAGTCATGATGAATATCTAGACGATCTTGAAGTAATCCCTTGCTTGTTACGACGTCGAGAACCTTGATTTTTGTAGTAGTTTTATGAACTCGTCATGTTTTTTATCTTGATCTTGTTTCATGACACCTATATTGTTTTTCATTTCAATCCTAAATTCTGCCATAATTTCACCTTTAAGATTTTGTGTTATCTCTTGTTTGAGTGCGTTGTTCATTTTTTTATCTCATCTTTTAGATTATCATGATTTGTTTTTTACACGTGTGGTGACGTCAAGCCTCCAAAGGCTAGGGAAGGGCCTCCCAAGACCATGTGGCATCATCCCAAGGAGTAATGGCAATGGTGTGTATCATCATCCATGGTCATGCAAAATCATCATTGGTACCCCAAGTGTCGATCAAACCCTAAAAGATGACGTCATCATCAAATGGAGGCCAACGTCAAGGGTCCAGGGTAATGTGTCCAAGATAAAGGAGGTTGCATCTCGTCTATGAGTGATATTTGGTGGTCTATTGATGCAACGTCCTCGATCTAGTGAATAATAAGCCCTGAGGTACTCTACCTAGCATGTGGGCTTTCAGCCCATCTGTGTGCTATCATGACCAAATATGCTCAAGCCAAGTCCATCTATCTATTGTCCAAGGTTATGAAGATTTAAGAGCTCATGTCGGAAGGTGGAAAGTCACTGGATGACTCACTACTCTGCATCACACGTGTCAAAGTCCTGCAATAAGGGCACAACGTCCTAGGTGAAAGCCTAAGACATCCCTCAAAGAACCATGTCAAGGCCATCCAAAACAAAGCAGAATATAAGACAGGGTAAACCAATGTTCATAAGAGATATTAGTCCTTGAATCATGCAAAGTAAGTTGTTACTTAAGATATAAGCCATGTAAACAATTCACCTCAGTATCCTCTTCAAATGTCAAATTGGCCCAAGAAATCATGTGAGTTGGCAAGTTTGAATATGAGAGGGCCTCCATCCAACCCTATTAGGTGTGCCAACCAAGATAGGAAATAAAAGACCTAGGTAGAGGGATAGGTCCTGAGGGAAACAATGAAAGAAAGAAACCCTTCAAAAGTAAGTGTGATAGTGGTATGAATTTGGGCTTACTTCATGGCTTATGGTGTCATCAAATCCATTTCTATGAGCACCTTTGTAGAGGGAGCACTTGTTGCTTGAGATACCCTTTCCTCGATACTTTTTGCATTTTGAACGCCTTAATTTCCTTTTGATACCCATTTATTATTTGCAAGTCCCCTTTACAAGTTTCAAGCTTGTATTCTTTCATTTTCCTACTGGGCTATGGTCCTATTATAATTGTGCATTCAGTGCATCAAGACAAGGGATGATTACCATTAAAGGGCGTAGAGCTCAAGCTGGCATGTGGCTTTTATAGGTGGCCTTTATAATTTTTTACATAGCAGTTGCATCAACCTCTGGGCCTTCAGCCCCTTCTTCTCATGAAAGAATGGACCATGACCCATTACCAATGTTTGGTACACTGTAAGAGGCTCCAGGGTGGAAAGTGTTAAGTATGGTGGGGAACAGAATGCTACCTTGTGAGGGCCCCCTAGTAGTACCCCTTCTCCTTGGGTAGTGACAACACGGGACTAGGGAACAGAAGCCGACCACCAAGGTGAAACAAGACAACAAACACAACTTCCCAAGCCAATGATCCATTGTCCAACTTCAACCAATGATCCTGATCCACATGCCCAACAAATTAAGCACAACACTTCGCATGGAAGGACTAACATACCTCATGGTGACGCTGGCTTACCATCTCGCATACACTTAAGTTTTCTGGATATGATGAGCCTTGGTTGATCTGTAGCTGCAGGAGGCATCTGAGGGGGCTGTTGGGCTGCCATCTGTGGACATGTTGATCATCATCATGGTCAAGATCATTGTCTCCATTGCGGGTCATGAGACATGATCTCCTATAGTTACCCCTAGGCATGGGGGGGTAACAGGCTGAACCTCATCAGACAACTTATAACTATATTTAATCCATCGGAGTTATGGATAACATCAATTAGCATAATCTTAACCCACAAAGTTCTCACAAGAACAAACTGCCTTACAATTATGCATGTGTGTATGCATACGTGTTTATCTCTCAAGATTCAATATTTTATTATGGTTATGATGCTTCACAAACAGAAATGTGGGCAAAAGACTCTGCTTTTACAATGCTCAACCTATGGATCTTTCCACCTGTTTTTATAACTACTTCAGTCCAAAGGTGAACTTTTCAATTCTGTGTTGAACATGAGAAGCAGCATAAAATAAATGCACCAGAATTAGGCAGTATGCCCCCTACTCTACTACATAATATCCTCGGGAATGAAATAAATTCTCTTTAATTTCTAATCATTAAATAAGAAACCAAGAATGTCAAAAATAGTAAAGGACAAATTTGATAAACTGAACCTCATGTTCTGTGCACACAATTATCCAGCCTTGCGTGGATGCCCTAAATTTAATAGTAACACTTTTCTGCCCCTTCCAGACATGCACACTGCCAACATCACTGCTAGCCAGGAGAACTTGCACAGTAACTATATCAGAGTTCTACCATCACTGAATGGTTTGCCATTTTCAGCATTATGTCAATTTTTTGGCATTGACATCATTAAGAACAAGACAAACCAAAATCAGCATGCATCAAGATACTCTTTCACAAGTAGACACATAAGGTCCTAAATTTTTGTACTGGATGCAGCTGAAAATCAAAATTCATAAATTGCACTGAAGCATCAGAAGTGAGATCAGCATACACAAGTTAGAATTTCTGCAGTTATTTTTTGCTTACTTCAAATACAGTGATTAATAACAAATTTCATTGTTGAACATTACACAATTGCATGCCGGAAGGGACCAGCTTTAACTTTAAATACCTGTACAAGAAGCAACAAATCAACCCACTGTGTCCTCTCTATAATTTACAGTTGAGAATTTGTATTCACGGTCAGATACATGTCATTGATTTAAATTCACATACTTCCAATTCTCAAGTGTTGACTTTCATGCCATTTGTGTTCTCAACTTGAAAAGCTAAGCTTTTCATGTATTTGCCAAACGATTGGCAATCTTTCATTAATCAAGTTTGGATCACCGTATGCACAAGATTCTGATGGAAAGCCCCTCTGCAAAAGATCATCAAGAAAGAAACGATCACTTTTTGTTCAGCATTCCCATGAACATGAATCTTAAAAGAACAAAAAGCCTTATTAGATGATGGCTACATGAAGCCATCAGTACTAACTATTTAAATAACACGAAACAGATTGTGTGCCTTAATTGTGAGTATATTGAGTCCTTTACCCCAACAAACTTTTCAGTATATGATTATGTATTTCCAACTAGAAATTGCAAAAATAACACAACCCTTCGACTCTATTTAAGAAAAGAGTACGCCATTGCTAATTAAAATTTGACTCATTAGTCAAACTTGTCATCTTACCACAGCTAAAGCCTCAAATGTGCCTTCTCTTCCACAGCGCTCTCTTATGACTACAGGCATCCCTTTGGAATCACTTTCAAAAGCACAATACATGCGAGTATCTCTTACTCTCATGAGTACACCATCAACTCTAAGCTGCCAAAGAAAACAAAACCCACGGAACAATGTTTTTAACACCATATTACTGCAGAAAGCATTGTTGTTATGCAACTTTTTAAACAAAACGGAAAAGCAAGCTTACCCAGAAACGGAGAAGAAGAAACCAACAAGTTGGCATAACTCTCTATAAGAAAAGGACCGATTATCAGAACCAAACAACCACAAAATTATGGCATCTAGGAGCGAACATGCAAAATCTTAAGAGAGAAGACAATTTATTACTACATAGTAATATTTACTAGAATTTACAAGCATTATATGTTCAAAAATGGGCCAAAACCACAACTTACAACTTTTACTGTTAAGAGTGAAACCCCATTGTCAGCCAACTCATCTTCATACAATACAACCTGTTGGATTTTAGAAAAGTGAGAATGATCTTCCTTCGGTGTAAAATAAAAACAAACCTCCATGCCATAGAAAAAAAACAGAACTACATCATCTGTTGATGAAAATGAATGAATATCAAAAGCTGTCTAGAATTTTCTTAATTGTTGGCAATTTTATAAGCACTTGAAATTCAAACCAGCCAATACAGTTTGGAAAACAATAATGCCTAGTCTGAGGAATCTTCAACTGCTACAAGCCTCATTATGTTATGTATACCTCATCATAAAACAGTATTGGATCCTTTGATTGTAGTGCAACTAAATTGATGCGGTCTTCAGACTGTATCCAACATAGGCATTCACTTGTTTCGCTAGCTTGCACGTCCATCTCTACCTGATCATTTTCAAATCTATTATCAAGTAAGCAAAATGAGTAGATACTTTTCAAGTAAGCATAATGGGTGTATATTGTTGAACACCAATTTCACATAAGAATGTTATGCTTGCTATCTGAAGCAATTACTCTATCTGAAAAGCTACAAAACAGTCTGATATCAAAAGAAGTTTATCAAAAAACAAACTGCAAAACTGGACCATGGAAAACATTCTCAGTGAACTAGTAAGAGCTTTTTGGATATAATTGATTGAGCATTTATAGTCTTTGTACTATGCCAAACATCACTTTGTATAATCTTTGTAATGTGCCAAACATCACTTTGTAATACACATGGCAGGATTGCTGAATGGCTCATATGAAGTTTGGACCACTAAGTTCCATTCAAATCATCTTTACAACTACATAATTATCGGAAATTTCAAAACATGCTTAAATCATTTCAAGTTGTATTAGAGTTGTTACCCTCCAGTATGGAAAAATTGTGGCCATTGTTTTAACTTTTATAACTTTCTCAAATATGGGTCTCAATCAGTGTTGCACGACTCAAACTCGGGAATAACTTGGTTGGGGACAAACCATTGACTCAGGAAAAAAATGGCCAGCTGGACAAAAAAGCAGCGAACATTACAAAAATGCATTAAAAAAAAATTGCCCAATCCAAAAAAGAGTTATTTCCAAGGATTAATCACCAAGTTCCAATAGCAAGTTGGAATGAAGTTCTTGAAGAAGAAATGGCAAACAAGAAGCATATGAGTGAAGATAAAACCCCAAATTCAAGTCTTATAGGCAGATTAGTGCACGCCCGATATGATTTTTAAAAAAAGCACAAGTGACTCACTAGACTCTCAAGTCTTTTTTGAAAAAAGTCGCAAATCCAGCAAGCTTTTCTGAAACTGTCGAGTTTTTCACCCCGAGTACTTGTTTCATCAACAACTCATCAATTGCTCAATGACTCCCACAATGCTTGTCTTGGTTATAAAGCAAAGAATGTGACAAGTCAAGGGACAAAGGCAAGCAACAAAAAGGAATTCTCGATGAAGCTAAATGTTCCAAAGCAGTTGAAGAGAGATATAGTTGAGAAAGGAATAAGCCAAAGAATCATTGTGGTAATTGTGCTAGGAATGGTCATGATTCAAGTAAATGTTGGAACATACATCCATGTAAGTATTATAGCAAAACTAATCATTCTATGGAAAAGTGTGGGAAGAAACAAAAAGTGACTCATTATTGCTTAATGGCCAAAGCAATGCCCAAAAGTGATGATCAGGTGAGGTAGATGCTTCAAGAAAAACTGGAAGAAATTGACAAATTATGTGGCAACTGCCAAAAACTTCAGGAGTAAATTGAAGTCATGCAATAGGAAATCATAGATACTGGGAAACACCCTGAAGAGAATACAACCGAATTGTCAAGTGAAGAGAAGGCATCTATGCATTGCAAATCTGACCAAAATTCTGAAAATTGTTAGTATAAGCATGGGTGTAGGCCTCTGTTACCAACATTGCGATAATATCGCGCTATTTACGATATTATCGGCAAAATCAACCTCGGCAATAATATCGGGGAAAATAGCGCGCTATTTTGGAGATTTTGAAAATAGCGGGATATTATCGTAGATGGCGCGATAATATCGCGCTACGATCGAAAATATCTTTTGGGCGCGGACAGGCCGGAAATAAAGCCCGATTTTCACCTTTTTTTTTGAGTTTTAAAGCGTCATTTTGCAAACAAAGTGTAAGGTTTGGGGAGCAAAGGAGCAAGAGGCGAGCAAGAGCCGAAAACGTAGTTAAGGAGGCTAGTAATATACTAATTAATGGTAATATTAAATTCTTAAAGTAAAAGTGACATTCTCCTTTACCTTTCATTTTCATCCTCTCCTTTACCTTTCATGACATTCTCCTTTACCTTTCATTTTCATCCTCTCCTTTACCTTTCATTTTCATCCTTTTACTTAAATTTTTAACATTACCATTAATTGTTTCAGGATGTTTGAGAGTGGTTCCAACCTCATTGGACTTCATATGAAGAAAGTAGAATTTTAGGTCCGATTCAAAATTCAGCAGACTTAATGGTTTTCAGGATTTCAGGATTGACAATATTGCAACATTTCCACTAGATTCTATCATGTATGAGGGTATGGAACTGGCATTTAGTCAAGAGCACCAAGCCCTCTATGTACCTCGATGTTGG
>ML778580.1:270612-284712 GCA_009831015.1 Picea engelmannii
CGTCAACTCTGCTGCTCAGAGGAGGCTAATACATCATCTTCATTTCTGTTCTCATGACGATGCACCCAGCACTTTGGGATTTCACACGTTCACCTTGTGCTCAGCCACAGGCACGTCCTAACTCAACAAATTGTCTTTCCCACTGGATAATCATCTGGAGTTCTTCTCAACTCTTTGAATGGAGGAGGTCATCTCTACGTTCCCAACTCTGTCTCAAGCAGGAACCACGTACCCTTCTTAGGGGCTTTCTCTCAGGTTTGTAAGCTGAGAGAAAGACTTCACATAGCTGCAATGATCCACACCTCACAGGTTCGTAAGCTGGAGAATGTCTCACATAGCTGCAATCATCAACACTCCCTCTTAGCTAGGGAGGCATTCTTCATCATGCCAAGTCTCATACGGATGTTCTCTGAATTTTGTTTTTGGCTGGAGTCATCAATACTCCCTCTTAATTAGGAAGGCATTTTTCACCAAGTCAATCTAGTGCAGATGTCGGTAATCTGCTCATGTGTAGGAGGGTACTGCATGTGTATGATTTTCCTCTGCATCATATCTATGATATAAGGATATTTCATCTCATCGTGTTTCGATCCAATAGGAAACACTGGGTTCTCACACGGCTCTTGGTTATCATCATAGGATCCATCTCATGGTCAAGTAAATCTGTTACAAGCATGTGAAGCCACATGGCTTCGCACACTCACTGCTATATACTCTGCCTTTGTGGTACTCAAGGTCAAGAGTTTTGTTTCCTACTGCATTAGGAAACCATGGCAAACTTCACGGTAAGACAACAACTGGATGTGTTCTATCGGTCCACTGTACTCTCTGCCCAATCTGTGTCGGCATATCGTGCAAACTCAAGTTCACACTTGGAGACATATCTCAGGCCATATCCAACTGTGCCTTGTATATACATGTTTTGTTGTCATCTAGTGAGTCTGTCTCGGTTGACTCATGAAATGACTAAGCCCATTCACTCGATGGCATGAATCAAGTCTGGTGTTAACCAGATTCATCTATGATTCAAACAACTGTGGATCAGTCTCGTCTAAATCGTCATCAATCTTCTTCTTTCGATCCATCACGGTGGATTTGCATTATGTCATACTAAACTTCTTTAATGTTCCCACTGTATATTTTCCTTGACTCGGGAAAATCTCATCGGTTTTCTATCATACTTCTTGTCCCAAGAAGTTGTGCATCATACTTAGATTTTTCATCTTGAATTTAGAAGTCAAGGATTACTTCTATTCAACAACAAGGCTTTCTGAATAAGTCATCAAAATCAGGCTTTCGTCACCTCACTGTAATGATATAGGTTTGGATCAGCAACACTCTTGTTGTAATCCAAACTCAACAAGAATCTATCTATCTGATATAGTTTCCAACTCATGGATGATAGTACAGATGGAAGTGTATTAGGTTCACTGGATCAAGTGTCTCATTATAGACAACTCCCTCTGTTTGTGAGAAACCTTTGGCTATAGATATCGTTTTGTATTTCTTGACACTTTCATCAGCTGCATGCTTGATCATATAGATCCACTTAGAGGTTACCATAGACTTCCCTTTTTGATCCTTGAATAATATCTTATGCATCATTCTTTAAGATATACTAGTATTCTTTTGTTATGGCATCTTGCCATACCGGTTCTCTCGTTGATTCTCTAAGACAAGGAGTCTCAGCATCAATGAAGTGGCTCATGACTGAAGGATAGCTCGAAAATCTCTTTTGCTTTCTCGGAATGTGCCTTGAGAAGCTTGTATGTTTCTCTGCCTCTTGTAGAGTGGGTCTAGGTAGGCCTTTTAGGCCTTACTGCAATATCTCTGAATATATTGGTTGGAACAACTGGATCAACTGGGATAAAGTTTGTCTCCCTCTGAAACATTGAAGGAGGAGAAGGTAATAGTCTTATTGTTAATCTCCATCTAAGATTTTATGGATCTTTAAAGACTTTCTCCTTTACAGGGACAACGTTTCTGCTTGTTCTTGTATAATGAACAATTTAAATATGGTTTTGACTCTCGTACCAGGGATAATGGTCCAAGTCTTTGAGAGCTCTTGTACTAGGAATAATATCCTTCATTTATTTGAAAAAATGCAATCAACTATAAAATTATAAATCAACTGATTTACCTAGTTTGTAGCCATGTCTTTTTAGAGGAAGTACTTCTCCTCTCTCTTCTCTTCACTCACTTGAGGTGGATTTGGATCAATGTCGGCAGTGGAAGCATATTGTCTTCCCTTCTTCCCGGTTGGACAGTTTCTTGCAATGTGTCCATGTCACATCTGAAGCACTAAATTTTTTAAGCATCTCTTCTTTGATAACCTGGATTGGAAGAAGGCTTTTCACCTTTAAATGTTTGCCTGAAATTTCTTTTGAATCTTCCTCCCTTCTTTGTATGAAGTGCAAGAGCATGATTTTCTTCTGAAGGATCTTCCACTCCTCTGTTTCTAAGTCTAAGTTCTTCTTGAGTGCAATCTGTCCATAGTCGATCAAAGATTGGTAGAGCTTCTCGTCCACTGATACTTTGAATGAAAGGCTCCCATGATTTTGGAAGATTCTGGAGAGTGGTTAAGACAATTTCTCTATCAGATATGATTTCCCCAATGGTCTCTAACTGTTCTTTAATCTCTAATAACTTCATAAATAAGATTGCAACTGAGTCACCCTTTGTCATCTTGGTGCTTTGAAGTTGGATCTTTAAGGTAAGAGCTCTGAGAGTGTTGGCACTTTCAAACATTCCTTTTAAAACTTCATATATGTCATAGGTTATCTTCAAATTGGCAATACGAGGCAAGAGGTGATCTCTTACTAAGTAGATGATTATTTTTCTTGCTTTGACATCTTCTTCCTTTCTTATCTTCTTCTCTATATCTGTAGTTGTGGCTGGTAGAACTTTAGTTGTCACATCCAAGAGATCATCTTCTTCAAGAGTGACTAGGAGCTTTGATTTCCAGGGGCTGAAGTTGCTTGCTCCATCAAGCCTATCTTCTACCAAAGTTTTTTTCTTCATTTGATTAGTTTCTTCAAATTCTCGCCAACTAGATTTTGAAAACCTAATGATTAGGTTAAATTAGCAACCTTGGATTATATTGGACTTATGACTGCCAACAATCAATTTGATAGTATCACAGAAATGCTTGCTGATTCAGGAAAAACGTTTCTTCAGAAATCCAGAATTAATATTCTGCAAGAAATTTCGGCACCCTAGAAACCCTAGGGCCAAAAATCAAAATTTCTCGGAATTTCGTTTTGAGAGCTTCTGGAGATGCGTTGGAAGAGGTCGTACTCTTCTATGCCAAAAGTATCCCCAGCGTCCAAGTTTTAAGGGTCTGAAACATCCAAAAGAAGAGGGTTGTACGGATTTTCTGGAAACCCTAGGAGGGTCATACGGTTCTGCAGAAGAGGAGGGATGACTAGTAAAAGATGAGACTTGGTAGATGCTTGTGCAATGGGTTCTTTCAAGACCTACGCTCTGATACCATGTTGATTTTTCATAAGCATTAAGTTAAGCATGAAGTTCATTCCATTTTATCATTTAACCATAACCATAAGTGTTGCAGCAACCAAGATCACAAGAAGAAGCACTATGCACAAGAACACAAAATGTGTCCTGGGAAACCCTTCTCAACAAGGGAAGAAAACCCAGCCAAATCCTTTGTTATAATCTTCAAGAGAAAGACCTTTACCACCAAGAAGGACCTAGCACCCAAGAGAGGTGCTCAAACCCTAGAACTCTAGCACCCAAGAGAGGTGCTCAAACCCTAGAACTCTAGTGCCCAAGAGAGGTGCGCACCTTTTGCCAAAGAAGTGTACTTGCTGAAATTTCCAAACTCATAAGAAAGATATGATTCCATAATGGGGAATCATCCCTTACTTATATTAGACTTGTCCAAACAACAAAGGCATCTATTGGCTCAACAGGGCCGACCTCTCTAAGTCACTTTATATTTATAATTATTATTATTATTATTATAATTAATATTAACCATATTAAGTGTCTTTTGCATTTATTATTAGACACATTAAGGTAGGACCGACCTGTACCCTTTACAATTAGAGTTACAGGTAGGTCTGACTCTTGAACAATATATAGCAAAGGATCTGATAGACCCACTAGTGCTCATCCACTAGGGGCACATCCATAGGGATGTCATAGCTCTGATTCACTGCATTGCACAGAAGAACCAAATCTTCACACGTTCACCTGTGCTCGTCCACAGGCACGTCCACTCTACAGATCTTCTTTCCCACTGCCTCACACAGGAGAATCATCTGGACTCTTCTCGACAACTCTACTGCTCAGAGGAGGCTAATATATCATCTTCATTTTTGTTCTCATGATGATGCACCCAGCACTTTGGGATTTCACACGTTCACCTTGTACTCAGCCACAGGCACGTCCTAACTCAACAAATCGCCTTTCCCACTGGATAATCATCTGGAGTTCTTCTCAACTCTCTGAATGGAGGAGTTCATCTCTACGTTCCCAGCTCTATCTCAGGCAGGAACCACGTACCCTTCTTAGGGGCTTTCTCTCAGGTTTGTAAGCTGAGAAAAAGACTTCACATAGTTGCAATGATCCACACCTCACAGGTTTGTAAGCTGGAAAATGTCTCACATAGCTGCAATCATCAACACTTTTCTTCTCCTATCAAGAATAAATCATCCACATATAGTAGCAATATAACTGGCTCATCATTCATAACCTTGAAGTAAAGGTTAGAATCAGCTTATCTCTTGGTAAAGCCCAAGCTCGTTAGGAAACTATCAATTCTACCATACCAAGCTCTAGGAGCAACCCGTACGGAGCTTTCTTCAACCTGCAGACATGAGCCTTTCTATATTAAACTTCAAACCCCCGTGGCTGTTATATATACACTTCTTCTTCAATAACACCATTTAAGAAGGTTGTTTTCACATCCATCTAGTGTAACTTCCACTTCATTTTGGCTATAAGAGCTATGATGGTTGTGATAGAAGTGTATCTGGCTACAGGAGCAAATGTCTCTTCATAATCAATACCTTCCTTTTGAGAAAAACCACGAGCCACAAATTTTGCCTTATGTTTTTCAATACTTCCATCTGTTGCATGTTTTATCTTGTATATCCACTTGGAAGATACCACATCTTTGTTCTTTCGTCTGGGAACTACTTCCCATACATCATTCTTTATAATGGACTAGTATTCTTTTGTCATGGCATCCACCCATTCTTTCTTCTGAATGGCTTCTTCAAAGCAAGTGGGTTCCTTTTCTATGAGATCACACATCAAGGCCATATAGCTAGAGAATGGCTTGGGTTTCTTACTTTGTCTCATGATTCCTTCTGGGGCACCATACTTCTCTGCATCTTGAATAAGTTCTCTCGCCAAAGCTGTCTTTCTCTTGTGAGAGATCGTCATACGAGAAGGTTCTTGAGATTCTATCATATCATGATCTTCCGGAATCTCATCATCAGGGTTAACTGTAACTTCCTTCATGGGTTCTGCAACTCTTGGAGCTACAAGTTCTTCTTCATATACTTCTTCAAGATGGCATTTCCTTGATCTCTTGAGTGTTGCAACTTCATCAAAGGTTACATCTTTGTTGATCTCAATATGATGGTAACCTGGTATGTAAATTCTGAAGGCCTTATAGACCTCAAAAGTATCCAACAAATATTCCCTTCTTTCCTGAGGGATCCAACTTAGTTCTCTTTTCTTTTGGAATGTGTACAATTACTGGACAACCGAATATTTTGAGATGGCTTACTTCTGGCTTCTTTCCGGTGAACATTTCTTCGGGGGTTTTGAATCCAAGTGCACTATGGGATAATCTTTTTTGGACATAAACGGATGTTCTTGCTACTTCAGCCCATAAGTGCATTGGAAGATCTTGATCATGAATCATAGCTTTTACTGCTTCCATAATTGTTCTATTCTTTCTTTCTGCTACACCATTTTGTTGAGGATTATAGGGAGTGGTGAGCTCCCTCTTAATCCCGACATCTATGCAAAAGCTTCCAAATTCATTTGAGGTGTACTCTCCATTATCTGACCTAAGTATCTTGATTTTTCTTTCGGAGAGGTTTTCTACCAAGGCTTTGAATTCCTTGAACTTTACGAGTACTTCATCTTTTGATTTCAAGAAATAAACCCAAGTCTTACGAGAGTAATCATCAATAAATGATACATAGTATACATACCCGCTTAGAGAAGTTGATGGCATTGGACCGCATACATCTGAGTGGATGAGTTCCAAGATTCCTTTTGCTTTACTGTCGCTCTTTGGGAAAGGATTCTTTATGTTCTTTCCTTGTGCACATCCCTTGCATACACCTTCATGATCAATCTTAAATTCTGGTAAACCTGTAACTACCTTGCTTACATATGGTAAGGCTTTGTAGTTGATGTGAGCTAGTCTTCTATGCCAAAGTTCACAAGGACTTTCAGTAAAGTGAGTTAAGGCTACATCTGAGTGACCTTTTAACTTGTACAAACCTCCTTCTTATGTTCCAATAGCAACTGCATCTTCTACAGTTTTTCCTTTAGGCCACATAAGAACTTCACCATCTATGAATGCAACCCTGAAACCTTCCTTATCTAGGGTTGAGATAGAAAGTAAGTTCTTTTTCAAACCTGGTACATAGACTACATCCTTCATTCTCATTGGAGTTCCTGAATCCAGTTTGTAGGTGGATTCTCCTATTCCTTTGATAGGGTACTGATAATCATCTCCAAGTGAAACTTTATGAGGGAAGTCCTTTTCTGTAAGGCTAGAGAGAATGTCTTTTTGACCTGTCATGTGCTTAGAGGCACCACTATCTATGAACCAAGTATCCTCTCCAGGTGTCAGAGATCCTGAGAGGGTTGAAAACAAAACATAATCTTCAATCTCTTCTTTAGTCAACTTCTTGGGTGGCTCATCATCTTCATCTGCATGGGCATGATGTCTTTTGTTATTTCTCTTCTTGTATTCTTCCCTTCTGGCAGGATAATTCTTAGCAATGTGTCCCATCTTATCACAATGATAACATTGATAAGAGGAGAAATCTTTTCCCTTTCTTTGACCCTTATGATATTTCTAGAATCTCTTTGGAGGGTGAGATTCTTTATGAAAATGGGTCTCTTTTTGGAAATGAGACCTTTTATGTCCTCCTTTAGTATGAGCAGTTAGGGCTTGGTCTTCATCCCTTAATAGTATGGCTTCTCGATTGGCCACTCTCACTTCTTGAACACATTCTTCCCATAGACTATCAAATTGGAGTTTCTCTTTTTTTGCACAAATGGTTTGGATGAAGGCATCCTAAGGTCTTGTGAGACCATTAAGAGTTGTCATTATGAGTTCATCTTCATCTAAATTGTCTCCAATTGCTTCTAACTATTCCTTGAATTGAGAAACCCTAGAGAAATAGTCTTGAACTGTTTCTCCTTTCTGCATCTTTGTATTCCTGAGTTGGGTTCTCAGATTCATCTTCTAGTTGATGTTCTTTCCTTCATACATTCTGGTTAGGGCATCAAACATATCTTTTGGAGTATTCTTAGAAGACACTTGAGGGATCAAGTGGTCTTTAATGGAATCTGCAATTATTCTTTTGGCCCTAATCATATCCTTCTTGTACTTCTCTTTGGTTGCTTCTTCTTCGGGTTTCGATACATTTTCTTTTACAAATTTTGCAAGATCATTCTCTTCAAGAATGAGTCCAATTATGTACTTCCAGGCACGGAAATTTTCCACACCTTCTAACTTGTCAATAAGCTTGGTGCTTGCAAACATCTTGTCCTGGAGCTAAGAAAATGACTAGAAAATGAAAGTGCTCGGAAAATGAATCTAAACTTACCAAGAGATGTGCTAGGTTGAGGCGAGTTGGCTGGAGGTGGTTGTTTCAGAAAATTTCAAGTTTGACCCCTTGAAACTTGACCTGCGCACTTTTGGACTGGTACTTCTCGTATTGGTTCTGGTTTCCTAGATCTCTAGTTTTCTGGTACCAGTCAAAACTAGGGTTTGACTTTCCGAAGAATCTGGCCACTGAAAAGGTGCGTTCAAGCTACCAAAAGATGCCTAGGGTAAGGCGCACTTCCCTAGAAAGTTTTTGGTCAAAAATTCCTCTTCAATAAAAATCCCTAATTTCCTTGTACGACAACAGCGACATTTTTAGATACCCAATGAAAGGTGCTCTATTCAGTCAAGCTCTGATACCATGTTAAGTTTTACTGTTGTTTATTAGGTTATTTTCAATTTACTAGAGCATTCAATGCATTTCTAAAACAACAGCATAAAGAGGATCACTAAAAGAAACACAATCACAAGGTACACAGCATTTTATCCTGGGAAACCCTCATGGGGGAGAAAACCAAGCGAAAACTTCCTCAATAATAGATTGCCAATACAATGCCAAGACTAAGACCAAAACACCAAGAATAAACTAGGACTGAGCATGCGCCTCTCTTCTCCTTCCTCCTGCAAATGCAACTGGCTTCAAAAGATGTGCACTAGATGAGTGAGTGAGTGAACAAGTGAGGCGACATCCTCACTTATAAATACTCGTTGAGGAGGCGCTAGGGTTATGTCTCTTCACTTAGTAGGGCCGACTTCTTCCAAGAGTGGTTAAAACCACTTTATAAACACTAGGGGTCGACTTTACAAATACCACCATATAAATATGGTTTGACCAATCCACAAAAGGGGATTTGGTCTTATACAAGACCCGACAATATCAATCCACAAAAGGGGATTTGGTCTTATACAAGACCCGACAATATCAATCCACAAAAGGGGATTTGATTATAAGATAATAACTTAAATATAATTAGAATATTCTTCGAAGTTACAATATTTCAACACTTCCCCTTAACAATAAGGGTATTCTACTGACATAACCCAATACAACATCATCAGGAGAAAGAGAGGGCAGCATCATCATCAACATCCGGAACACTAACTGGCACATCTACAAATCATCGGAAGTTTTTCTCACAATCAATATCATCATCCACAGCATGGAGTTGGAGTAGCATCATCATCATCATCAGCAGCATGAAGCTAAAACATCAACATCAATTAGCATAAAGCTAGAACAACAATATCACCAACACGAGGCCGATACACATCATCAATAGCATGAGGCTGAAACAACAACATCATCAGCACGAGGCTGAGACAACAACATCATCATCATATGGCAACAAAATGAGGCAGGTGTAACAACAACATTTTGTGGTACTCTGACAAACTGTCCTTATCGGACCTTCGGAATCTGCCCAAGAATCATAAAATTCCCTAGGATATAAAATCCTAACAAGCTACCACGTGGTACTTTGACAGACCGTCCTTATCGGAGCTTCAGGATCTACCCAGGAATCAAAAGATTCCCTAGGATATAAAATCCTAACAGAGCTACCACTACTGACCACAGCTGGCATATACATGCACAGGGACTTTGACAGACCGTCCTTACCGGACCTTCAGGATCTGCCTAGGGATGATCAATCCCCTAGGATATAAAATCCTAATGGAGCTACCTGTTGTTGGTCAGAATACTATAGTTGTTGATATTATGGTAGTTGCGGGAGGTATTTACCTCCACGTGTAAACCTAATGAGAATAGAATATTCCAGGAAGCAAGAAGAAACCCTAATGAGTTGGCTAATAACCCTTGAAGACAAGTCGGCTCAAGAGGATAATTTGTATTAGGTTATTAGCCTCCAAGAGAGCCAGAAAAAATATTATATACTAAGTAAATAGGCACCCAGAATGAGAAGTCGGCCCAGGCAGTTAGCCAGAATTAGTATAAATACAGGAGGTCAGTCTTCATTCTGGCAGGCATTCTCAAAACTACAGAGCTCACTTGTGCGCACTACAGTTAGCCAGTTTGTGCGCAAGTTTGGAGGAGAAGCTACCGTTGCAGCTGCTGCAGCTAGCAGATTACATTTTGGCTTGGACTATCTCTTGGTTATGGTTTGGACTATCTGATTAGCTCTTGTTTGGTGCGCTATCCTTGGAGGAAGGTGCGCTACCCTTTGTTTGGCTATCTAGCCTAGGGTTTGCTTTCGGAATGATTCTCTGTCAAGGTTAAGGTGCTCGGAGGGTGGCATCGGCCTATGGTTGGGTGACAATAGTGATATTGTCAATGGTAAAACGAGCACATCCATTATATTCTAACAATAGTATCATCAACAACCCCAGTGAGTTATGGCATAGAAGGTATGCTCACCTTCATTATCAAGCCTTTCCATCCCTAAAATAGATGGTTGTAGGCATGCCAGATTTACAATCAATACATGAAGGAGTGTGCAGAGGATGTGCACTTGGGAAGAATATTAAGAAACCATTTCCAAGCAGTGAGAATAGATCCAAAGGGATCTTAGACCTAATACAGGTCCTATGCCAGTGAAGTCTCTAGGAGGATCTCTTTACTATGTAACGTTTATAGATGACTTCTCAAGAAAGACATGGTTGTATATGTTAAAGACTAAGGATGAAGTATTTAGCAAATTCCAAGAATTCAAGGCTGAAGTAGAGAACCTAACAGATAAGAAGATCAAGATAATAAGATTTGATAATGCAGGAGAATACACCTCCAAGGAACTTGTTGCCTTTTGTAAAGAAGCTGGGATTAGAAGGGAGTTCATTGTCCCCCACAGTCCTCAACAAAATGGTGTGGCTAAAAGAAAGAACAGAACTATTGAAGAATCAGTCAAGGCAATGATGAATGATCAAAATCTATCTATGTTCCTATGGGGAGAAGCAGCCATGACAGTTGTTTATATTCAGAATAGAAGTCCACACGGAATATTGAAGAACATGACTCCAGAAGAAACCTTCTCAGGAAAGAAGCCAAGTGTTGAACACTTGAGAATCTTTGGATGCCCCGTCTATATTCATGTTCCCAAGGATAAGAGAAAGAAATTGGAACCTTCGGGAAAGAAAGGTATATTCGTTGGATATAGTGAATCATCAAAAGCATATAGAATTTATGTTTCAGGTCAGCAGAAGGTTGAAATCAGCAGAGACGTGACTTTTGATGAAAGGGTTGCATTTAAGAAGTCTATAGAAGATTCCATAGACTCCAACGAAGAAGAGGAACATGAAGATACCAAAGAAGAAAGTACATGTTCTCCAAAACACCCCAGTGAAGAACAAGAACCACCACATGAACATGTGGAACCAGTTACTGCACCTAAGACTAGAAAGAGACCAGCATGGCTTGAATCCACCTTGCAGGAAGCAGGAAAGCATAAAGCTCCCAGTGGCACCATCAGAAAAAGTAAGAAACCCAAAAGGTTCTCCAGTTATGCAGCGCTCATGACAAGTATTGTTAATGCAAAACCTTCCACCTTTGAGGAAGCAGTCAAGCAGAAAGAATGGAAGGAGGCCATGATGGAGGAATACCAATCTATTATGAAAAATGACGTATGGGAAGTTGTGCCTAGACCTAAAGAGAAGTTTGTAGTCACTTCAAAGTGGGTTTATAAGATAAAGCATGTTGTAGATGGAAGTTATCATATCTCATGTCCACTGGATGCATCTTCAAGCTGCCTCTGTTTCACTTTCTCGAATCTTGTTGCTGGTAACAATTGGTATGGCAGAGTACAAAATTGCCTAGATCAAAATGGCAGTGGGTCTCCAATTCAACGGCTTATGATATTTGAATTCATATGTATTACTTGGCTTGAGGTCAAAAACTCTGCTTCTAAACCTGCCAGTTATTGCCAATTGCTTCAGTCATCGTGAATTACAAATGGGGCCTTGTCTTTTGCCATGTGAGCAGTCCCATGATCTTACCAATCTCTCTCTTTGCCTACTATAACCCCAATAAGATATAGATGCCCATTGCCTCCTTAACAGAATCCAATATCCATTCTGTGAGTCTAACTTAAATATCATTCAATTTGTCCATCAGTTTGTCACAAACCCCAAAATTATGTCCTAGATAAAGAAGCTCCACAGTCGATTTGAAAAGAGTCATGCTTGTGGTATAACCAGGATCCCTAGGAAGATTGATTTCCATGAGCCTTGAGGATTTGTTCGGGTCGCACCAGCTGGCTCCTCTTTTCTCCAATTCATCCAAGAGTTTCCTTTGGCCTGGAGTTCTGATACATGAGCAGTCTGCTACTTGTTCCCTTTCCTTTCATTGTCCATAGCCATCAACATTCATACCCTCTGATGAACCTGAAATAAGGAGCTTGAAGCCCATTTTCATTAAACTTATCTAACCAATCAGATTGCATCTGCTACAGGCTGAAAATATGGTGGAAGATGAGCCTCAATCCTGCTGGAAATAATTCCTTTACTGCTGCCACAGTAGATCTAAAAATGGCAGCACCATTCCCTGCTCTCAGAACAGTAATTTCTTCCTCAAATAGGACTGTTAGCATGCCTCTGAAGATCTCAAAATGCATGGGAATTTTGAGGGGTCACAGGGGGATCCTAAGTGTGTCAAATTAAACATTAAGGAAAGGTGTTAGAGTTAATGTATAATTTTGGAGCCCTTTGTGGCTCATTAGTAAATAGGTGGTGTGTAAATCTTGCATGTGTCGTCCTTGCAAAGGTTGAGCCCCTGATTATGAGTCATCTTTGCAAAGGTCGAGACCCTAGTTATGAGTCGAACTTGTGCAAGTTGAGACCCTAGTTATGAGTCGGCCTTTTAAAGGTCTACCCCCTATCAAGAGTGTGAACCATACAAATAGTTGGTATTGTTGGCATTAATGATTATTTGTGGTAAGATTGACAGCATAAGTTGTAAGTCCTACCTTAGTAACATAGATGACTGTTGGTCACATCAAAATATATGAATAGCATATTCAAGAGAGAATTGGCATTAGTAGAAGCTACATGAAATACTCAGACATGTCACAGCATCTTGGTAATTTCGAACATGAACCTTCATATACTATAAATATGTATCTTGTAACTCAAAAATATATGGCTCAATTTTAAGAATTATTGTGCATAGCTTTGTGTAGCTCATCATGTGAGCTTCATTGAATATATGTTTAAAGAATTATTTCTTTATGTCCTTGTGAATATCCCTTGATTTTGTTTTTCACAAATGATATCAAAGCTACAGCAAAAGAAGTCTTTGGGGTTTAGCATGTAGGTTGAGAGAATGTTGCCACCTTGCTCTATGAAAGAAAGTGTCTGCCATTAATGCAAGAGAGTATAATTTGTGTGAGCTTTGTGAAGCTATGCTGTTTGTTTTTTAAGAGATTGGAGAGAGCCATGTTGGACCCATTATGACTTTGAGTTTGAGAGAGCTAAGCAAAGCTCCGTATGAGAAGAGTTTGAAGAAAATGTATGTGCATGTATGAGAGAGACTGCCCAACTGTAGAAAATTGCAAAGAGCAAAGAGAAGAGCTAGGAAGAAGAAGCAAGTCTATGTTTGACTTCCATTAGAAGATTGTGAAGAGAACTAGTGGTAGAGCTTGGAGATTGTGAAGAGAACTAGTGGTAGAGCTTGGAGATCCAGCCAGGGCGCTTCCATTGAGCCATATATCATCAGATTCCGACGGTGGAATCTTGCAGATCGATTCATCCAGCCATTCAGGGCGCAGTTATTCCGGACAAACATTTGGCGTTGCATCCTTCCAACCCATTTCATCATTTGACGAGACGATCGTTTTGAGCCATATAGCAGCAGATTCCATCGGTGGAATCTTTTGGGGCGCATTCAGTGTTCCAAGAGGGGCGCAAACCCCCCAGGGGTCCAGATCCAGTATCGCCGGGGTCAGATCCGAGATCCGACAGACATCCATTCCAGTCTAGAGGCTAGGGCGCTTCTATTGGAGCAGTTTCGGACACATTCTGATGATGGATTCTTCAGGTAGAGTTTTCCAGCTGGTAGCGGTTACCGTATTTCTCCAGAATCGCACATTTTTGCCGATCTATCCGTGCATGCATCAGATCTACTATCTTCTTATGATCATGGTTATTTTTTGTTATTCGGTTGTATTCCAGTACAGATCCAGGAGATCTGACTGATGTTTAGATTCTATATTTCCAGTAGGCTATTGTATTTCCATGCTTGAACCATTATTATTCATGATATTGAGCAGTTGACATTCTATACTTTTGCATGCGACCTTATATGATTGTTAAACCTTAAATATGCA
>ML778580.1:312863-339061 GCA_009831015.1 Picea engelmannii
TAATTAATTAACCTTTTTACCTCTAAAAATCTCCTTATCTCTCCTTGTGGCTTCCCTGGCCACTGAAAGTCACTTCTAGCCATCCCATCCTGTAGTGCTGCTCCTCCTGATTCCAATGAGCTATTACACTGAGAGGTTCCTCCGAGTAATGTGCCCAAAATGACCTCTTCAATGAATTCCATTGACTTATAACTCAAAATAGTCAAAATCATGGAAATCGTCGGAATGCAACCAAACCAAAGCCAACCTATGCGGAATGGCTCATAATGATGGAATATGATCATCAATGCAAGCTGGACCCCAAAATGCCTCTCAAATACCCATGTACTCGCTCTAGCATCCATCTGGCTACTCTGGTCATCATAAATCTCTGCCTTGTGATGATGTCCCAAAGTGGGGACATTACAGTTTTAACATTAATCTTGAAGAATATAAGGCAGAGTTACTACTGTAATTCCTGCTGTCATAAGGTGATTTTCAGATCTGGTTTATGCATAATAAGATTGCCCTCAAGGACTGAAACTTGTTGTCACTCAAGCAAAGGCATGAGGTTGCTTATAACTTGATGTATCTTCCAATCAGTGGGAAAAACCCTATGTGAAAACCTTTGAGGTTGATTAAGCTATAGTGATGTGTTGTAGATCAAGTAGATCAAGCTTTGTTTAATTGGGTTGTATTTCTTGCAGAGGAGCAACCACTGCATAGAGTAAGGGTTTAATTTTTAGTCGATTCAATTGAAAACACTATTAAAATCTGCCCTTTATTGAAGTTGTGTTGTCACATACTTGAGGGGTAGTGAGTCATGACTACACCCTTCTTTATTTTATTTTTTTTGTGAAAATTGTTGGCTTACAGAGTTAATTTGGCTTGATAGAGTTTCAACAAGGGATGTTGCAACGCATGGTAAATTTGTTTGGCTTGTAGAGGGGAGATCACATGTTCAAATCCCCTTAAGTGAAATTTAGTATTGAATTTCTCCATTAATCACTGAGGGACAATTAAGTGGGTCAACAAGTCTCTAGTAAAAGGGGCTTATTTTATTTTAAAAGTGTTAAAATGAGGGGGAAACAGACACATTATTCTTTCAGGCATAACTCACTCCTACGATGCAAATGTTGGTGAATTACTTTTTGGATTATGTATGAAATTTCTCTACTTTTCCCTGTTGGTGTTAATTTGGAGAGCTTTTGCAATTACCAAAGTGTAAATTGTTGCAAAAGAGACAAGACTAGCACTGACAAGCTAATATTGGGATTCAACTTCAAGAAGGCATAACTTCTTAATATAATAACAAAATCAATCTATATTTTTATTAATTTCTGAATTTTTGAAGTGGATTGCAATGGCAATGTTGGTTTTCTAGATTTCTACTGTTTGAAGTATCTTCTAGAATAGTTTCATGAACTGTGTTGTTTTTCCCTTATTTTAAGTTTCAATGACAAAAGTTATGAATTTTAACACCCCATTACTTCTTGATGGCACCAATTAACAATGTTATCAGACTCACCTTGGTCAACTTAACTCACTTGAGTCTGACCGATTTGGTGCCAAAACTGATATGCACTAGTCGTTGTCAACAACTAACTCTGCAAAGCCAATGTCTTACTCGGTCAAGTCGGCCATGAACTAGTGACCTAGAGGAGAAAAACACGACTTGGTCAAGCTTGATGTCATTGACTCGAACCTAAAAGCAAAAAAACAAAAAATAAACACTAAACCCTGAGTTGGCATTTATAAAGACACCCCCACCCTTCCTTGTTCACTTCCTCTTGAGACTATTTGGAGCATTCAAAGGTGAAGAATTCATCGCCTAGATATGTGTTGTCGAGTTTATTTGGAGTTGAGTTGGAGCTGATTTTCAAGGGAATTCAATCTACATTTGTTGTCTACCCATTTGCTCACAAATTGAAGAGGATGTTTGGTAGAAATCAAGGGCCCACTCAACTCACAATTCAAGGTAAGTTCTTGCATTTCAAACCCTGAGTCCTCCTGCATATTGTATTTGCAGATTCCTTATTTTAAAACTGTTGCAAAAAAAAAAAAACCCTAAAACACCAAGAAACATGGAAACCTGTACAAAACGCGGTGAGATGTTACACTTGACATTTCACAATTTGGAAATGCCATGTAGCATTTTGGGCACATTTTACCTCCTAAAACACTCATGTTTCGACATCCAAAAAAGCATTTTGGCAAGGGAAATGATCGAAACTCACCCAAACAACTAAATTTGATATTAAACATTTAATAAAGATACTTAAGCACTTGTTGATTGGGTGTAGCTCAAGTGTTTGTGAGGGAAAATCGCTACCCTCCCTATTTCTGCTCAAACTCTCGCCAAGGGAAAGTCCTGACCTGCGAGGGAGCTTGGAGCAACGAAACAAGCAAGCTGCCCACTGTCACCTCAGCGGCCGTGCTTCTATTCTTCTAGGCTAGGGTTTCTAACCTAAAGAGGGTTTTCCTATATGGCCAACTAAGTCCTATTGATGCAAGTGATGGCCAACTTCTCAAAGTGATGGCTCTCAAGGTGAATTAGAGAAGGTGATGACCAAATATTGTTTGCAAGGAACATGCAAAGCGTAATATACTCAAGGTATAAGAATAGTTGCAATGTTTAACATCCCAAATTCAAACCACTTATCATAATAACCAATGACAATGAATAACCAACGACAAGTGGTAGAGAGCATTCAACGAACAGCTTGCTAAGTGTAGTATGTGTGCTGTTTACAAAGTTACATTCATGAAGAATTTCATTAGAATATGCAGCAAACACCTCAAAAAATATCAGATCTTCAACCAATCAAATATGTATGTCAAGAAGTCCATGTGATTCTTGTAATATAATTCTATTAGAAAGTAGTACAGTTCATAGAAGAAAAACTCGGAATCAGAAAAAAATCGGCAAGGGTCCTGAAAACATCTTCTCAGAAAAAATCGGAAAACCTCGGCAAACATTAAAAAATGCATAATTTATTCATTTTTTTCAAAATTTTAAACAGTTTTCAATATATAAAGCACAACAACATCATATAAACACATAGGCACATAAATATGGAGAAAGAACTGATATATATGATATAGTGGATGCCAAATAAAAACCGATACATCAAAGTCATTACTGAAAGTCTGAAACCAATTCAAAATGACATCAATGATCAGATATATAAATGTATCTGTCACAAAACTAGCAACTAGCTATATGATATCAAATTATCAATGCCCTCTCCCCCTTTTATGGGAAACAATCAGAGGCTGTTTGCCAGGCCTTGAACTAGAGGCAGAAGGTCCTAGTCATGCATCAATGGTGGATGGAGGACTAGCTACTCCAATCTGTGTAGAAAGTGGTGTTCCACTTTCAACTAGCTCATCATCTTCCATGGTGTATGGATGAAGATCCTCCTCCTCCTCCTCCCCTACCCTGCCTTTGCACACCTCAAATATGCTTGATGGCCTCCGCAAACCTCTTCCCTTGCTGCTCCACACAAAATGCAAAACAAAATGACCCAAAAAAAACCGAATCGAGCTTTTTATCTTGCGGCCTGGGCGCAACTAGGCAATTTTTGCCGATTTTTTCCAAAAAATCATGAGTTTTTCCTGAGTTTTCCAAAAAATCGCGATTTTTTAAAACCTCAAAAAATCACAATTTTTTTTTTCAAAAAATCGGCTCAATGAAAAAATCGCAATTTTGGCAATTTTTGCCGATTAATCAGCGATTGTTTCTACTATGGTACAGTTCATATATTCAGTTTGCAATACAAGATAAATATGCTATGAATGGAACAAGTGCTGTAGCAAACACCAACAATTCGGCAGACCTGGAACTCATTTATATCATTGTATGCAATATAACCCAAATGTATCAATGCTGTGACAAGATTCCAGTATGCAATCCCAACATGATGATGCAATGTTTAGCATACATGCAGTGAATTCATATCAAATTTAGCAACGAAATGGATCATTGCTGTAGTGACTCTGTATAATCAGTGTTTTAGCACAGTTTAAAGTTCGGATCATAGGAAACATACCAAGACTGTACCAGCAACTATATCGACAAGTTATTTCACTCACTTGTGTGTTTACTTGCTACATATATTATAATACTCTGACCCAGGCTTGCATATGAAACAAATATCAGTTCAACAATATGCTCAAACTTGGCAAATATGTCACTGTTGTGGTAACTCTTTGAGTAATCTAGCACAGATTTGAAGCTCGGGTCACAAAATATATGCAAAGACAATACCAACAACCAGATTCGTGACTTAAGTATTTGCTTTCAACAGGGATAAGTGAAACATTCAAATCATCATCTATTATTAACCAGACTCATCATATAACATAGGCCAGCAACCATTTAAATTTCAAACCCTTAGTCTAGAATACCCTTTCTCAGAAATTGGCTTACCTAAACATCAAATAGAGGGGACGATATGCAGATTGAGGAGGCTGTTGAGGAAGCTTAGGGTAGGACTGCAAGATGGTTCACCAACCAAACGAAGGAGATGACAAACACTGCCCTGTATGGTAATTTAAACCAGCACAAAGACCTCTGTATGCTTGCAGCTTTTGACAGCAGAAAAGACAGGTATAACCAGAGCTAGAAAGGCAACGATGCAAGGGAATATGAGGTCGTTGGAAGAGTTTAGGGTCCAGATCACTTGCTGGGATGGATAGGAATGAAAATCCCTTGAAAGTTCAAACGCTGATCTGGAAAAAGGGCAAGTGGCCTCAAAACCTCAAATAGATATACCCAGGAACTGTAGGTCTAGGACAGCAATGCTTGACAGCTTGAGGACATAGGTACTTGGGCAGCAAGATAATTGATCAGACCTGTAAGCACACTGCCAAATAACCCAGGGGTTTCATAAGATAGAGATAAGCAACAAAAATACTTCAAACCCTCAAACTGTTGGCTTAAGATAACCTGGTAAAATCAGCCAGCCCTCAAAATTATGAATGATATGCAATATAGATCAAAAAACAAAAACAAAAAAGATAAAATTGTTTTTTGTATTAGGTGGTTGAAGATATTAAAGAAGACCAGTGCCTTGGAGGGCTTATGAGGTCACCGCTTCACCTCAATGTGAAGCCTAGGGTTTATGAAAAGTAGTGTTGAAAGACACCCGGAGGATCGCCTCTCAAGCACCACCTAGAGCTTGAAGGATTTTTTCAAGGTTGCAAAGGAGGATTTGTCCGTGAGGAGCCTCTCCCGATACTGAAAAAGGTGAACTTAAAGGCCAACCAAACAAAAAAGAGCCATTAGACATCCTCTCTTAATGCATGAACTAGGAACTTTAATGATCAAAGGGAAGGGTGAGAAAACTTACCTTGAACTCTTCCAAGTGGAGCATTGAACACTTCTTTGGCCTTGTAGCAGCCGTATTCTTCCAAGCAACTTCTAATAGATTTTATCTAACCCTTGAAAAATGCTAGAACAATCACAAGAAGAGAAATAGATACTCAATAGATCTCAATAGCCAAGCTTCTCATTAATCTCCAACGATTTGAAATGAGGGAGGATTTCTCCTTTTATAGGTGAGAAGCCTCCTCAATTACAATACAAAACCATATGTTAGCTCAAAACAATTTGCCCAATAAAACCATGGGCAAGATACAAGGAATAATAAAATACACCAAATAATATGCTCACAAAGTACAACGCCTCTTTTAGAAGAGGTCATGATAAAATATAAAACCACACATATGGACCAAGTAGAGGCCAAGATAGGTGCACCCCTCAAAATGTGGTGTCTACATCCAAGGAATGGTCCATAGTCAATTCAAATGGACCAAAGGCAAGTCAAAATGGTCCAACATCCACATAGGAAACCTCCTCAATCAAAGGAATGGTCCAAAAAGTGGAGAAACATTCTAGAAGATCATGATGTCATCTCCCATGTGTGAGTCGTCCCATCAATATAACCATCTCAAACTTCAAAGGCATGTGTGGGATCTAGGATGCTAACCCTCCTCCAACAAAGGTCCAATAAAGGCCATGTCATCAAGGGGTGTGAATCATCATGTGTAGTCACCCTCGTAACATGCAATCACTCTTTCCAATGCATTAAATACCGAATGTATGGTACAAAACAATGTTATCGGAACCGAAAACCGGACTGAACCGATCGACCCCAAAAATGCGAAATCGGACCGGACCAATAAAAATCCAGAAAAAGAAAACGGTTGACCAAAAACTACATAAAATACTCAAATTTTCAAAAAAAACATATATATTCATGTGCATCCATATGAATCCAAACCAGTGGTTAAATTTGATGGGTATTTACCCATTTTTTCCATTTTTAATCATCAAATATAGGCAATTTTTAAATTTACATGTCATTAATGATGTTCACTTAATTTTTGAAATCGTCAATTTGATGGATATATATATATATATAATAACAATTTCAAAATTTGAATGTTGATTTTTGTGTAAAGCATATACAACACAAGTTATAAATTCTATCACAAAGGCCATGTATAGTACAAGTTACAAATTCTATAGCAGATGGTGGTTGCAACTTGCAAGTTGCATGCATAGCACATTGCATAAGTTACAAATATTATAGCACAAGTTGCGCAACACCTGCACGCTCACAAGTCACAGGGATTCTTTGGAAATTGGACCATATCACATCTTGTGGGTTGAAAAGTGAAAGTTGAGAGGGAAGAAAAGATTAAGGATTCATAAACACTGCCCAAAAACTGCATGCAACTATCCAGAGAGGTAAGGCTCATTAATATTAAATTGCAATTGGAGTGATGGAAATTGTCTTCGTTTGGCTGAAGATGTAAAACACCTTCTTGCACACTTATTTTCTCATTATATTTGATTTTTGAGAATCCACATTTAAATACCTTCCCACTAGTGTTTTTAATGTCTTCCTGAATCATGGAGCCTCCACCACCCTCCTCAGCTCCAGACCGGGACTTGCACTCCACTTGTCTCCTCACGCCAGAGCATCTGGAACTCATCTTTGAGATGCGCAGGGATATGCAGGAACAGCTACACAGGCATACCCTGCTCAGCAATCGACTCGACATCCTGTATGATGTGCTCTCGAGATCACAGAGCCAACAACGGTGCCCGACCTGTGCGCAACCGTATGTTTTCACTCCTCATGGTGGAACTCATGTCGGCACAAATTTCACTGGTTCTTTTGATGCTTAGTCCTTTCCTTTTAGCTTTGTGCACTATTTTTGCAAAGATACGGTAGAAGTTTCCATTCTCTTCTTCAAAATTCTCTCTTCATGCTTGGACAGTTTAGACATTACAATCCCCTACCACCTACTCTGGTTTCCATTTGTTTGGCGGAACAGGTGGCAGTTTTTTGCCATGATCCAAACAGAACAAAAGGTCGCCACCTGTTCTGGTTTCCACTTGACTGGCGGAACAAGTGGCAGATCTCCAGACATGGCTCTGTTATGTATGATTACAACAGATTTTTGAGGTAATAAATCTTTTTATTTACAAAAAAAAATGTCTTCTTGAATCTTGATAATAAGAATAAACATGGGTGTAATCGGCCTCTCACAAGCTCTAATTTATTTCATTTTAGAAAACATTAGTAGTTGCTATTTAAAAAAGCGAATCCAAAATAATTCAATAATATTTATTATTTCATTATATTAATAACGATAATTATTTCAAATTTTGCAATCCATAACTTTTTTTATTATTTTTACAACAACCATTCGTAACTTCTGTTCAATTATTTTTATAATTGCAAGTTTCAGCTATATAAAAATGTGTTTGGTTAAATACTAGATATTATTTTATATATATGGAGAAAATCGTACACCACTGCAGTGTTATCTCCTTAGAGTTTGTGCATGAAAATTTAATTTATATTCTCATTTATTTTAATGCTTCCTCGGTGTGGGTTCAATCTAAATGGAATGGTTATGTATATAAACCTCCATGCAATTAAAATTTTGTATTTTGATGATGTTATGTCAAATGTAATTTCATAATAATTTTATGTTATGCACAAGTTGTCTTTGTGTTCACAACAAAAGTTGCTCTTGTATTCATGACAAAAGTTTAAAAAACACGTATAATACATATTATTTAAATGACGGACAAAAATAAATATAAAGTGTCACACGAAGGTCAATTTTAAAAACAAGCCCGTCATAAAAAATTTACTTGACAGGTAGGAGTGTCTGTCAAATTTATACTCTGATCCAAACCATTTATACACAAATATGCAAAGTTTTTCATTTATATAGCAAGTAAGAGTGCATATAACCAAAATAGCACCGAGCGCAATCCATATTTGAACCAAAATACATCAACAAGGCTTTAAATGGCCTCTAGAGTCCAAAACAAATCATGCTACAATAAATAACTACATATCTTCAAGATCATTACTTATATTAGGATCCTCATCATCAGTGTCACCCTCTAAGCATTAAAATAAGATAGAAAAAGCTTAACATGCCTAATAAGTAATTTTACTTGAGTGAAGGGTACATTTTTACTAGGGTCATGACAGAAGAGTTCAACAATCAATGTCACCAACATTGAGGTACATAGAGGGTTTGGTGCTCTTGATTAAATGTCAGTTCCATACCCTCATACATGATAGAATCCAGTGGAAATGTTGCAATCCTGTCAATCTTGAAATCCTCAAAACTATTATGTCTGTTGAATTTTGAATGGGACCTAAAATTCTACTTTCTTGATATGAAGTCCAATGAGGTTGGAACCACTCTCAAACATCCTGAAACAATTAATGGTAATGTTAAAAATTTAAGTGACATTCTCCTTTATTTTCATTTTCATCCTTTTACTTTAAGAATTTAACATTACCATTATCTTAGGGTTAGGTAATACATCCCCCTTCCATTAAATACTAGTTGTTTTCTTAAAAAAAATTGAAATTTGTGGCTTTGGGTGCTTCGTACGAGTTCTATACGAACCGACCGATTCAATACGTGACCGGTCGATTCCGTGAAAATGGTCGGTTTCGTACATGACCTGTCCGTTCCATACGTGACCTGTCGGTTCTGTACAGAACCGGCCAAAAGCGGTTCTATTCCACCGGTCCACCCGTTTTCCTCTCAAAACCAGTTCAACCGGCCAGTTTTGTTGGACCGGTTTGGTTTTAATAACACTGGTACAAAAGGAGTACATAATGCATGACCATGCAAATAAAATGTCCAACTGAGCAAGGAGGATGCATATAAGTGTTCCATATGGCATCTCGTCATGGCCCGATGCACTGTAACGGATCCCAATGTAGTGACATGTATCTCGATGTGGTACGCAAATCCCAAGGAAAATGACATGGATCCCAATGTTTATAGATATGGCCAGAGAAGAGTACACGGATCCCAATGCAACATCACGAATCCCAAGGCAATGTCATAGATCTTGAGGCATGGTACACATATCCCAATGCACAATACCCACTTGAAGTGATGGGTCTAGCCTCTTAGCAAGCCATTAATTGGTAGCATGTGGTGACATACTTTAGCACATCATAACAAAGGGTTAGTTTTAGTACTTGCCTAAGTCTTTACCAAGGGGAACAATATTAACCCTTATACATGCATCAAATCCTAAGACAACCCATATTTCATAAGTACCTAAGTAAAAGATAGGTAATAATGAGTAATAATGATGAAAGGGGAAAAGGCAAATAGGTTCATGTGACAACCCTCAAAGTCTTAGACATGCATAGGTCTTATTATTTATTTAATCATTCATCTAGCTTCAATTGGCTAGGATTTTTGCTTTATAATATCCTTCTAAAGGGAGCTTAGCATTGAGTTATCATCCTCAGCATTGTTTCTTACTACCCCTTTAAGCCTTTTTCTTTAGATATTTAGTTTATTGAACAAGTCCCTTTTATTTAGATATTCATAGACAAACCAAGGACAGGGGCACTGGCCTCATAGCGAGAGGCATTGCTCAAGCTTAACATTTGGCTAACTTTGCTCTTCGCCTCTTAGCGTTAGTGGCTTTATTGATTTAGGCATTATTTTGACCTTTCAGAAATCATACATTTATTTATTTATTATTATTCAACTTCTTTCTTTTTTATTTCTTGGTTTAATTTTTATCTTTTATCCCCCACTCTAATGTTATTTTATTTTTTACCTTTTTCACTTTTTACCCATCTCCTCATTTATAGCTAACTTTTTCATTCCTTGAATACAATCTTAACAATTATATTTCTTAAACTTTATTTGCTTTAACCTTTTATTTTAATTCCAATTTTAAAGTTAGCATTAAATATATTTTATTTCCAATGGCTCCTTTAATATTTTAATCAATTTTCAAAATGGGTTGTAACTCTTTCTTCCACAACAGTTAACCTTGATTTTTAACCCTATAAATATCCACCCAAGCACTCTTTTCTATTATCGTTTCAGCTTTATTTGTCCCTAATGATGGGTGGAGTGTCCACTTGAAACGTTGGACATTTCAAAATTTTATACATAGTTTATCTCCAAAAAGCTCAAGTAACAAAATCATACATGACCAATATGCAATTTTTTATGTGGATGGAATGAATGATACTAGAGGGGTGGAAAGTGGTTAGCATGGTTGGGATATGAATAAAACTATCTAGCCTAGGCACCCAATGGTACAAGTTAACCCAAGAGATGACACACTTCTAAAAGAAAACATGTTCCCCGAGGTACTACAATGCAAGTAATAAACCATATAACGTTATAAAGTGCTAAAAAGACAATCGTTAGGTGTTTACCACTTTACGACAAGGTAAGAAGCTATATCATCATGTCCAAATAAGTATCAATACATGGAATGTCAAATGAAGCAATTGAGAACCATACCATGCCACGATGCATCTGTCATCTGAGGAGCAAGGATGAAAGTGAGCTACACCACATCTTAGCTAGCACAATCATGAATCTGATGGAGATCAAGAGGAAGTCTGTCTGGATCTGGCGAAGGTGAGCATGACACCTCATGCAAGCAACAACATGACACCCTTGTGAGGGCATCCAAAAAGTTGTCACCCCTGAGGGGGTAACGCTTCCCACCCAAATTAAATCCCACTTTGTGACATGTTGCTCTTAGTGAGCCGATTATTAATGAGCTATATATGATCTATTCATGATTTGTTGACCTGGCTTGTGCCTTGAAGAATCTAGGGTTTACCCTGGGTACCATCCTCGAAATGAGGGGTAGTGCCTGAGAGGTTTCCCCTAGAATATGTTACCTCAAAAAAAATGATGCTTAGGCACAAATTTAATTTAATGACAATAGAAAAATAGAAAGGAAACTTCTAGAAATTTTGTTCTTTCTTTCAAGTTATATTGCTATTTATAAAAAATAAAAATTAAAAAAAAACTATTTTTTTAAATATTTATATTTTTTGTATTCTTTAATACTGTGTTTCTCTATTTCCAAATTTTGGGGGGTCACATTTCTAACACATACCCATTTCGCAAACGCATATTTGTTTTCCTGTATCGTGCAACTTAGTTTTAGAATTAAGATAGAGTTGTATTTGTATTGCGGTATTTTGTTTATTGTTAGATAAAATTCCATGGCTCCGAGAAGGGAGAAGAACCCCACATAGAACCACTACAAGTTTGTGGAAAGTACAATGCAACCATTGTGGGAAGTTAATAAAAGGGGGGACTATACACAAGCTTAAATGCCACTTGGGCATATTCTAGGGCACGTTACAAGATGAGCATATTCAGTTAGTTTTTTTTTGTTTAATTTCGTTTTGTTTTTTGGCATCAGCGTTTTTCAACATCAAACATTGGATGTCAATTTTTTACATTTTATTTTATTAGCATTACAAACATGTCTACATACATATGTGATCTCTCTCACCTTTCGCTATAAGAACACCTCACTTCTCTCAATGCAATTATTTGAACTCTTGGATAGTGTAGTTATGGAGGTTGGGTGGAGAATGTATTCAAGTCATAATAGATAATGTAGCTAACTATGTTCTAGCATGCAAAATGTTGCAGGAGAAACAATGCGCTATTTTTTGTGCTCCATGCTTTGCTCATTACTTGGACCTCAAACTTGAAACTATCGGTAAACTTGATTGGGTGAAGAAGGTTGTCGATCAAGAGTGAAGAAACTCCACTTTGACTCCCTAACCCTTGCCTCCTTCGATAGCTTATTGTTTTCTCCTTACCGCAATGTCCCTCTCGAACATGGATCCGAGGGGGGATGCTCCTCCTCTACCCCCTTCCTTTGAAGAAAACGCATTTTAGGCTCTCGTTTCCTCCATTTGCAAGGCCCCCAAATCTTCCCATGCTCCTTCCCGATTTGTCAAACAAGCAGTCAATATCCCTAAAGTTAAGCTTCCCTCTACAACATCTCACCACAAAGCCCTCGTTTTCACTGAGCACGGCCTCATAAGGTTAGTTTACAAGCCTCTAGCCTTCTCCCAAAGCAATGTATCAATGGGTCACGAAGAATTGGATATTTCTTATTCAAGGCAATTTGTTTCATGGTTTCTATGGACAACGTTATTGTTGATTTTTCTATGAGCAAAGTTAAGCATGAAGTTCATTCCATTTTAGCATTTAAACTTAACCGTAACCAATAATGTTGCAGCAACCAAGATCACAAGAAGAAACACCATGCACAAGAACACAAGAAGTATCCTAGGAAACCCTTCTCAACAAGGGACGAAAACCCAGCCAAAATCCTTTGCTATAATCTTCAAGAGAAAGACCTTCACCACCAATAAGCCTAGCACACAAGAGGGTGATCAAACCCTAGAAGAATAGTGCCCAAGAAAGGTGCGCACTTTTCCCAAGAAGGCGTACTTGCTGAAATTTCCAAACTCACTTGAAAGATATGTTTCCTCAATGGGGAATTTACCTTTACTTATACTAGACTAGACCTGTCAACAGAAGTGTCTATTGGCACAACAGGTCCGACCTCACTAGCTCACAATATAATTAATATTAACTAGATTAATTATCTTTTCCATTAATTATTAATCACATTAAGGTGGGGCCGACCTATACCCTTTACATTACAATTAGGGTTACAGGCAGGTCTGCCTCTTGAACAATATAGCAAGGGATCTTGTACACCCACTAGTGCTCATCCACTAGGGGCACATCCATAGGGATGTCCATATCTCTGGCTCACTGCATTACACTGAAGAACCACTTCTTCACTAGTGCTCAGCCACTAGGATCATGTTCACCTGTGCTCGTCCACACGCACGTCCACTCAACAGTTATTCTTTCCCACTGCATTACACAGGAGAGTCATCTGGAGTTTCTCATCAACTCTTTTGCTCAGAGGAAGCTAATACATCATCTTCATTTCTGTTCTCATGATGATGCACCCAACACTTTAGGATTTCACACGTTCACCTTGTGCTCAGCCACAGGCACGTCCAACTTAGCAGATCTCCTTTCTCACTGCGTTACAGGAGAATCATTTGGAGTTCTTCTCAACTCTCTGTAAGGAGGAGGCCATATCTACGTTCCAGCTCTGTCTCAGATAGGAACCACACACCCCTCTCAGGGGCTTTCTCTCAGGTTTGTAAGCTGGAGAATATCTCACATAGATGCAATCATCAACATCTCTTAGGTTTGTAAGCTGGAGAATGTCTCACATAGCTGCAATCATCAATAGTTATTATGCATTTCTCTTCACAAAAAAGGAAGACAAAGATCTAGTATTCAGAAATGGCCCCTACTTCATCGGCCCAAGGGGTATCTATCTGAATAGATGGACACTTGATTTTGATCCAAAGTTATAGATTCCCTCAACTATGCCAAACTGGGTCCATTTACCTCATTCACTGCTGGGGTGATAAGGACTTGGCCGTTATGGGAAAATATATTGATAGATCTAAGACGAAGTCATGGATGTTCACGTGCGTCGGGATCTATGTGGAAGTGGACCTAGATAAAGGGTTTCCTAAGGCCATTAATCTATCCCTTGACAACTAGACACATATCCAAAAGCTTGATTATGAGCAACTCCCCTTCAAATGCAAGGCCTACCATGACTATGGTCACTTCACAAAGGATTGCAAACAAGTTGCCCCTTCACTGCGCCCCATGGAAAAAGAAACCAATTGGCAACAAGTTGAAAAGGGATCCAAATCTATTGGCACTTCTAGTCTTTCAATCTTCAAAGCCTCTAGATCTATAGCCCCCTCATTCAATAAATTCATCGTTCTCTCCCAAGAGGAGCCCAAACCACCTCCTGAAGCTTCAACGCAACTCCAATCTGAACCTAAAGCTTTAACCCAACCCCAATCTAGACCTGGATCATCTCAACCCATGATTAAAGAAGAAGCTCTGAGTTTTGACCCTCTAGATCTATCATCATAGCCAATGGCACATGTTATTGAAATGATCTCATCTTAAGTCAAGAACATTCCTACTTCAAGTGGGATGGTCACCAAAAAAAGGTTAAACAACAACATGAGGAAGAGAAGGAATCAGAAGAGGGACATCATCGTAAAAAACCCCAAAGAAAGTCCCTGAAAGATAGACAGGAAGAAATTTCTTTGAAGGAGAAAAATCTAGGGTTACTTACATCTATTGAAATCTCTTGCAGATCTAGAGTCAAAATTCCTTCCGCTAGAAGTCCTAGAATGCAGAAGCCAATGGATCTCTTCAACGGCGGATCACAACCATCATCAGGTAAATAATGATAGTTGTCTCCTGGAATTATAGAGGACTAGGTATTAAAAGCAGAGTTGAAGCTATGAAAGACCTTATAATAATGGAAAAGCCTATCATCCTCCTTATCCAAGAGACCAAAACGGAAGAGCATGAAATAGCTAGGTAGAAATTGTTGGAAGACAAGCTCTGGTTTTGTAGTAATTGCACGGGGAGCATCAGGGGGATTGAGTACTCTTTGGGACTCAAATGTTTTTGAGGCTTCATTCCATTAATCCTCCCAACACTGGATTCTAGTCATTTTGTTGCACAAGGAGTCTACGAGACATATCAGAATCTACAATGTTTATGTCCCTTTGCTGTATAGAGAGAAGATAGAATTCTAGAGAACCATAATAAAGATGAAGGATTAGGGCATGGACAAAAATAGCATTGTTGTAGTGATGTTGCAAAAAGAGAAGAGGTGTGGTTCTATTGAAAGGGATCGGTTTAGGGAAAAAATGGAAGACTTGATAGTTGAATGGAACGTTATGACATTGTGCCCAAAAAAGAGAAATACACTTGGACCTCTTGTCAGGTGGGTCTGGAGCCATATCACTGCAAGGCTAGACCGCTTTTTAATTCATAGCGACTTCATACTAGAAAATGCTTACATATCTTTTCACGTCAACCCTTCAGGAGTTTTAGATCATAAGCCTATCTCCCTTGTTTTTTAGAATCTCGAGAATCTTGGGCCCATCCTTTTTCATTCCAAGCCCTTTTGGCTCCAGGAGGAAACAATATGGGAAATCATCAAAAGAACGTGGAGGATAAGGATACAAGGTTCCCCTTCCTTCGTCTAGGAATCTAAGCTAAGACTAGCAAATCAGAGATAAACTCTTGGGCAAAAGCTTCATATCGACCCCTTCATAAGAATAAATCAGACATTCAGGAACAGTTGGGAAGACTCCCAACAAAAACAGAAGATGTAGAAGTCTCTTGCCAAATCATTCAAGAGGAAGGGGAATTAACCAGCAAATTTCATCAGACCTGCCGAAAAGAGGACGAGCACTGTAGACTGAAATCAAGAAGCTTGTGCCTCCAATCTAGTGATAAATCATAAGAACACTACCTTCTTTCACAAACAGGCTAAAGGTAGATTAGTAATGAACAATGTTAAAGAAATAGTGAAGGTAGATGGGGTGAGGTTGATAGACCTTGAATCCATCAAAGAGGAAGCTTTCAACCACTTTAAAGATCTATATACAATAGAAGATGAAGTTGACCCTTTTGTTGTAGAAGAAATGCTTCAAGATGTCCCCTATCTAGTTAGAGAGGTTGATAACATAGAGCTTGGAAAAGAAATATTAGAGGTTGAGGTTGTTGAGGCTATTCGGGGGTTGGAGCCTGACAAAGTGCCAAGCCCAAATGGATTCTCCATTCAATTTTTTTGGGCATGTTGGACCATCATTAAATATGATCTCTGGTACATGCTTAATTGGACCAGGAGCAAACCAAAGATAGGAGGTAGCCTGAATTCTTCATTTATAGCTCTAATTCCCAAAGACAGGCCTGAATTCTTCATTTATAGCTCTAATTCCCAAAGACAGCAGACCCACATTCTTCTCAAGGTTCAAGTCGATTTCTCTTTGCAATTATTCTTACAAGATCCTAACAAAGATCTATCAAATAGGATAAAGAAGATCCTTCAAAATCTAATTTCAAAAAATCAAGGGATCCTCTATATCAAAGTTGTGCAAAGCATCGGCTTATTTAATTAAAGATCATTTATCTTGGGTTCCAAGAAATGGAAGATCCATCAACTTAAGGGAGGACACAATTCTAGGAAGACCGCCATTATCTTCCCATCTGGCATTATCCAATGCTAAAGAATCGCTCAAATTGTGGCATAAACACTCTCATTGACCTATCCATTTGGGATTCTACAGGTTCAGGAACGTGGCGAGGATGGAAAGATTTGTCCCCACCTGCTCCTATATCATCCCAAGTACAACTCTTGTTCTCTCTTCTACAAGGACCTACACGTATCGATATTTTGGTCAAAGACGACAAAGGATGGGGACCATCTGGTGGCTCCTACTCAAACAAGGAAGGGTATCAACTCCAGCTAAGGAACCTTCATCAACTACCAAGATCAAATATATGGAAACACATATGGCATCCAAATGGATTACCAAAAGTTAACATCTTTTGTTGGACACTTGTCCATGGAAAATTGTTAACACTGGAAAATCTTAAAAAGCAAGGGATCTTAGGACTATCTAAATGTCCTCTTTGTCTCTCAGTGGAGGAGTCATCTACTCATTTATTTTTGGAATGCAATTTTGCAATTCAAACATGGCAGATTTATTTGGCTAGGTTGGAAATTTCAATAATTCACCCTCAAAGTCGGAAGGATACGTTCGATAGCTGGAAAAATTCATGTTTGGGCTCTTTCTTTCAAAAGCCTCCGCTTAAGAGGGTTTGGATGGCATACCTAAGTACCTGTGTTGGAAAATTTGGCTCACCAAAAAACAAAGTACATTCCGCCTAGAACAATCTCCCCCTAGGCAAGTTGCAGCTCGGGCTAGGGGTCTTTTAAATGAGGATCTTTTATCAAAAGGAAAACTTGGCTCCACAGTTTCGATGCTTGAGATAGAGGAGAAACTCTAGTTGAGATATAATTGGAGGGGGAACCCTCCAGTCCAAGGCCATACTCAAAAAGCCTAGTCTAGAGCAGCCATGGAAGATTTGACTAAATGCTGAAGAGTTTCAAATGAGAACAACCAAGCAGAAACAATATATTTTTTTCTTCGATGGAGCCTCCAAAGGAAATCCTAGGGTGGCAGGTGCAAGGGGGTATTTATAACCCCAAAGGAATAAGAGAATTAACTTGAGCATGGGGACTGGGAATGGCTACTAACAATCAAGCAGAAACCCTCACCTTATATCAAGGATTGCTCATTCTTCTGACTCTGGAGATTAAAAATGTCTTGATCTTTGGCGAGTCGTCACTCGTCATCGTTTAGGTGAGAAAGGCAAATCATGGATACTACTCTCCTCTTTCTCAAATGATCTCTAGAATAAAAGGGCTCACTCATCACTTCAACTCCATCGATTTTCTTCACACTTTCTGATCTTGCAATAATAAAGCGGATGTAATGGTAAACAAGGTGATTTTGTTGGACAAGAGGGCATTTTCTAAAAATGGGGTGACCCCATTAATGTCTTAATACCATGAATACAAACTTTATGAATAATAGGCATATTCAATCCAAGGACAAGTGGCGTATGGAAAGAATTGAGGCAAGACGAGTCTTTATTTCTCCCCCTCTAGCAATACTCACATCACAGTTCTTCAAACACTGTCAAGATGGGAGTATTAACTGTGAAGGGATGGCAATTTATTATGCAGGTAGGATTTATCATTGCCCAGTTTTTAGCTTGTTTGGATTATGCTCCTTTGCTTGTCGGGTTAGTCCATCCCTTAGTCTTGGTCTCGACCTCTCCTCTAGTGACAAATTAGACGATCCGAGTATCGTGTGATAGATATTGTAACATTTATTTCACTAGTATTAAAGTAATAATATAATATCATAAAGTGGAAATAAGTTGTACGCAATAAATGGCATTTATGTTAAATGTAATTATGAAATTAGGTGAGTTGTTCCTAATGGGAATAATATAACTCACTAGATATATATATATATATACAACACCATCTTATGTAATCTTGCACACATTGATATAATACATTTCTCATTCAAACCTCTCTCGTATATTCTCCATAGCATAGTTTAACATTGTATCAGAGCCACAATGATTGTGCCCTAGGGCAACATCAAAGTATTGTGTCAAGACAAAGATTGGCACACCAGAGAAAATGGAAAAAGAGACAGACAAAATTGCAGAGTCAAGGTCTCCAAGGAAGGATCCGTACAGCAGCAAAAAAAATCATATGACATAGTCATGGAAAGATCCTTGTGACGACAGAAAAGAATCGTACAACATAGTAAAGGAAGGATCTATACAGCAACGAAAAGAAATCGTACGGCCACTGAATTTCTCAGAAATCATACAGCCCGGCATTTAATTTTGCACGGTTGTGAAAAAACCTTATAGCATCAGTCAATTATCTGTACAGACAGTACGATGGTTTGAATTTGCACGGCATCTCATGGAAAATCAACGAATCGTACGGCATCATACGATGGTTGTGACGGCCACTGAAATGAATCTGTATGGCTGAACAATCATATGACGGTCCAACTCAATCAAATTAAAATAGAAATCATACAGATGGTAGACAAAAATTTGTACAAATTGCGGTGGCTGACAGTACTACTGCGGCCGTGAATTTAGCCTGTATGGTCGACACGACAATTAAAAAAGGTATCACAAAGATATCAAACAGAAAAAGTCATTTTTAATGCACACATAAATCTGATTTTTTTAAGGAGACATAAGGATTTTTAACGAAGGATAACGTTTCCTATTTTTTTAAGGAGTTATAGGCTTTCTTCAAAAGGAGTTACAAAGGTTTTTTTTTTTTTGGAGTTATAAGAACAATTTTTTTGAAGTTATAACGAAATATGGCCAATATTAATAATTTCATGATGCCCAAGTCTCATAAATTAAATGGTAAAAGTTTTCCTGCCTAGAAACAAAAAAAATGGAACAAATTTTGTCTTATCATGATATTTGGGAAATCGTTACAGGGACAACTCCAAAACCAGATTCCATGTCTAATGACGATGAGAAGAAAAATACAAATGCATTACTTCTTCTTACCTTTGCTTTGGAGGATGATAATCTTCCTCACATTTGTGGTATTACTACTGTTGTTGAGGTTTGGACAAAGTTTAAGAATTTGTATGAAACTTCAAATGAACTTCAAATTTTATTATTGAGAAACAAATGAACCAGTTTGAAGATGATAGCATCAGATTCCATTACAGATCATGTTCAAAAGTTGCAAGAACTTAAAAATGAATTATCAACGATTGACACAGACATTAAAGATAAGGAATTCACCATTCCTTATAATAGCTACTTAATGAGTATCAACATTTTGTAACTTCATTTTGTATCTCTTCTCGAAATGAAACTCCCACATTTGAAGAAGTTGTAGGATTACTACTCTAGGAAGAGCAAAGACTCAAGAAACATGAACTTGAACCAGATAGAGATTTTACAGGAAGACATAGAGTAAGAGATCATGACAAAGGTCGTTGAGGAGGAAGATATAATTGGCATCAATATCAAAATTGGAGGCCAAATTCATCAAATCAGACAGGTACTTCTCAAAGTTCTAAGCATTGCAATTATTGTAGCAAGAGTAATCTTAACGAAGAAGAGTGTTATTTTAAACAAAGACATAAGGCTGAGAGGAATAGAGGTAGAGGCCATCATAGAGGAAGAAGTAGAGGGGGCAAGCATCAAAGTCGTTTTGTAGAAAGTAGTACAATTGTTCCACAAGAACCTGTCATTGATTATCTGTTTATGGCTTCTCATACCGATATCTCTACTTCTCAGTGTGTCTAGTACATTGATTCGAGAGCCACCAAGCATATGACTGATAAGCAAGAAGTTTTTTCAAAACTTGCTCCCTCTGCTAACAAAATTATTATTCTTGGTGATGATAGTATTCACAAGGTGCAAGGAAAAGGTGACGTACCCATGAGAGTTTCAGAAGATTGCATCAAAAACATACAAAATGTCTTGTATGTTCCTAGCTTAAAAACAAACTTGCTTTCTGTGAGTAAAATTACTGACGAAAACTATACTGTTGTGTTTGATAAGAAACAGTGTTTGATTAAAGATCGTAACAACAACTTTCTTGCCAAAGGATTGTGGTGTAATGATATGTACAGGTTTGATGGTAATCCATAGCAACAACAAGCTTTTTTTACATGTTCTATGTTAGAAAATCAATTATGGCATGAAAGATACAGTCATCTTAATTACTTTTATTTTGAAGTTGCTTCATAAACATGATTTGGTGAATGGATTGCCTAACATTGAGGAAGATAAAGGTGTATGTGAAGAATGTCTAGCAAGGAAGCAACATCAATTCAAATTTGATAACAACAAAATCAAGGCCACTCAGGTACTTGAATTAATTCATAGTGATGTTTGTGGTCCACTGAAAAGCCAATCCCTTGGAGATGCTAAGAACTTTGTCACATTCATTGATGATTTTTCAAGAAAATTATGGGTATATTTTTTGAAGAATGAATCTAATGTATTTGCCATTTTTAAGCAATTCAAAGCTATGGTTGAAAATGGAAGTGGTTGGCACATTAAGGTGTTCAGAAGTTATAGAGGAGGTAAGTATGAATCACATGCATTTTGTGATTTTTGCAAGCATCATGGTATTCAAGGACAAACTTATGTTGCCAAAACACCACAACAAAATGGGGTAGCAAAGAGGAAGAATCAATCAATTATGGAGATGGCTTGGTGCATGTTGAAAGGGCATCATCTCAGTGATCATTTTTGGGCTTAAGCAGTCCAGACAACAGTATTTTTGTTAAATCACAGTCCGACAAAGGCAGTTCGTGGAAGGACCCCTTATGAAGCTTGGTCAGGAAGGAAACCAGAGATAACCAATCTCAAAGTTTTTGGTTGTTTAACATATGCACATGTTCCAAATTCAGATAGACATTAGTTGGAGGCTAAAAGTAGAAAATGCATATTTATTGGGTATAGCACTGAATCGAATGCATATAAGTTATATGATCCTGTAAATAAAAAGGTTGTTCTAAGTAGAGATGTAATTTTTGATAAGAGACTCACACATGTGCATACATCAAAAAGGAAAGGTAAAGTTTTGTAGGGTGAACAGGAAGAGCATGAATTCAAAACTCATGTCACATATAGGAAGCGCAGAAGAGAAGAGGACAAAGAAGCGAAGGAAGAAAGAGTAGAGTTGGAGTTGGAAGAACAAGATGAAAATCAATCTCCGAACGATGAAAATCGATCTCATAAAAGACCAAAATGGTTCTATTGGACTCTTCAAGATGCAAATCCAAATGAAATACAACAAGGAGAGAGAAGAACAGGGTCAAGTCACACAACAATCTCTCAAATTCTTATGGCCAACAGTTTGTGTGAATGTTAGCTATTAGAACAACAGCCAAATATTCATTTGCCTAGAGATTGCCATTGAATTAACAAGCCAAGTAGAAATTGTGTTTTACTATGGATAATTTTCTCACATTTAATATAATGAACAGAGAAGGAGTTTGGCTCTAAACTATGCACTCATGCAGAAATGAAATCCACAATATTAGACACAACAATTAAACCACATCATAAGACATGAGATTTTACCCTGGAAACCCAAACAAGAAACCTAGCTTCAAATGGTTGCTCGGTCTCTATTTCGACCATCTCCAATTACAATGCAATTTGTTAAGTCACCTCTGGATTGCGACAGAGGTAAGCCCAGTACCCATCAGTTTTATGTCACAATGAATAAATTTAAGGGTGGTCTAATGGACGCAGTCTCGGGATTATAGCGCTTTAACTCAGAAAAACTGGACTGGCATGTATAAGCAGATGAGGTCTTGATCTAACTTCAGTCAGTAAGTTGTAGTAAAGGGTGAGTAGGGGGAAGAACTGGTGAGGAAATGTAGAGGTCTACTATGGACATTGGATCTTCCAGCAGCCTAAGGAGGAAAAGCTTTGAATACAAGATCTTCTTGAACCCAAAACTTCAAGAAACTGAAAATGTCATAACAATATCGCAATCAAACATACATTACAATACAGTCACAACAACCCGACTGGATCACCCATGCCTGAGTCTTCAATATCAGAAGCAAAAGAGATGATAGGAAAGTTGACTGTCATTAAACAAGAAGTCTCAAGTGGTGATCCATAACCAGAGAACCAGAGGCTTCATTAAAACTTTACAATACGGGAGCTTAGCTCAACCATTGACCATTACAAAATATAAAAACTAAGTATATATACTCAAAGCAACTTGCTCCCTACAAAAGCGCGCTCTAGTCATTGTATTCAAGGCTTGGCGTCTGCATCTTCTTCTGTCAGGCTGCACTTGCATTCTTCTATCAGACACAAGATCGGGTCGGTATGGGCTTTGCAAGAGAAATCGTTGACAGGGGGAACTTTCAGCTCACAGTCTGCCTCCATGGCCAGCTCTTCCATGCTTGCCATTTATGGGGTGAGACGAGCTTTCAACAACCTCCCCCATTTTCATTAACTACTTTCATTGGGATCGAGACGAAGCCTGACACCCATGAGTGCTCCAGGAGACGTTCACGACTCCTCCAAGTCAACCCAGCGCCTCGAAACCATGTAGATCCTTCTCTGTGACCAACTCGGGCGCATCGATCCCTTGTGCAGCTCCTTTTCATCGCCCCACGCGACCTCGGGCCACGACCCTGTGCTTATCTCATATGAAATTTCGGGCTTTCACATTTCGGGAGTTTTCACTCCCCTTGATTTCAAATATCCCGATGCTCGCTTCCGCGAAATGATCCCTCTCATCAGATCAACAGTCGGATTTGCCTCGAATCTGACGACCATGATCATCTCCTCGAACAACCTTAGTCGCTCGCTGCTTAATGGGCACTTATTCTGCTTTATAGCCTTGCTTTCCATATGACCTTGGGCTATGCTCGTGGGCCTATTTCTCAGGCGTTTCAGGATTTCGCGTTTCGCGAGTTTGTACTGTGTTCCATGCTGAAATCTCCTAGTCACGAAATCGCGATCACTCGGATCAGGCGACACGCGTCTCTTTGCATCGGACGGCCCTGATTATCATCGACATTTCGGGACTCGGGACTTCGCGCCTTGCTCCACGCTGAAACCTCTGAAACGCAAAATCGTGATTTCGCTTATCTGTTGCCACGTGCTCCTCAGTTGGACGGCTCAGATTATTTCGCGATTTCGCATTTCGCAAATCCTCGTGAATCTGCCCTTTGACTGCTATTGAAATAATGTAACTGCAAAGAGTATTCTAATTATTATTGATGTATTATTCATTAGATCAATCCCCTTTTGCGGATTGATCATGTCAGGTATTGTAATTGACCAAATCCCCTTTTGCGGATTTGTCAAACCCTAATTGTAATGGGCTAAATGAAAAGTCGGCCCCAGAATATATTAAAGTGGTTATAACCACCCAGATTGAGAAGTCGGCCCTGCCAGTTGTTGTCATCCTTATACACACTTGCAAACGTGAGCTAAGTCCGGCTCACTTAGTGTGTCCTTGGAGGCACAATGCCTAGGTTCACAGCCCACGCTGTCACTTTGACCGGAACCTCTTTTGTCTAGGCTTACTCATAAGGAAGCCAAAGGGGGTAGACCTTAGTTACTAGATGTGTTAGAGTTAGGTTCTAGGAGTTAATTTTAATTTGTTAAGGTTAGGGGGGATTCTAATCCTAAGATGCTAAGGCAACCATGCAATATGCAAGGGTTAGCATGTGAGGCGAGCCTTTTCCCTAGGTCAACTAAGACTAGTGCCTAGAAATTGGGCAAGGGGTCAACTATGTTAAAGGGTTGTTCGTTACAATAGATTACAAATTACTTACAAATTTACAAATAAATCCAATTAAAGAATACCATGTACAATTACTTACAATTAAGAATGTTAGGATACAAATCATACAAAGCAAGCTAACCATGTTTAACTTCTTATGTGTGCAGGATATCAAAAAACTAAAGCATTACATCACATCACCACATTTATGAGATCATCATCAACAGATCATCATCATCATGAGCAAGATCAACAACAACTTAAGAAGATTTAGAAGACTTAGCACAAATGTTGTTAAGATTATCAAAGATGATCCACACTCTTAATTATTAAACCCCCAAGTAGTTTATTAGGTTTGGTCTAGGATTTAATTATTAAGCTTTCTTAAGATTTATCAAATTTTAATTAGCTTTCACCAAAGCCTCCTCCTCCTATTGCCAAATAATTGTTGGACGCCCAAGATAGTATGGCAACGAGGCCAACCCTAGCAGAACCAATCAACCCAAAACAAGAGTACTTCCCGGAGAGGACACACACCTAGTGCGCCACGGGGCAGTCCCCTGCCACTACCCTCCATTGTTTTCCCCAAGCCTCGTTTTAGATGGTGAAGATGGTGGTCTAAGGTACCCTAAATAGTCTATTAAGTATATAAGTTGATTAGGTAGACTTTTAGGTGATTATTAGAGTGTTTAGAAGATTTAAATGCACTTTTTAGGTGCAATTTAGTGATATGGCCGAAATTTGAATTAGCTTTTAGTGTGTTGTCTTGAGCTTAAGCAATTGAGTTCATGGACACATGAAAAGCAAATAAGATGGCTGAAAAGTAAAGACTATCACATGCAGAATAAGAGCTTGCTATGAAATATGAGCATTAGGGCAAGAACAACTGGCCTTCAAGAGATAGAAAGAAAATTTAGCGTGTTTGCCTACTTAACCATTCAACACATTTCAAGCCCAAGCAAATGGCTTTCAATAGATATAAGCAAAATAGATGAATGAACCAATTACTTGTTAAGCACTTTAAAGATGTTAAGCATTAAGATCTAAACCATGTGCATAAAGGAAGATAACAAGCTTGAAATGAAACTAAGCAATATGATAGATCTAATTAGGTTACTTAAGTGTGTTGCCCAATAGGCTTAAGGTTAAGATGTAGATATAAAACATAAGCAATATATCATTTAACCAAAGATCACATCACATTATATCATTGAGCATTAACACTAGGCCTTGCCTATTGGGGTATTCCTCTCCCAACTAGGTAGGTTATTAGATTAGGGTTTTGCTTAGTTAGGTTAAGTTCTTTAAGATTTTAGTAATCAGGGCAAACAAGTAAAAGAGAAAGAGAGAGAGAAACTAAGCAAGTAAACTATCAAGCAAGCAAAGGCAAACCTACCCCACGTCCTAGGTTGAGAAGGTGCCCCTCACCTTTTAAACCTCGCGTCCTAGCTAGAAGGAAAAGCAAAAATGCTAAGAAATGAAACCCTAGCTAGATCTATGCTACCCAACAAGCTCACACAAAGAGAAAGGCCGTACCACTCCTTCCTCTATAGGTGTGAACCACTAACAAGCAAGAAAAAGGAGGAAAAACGTACCAAAATGCTAAAAAAATGAAAGGTAGGGTTGAGAGATAGCTACCAAACCCGTTGGAGGGACTTCTAATGTTGTGTGGATGTCCTTTGGGCAGCCAAGAATCCTCTCAATCAGATCTGAAACCTGCAAAACCAGCAAGCTTTGCTTGCTAGAAAAGCTACACACAACAAAGAAAAATGATGGAAAACCCTTGCTTTTTTAGGGCAAGAACTTTCCACAAGAACAAGAGAGTATATGTGATGTAAATGACCTATCTAAACATGTTATGCTAGCTGAAAAATGAATGTGTATGAACAGCAATATAAATGAAGAGTAAAGGGTTAGAAAAATGGAGTGCATGAGTGTCTCAAGAGACTCTTCTCCTTGAAGGAGTTCCCAATGAAACCCTTGAAGTATAAACCTGCAAAACTTCCTCAAGTGATGTGCATACAAGAGATAATATGTTGATGTATGTAAATAAAATGACACTTCAATCCTATCTAATACATCAAGATAGATA
>ML778580.1:340323-362869 GCA_009831015.1 Picea engelmannii
TACATTATTAACCCACGCAGGGGTGTGGAAATTCCAATTACAAAAAGAAGTGTTGGGGCCAAACATGCCCTGTAGAATCAAAAGTCTTCGACAACATGGCATCTGATGATGCATCTCTTCATGGCACATGAGTTGACCACTTGTGTTGGAGAGGCGGTCAACACCAGTGAAAAGACACCTCACTCCAGCGCCTGCCAGATTGTATAAATAAGAGAGGCTAGCGCCTCATTTGGACACTCACTCACTTGATGATCAGAGCACAAGTCTAGAGCTGCAGTTGGAGAAGAAGAGAGAGAGAGAGGCGCACTACTTGGGAGAGGACTTTCTGTCTTGTTTGATTTATTCTCTTGGCATTGTATTGGCTATCTATATTAAGGAAGTTTTTGCTGGGTTTTCTCCCCCATGAGGGTTTCCCAGGACAAATGTTGTGTCTCTTGTGATTGTGTATTTCTCAATGATCCTATCTATGCTATGGTTATCTAGTGAATTGAAAAGAAACCTAATAATAGCTTAAACCCTAACAACTGCTCCATTCTGCGAGTCGACAAAATGTTAATCTTGAGCCATGTGTCCTTCCCAGGATCAATGGCTAGGATTGGCCTCGCGACTTTAGAACTCTGTCTGATGCTATACTTCGTGTAGTTCTATGATCCTGATCGCCCGATGGCCATCGATCTGATCTACCAGACAGATCTCCGCCGCTGAAAGCTGATCTTGCTCACTCGCTTGATTTGAGTCCACATCAAACCGCTCTAAGTGTTGCATTTATGCTTATGGTTGCAGCCTCTGTAAACAAATACTTGGATGACTGGCTGGGGGCTAGGGAATGCAAAAGGATCAGTGATAGATACAAGGAGAAAGAAGCGATCGACCTCAGAGAAAATAGAAAGACTTAGGGCCGACGCCTCTCAGGCAGACAAAAGAAGGAAACTATAAGCCGAAAGGAAAAACCTTACGATTGGGTCTGCAAAAGGAGGAGAGACAGGCAAAAATACAGACTTAGGTAGAAACCACAAACTCCTAAGGCTTTGACAAGCTTATGTGATAACACAATTCATGGATTTATGGCCATTCACAATTTACACAACGCCTTGTTATCACACAATCTTGCACCCTAGTGCAAAGCCTTCACAAGGTACAAAGATGAGTGAAACATGGAAGTGTTGCCATTGTCACCTCGACAACAACTTCCCTCATTTTAGAGAAGGGAAAATCCAACACAAAGGAGGCTTCCCTAGAAGCACCTAGGGTTCCTAAGGCAAGATAAGATCAAGAACTACCCAATTTACCACCAATTAAATCTGATAGACAATTTATGAATTAGGTGGTTACTCAAAATAAATTTCAGATTTGAGTTTTGCTCACTTTAGGGTTGTTTTAGAGGGTTTGTCAAGTTATTATCTAATGCAAAATTATCCCCAAACAATGCAAACCTGAAAATTGTTAATGACTGTTGTAAAACTTGCAATAAAGATGAGAAATTTCAGAATGAAACAAGTTACAACAGCAGTGTATTTCAGCCACTTCAACAAGTTATAAACAAGTAACAAACTGGGCTAAAACAATGGATAGATCTAGGGTTTATACAACTCGTAAAATCTGAAAATTAAAAGGCATGTAGCAACCAATTAAAACAAGATGTCTAGCCCTATTATGCAGCAATATAAATCAGCAAGGCTATTTTCGGCTATAAATGATTTTTAGGTGAAACACATGTACAAAAATCAAGATGTCTAGGGTTTATGATGGCCGGAAAATGTATACAAGTTGTTATAAAACCCTAAATTTACCCTAAAAAGAAATAAAAGTTGAAATTTTGGACTGAGGATTGACTAAATGAGAGAAGACTAGTGCCTACTATATTTGGGGGGCATATGGGGTCACCTAAGGACTCCCTTGAGAAAGTGTAAGTAGAACTAGGGTGATAGTTAAGATTGTCCACTACAAACCCTAACAAATCCACCTAGTGTCTTACAAGCTCCAAGATAGTTCAAGGGAAGATACTCCATTAGTAATCTTCCATGAGTTTTGAAGAAAGGACTTGTTCGATAAAAACATAAAGAGAGTGCACCACCACCACTAGAGAAGTACATCTACACTTACAATCATTCATAAACAACATCCATAAGATTAAGTGAGACCACTTACTCAAAAAATCAATTCAACCACAAAACCCTAACCAAGAGCATCCATGAAATTCGTAAAGTATCCATAAGACATCATCCTCAAGATGTCACTCTAGTTATCCATCCATAGCAAATATGGAGAAGAAGAAATAGACAAGTAATGTTCTCCACAAGTTCTAGCAATGATTTACAAATGAGAAGTGCTTCTCTATTTATATGAAAGATCTAGCACCCTTCTCATTACAATAATAATATTTTCCTAGATTTTATCCTAAGAAGATATGAAAATTACCTTTTATCTCTTTACAAGCCCAAAAGATAAGGTAAAAATACATGAAATATCCATGATACAAGAGTGGATGAATCAAAAGACCCCCAACGATGCTCCCAAAATGATGTAAAACATGCTCAAATGCCAAGTCATCCTCCATAAATGCATGATCAAGTCACACGTGTGGCACATGTGGGCTCCCAAGAGTGGACGGCTCACTCAAATCATGCAAAAAGGCATGTAGCTGGGCTCAAAAGTGAAAGGTTCCTTCCAAAGGATGCAATGTTTCATCCAAAAGGTGCAACGTCATCTCTGTAAGGTGTAACAACCTCAAAAGAAGCCCAACAACCTCCAAAAGAAGTGGGATGGCTTCCATAAAAAGTGGGAGGGCCTCCATCAAGCATGTAAGTGACCTCCTCAATGTCCTCCAAAGGAACAAGGCTCAATCCAATTCATATCCATGCCAAGTACATCGTCCAAAGTAAGGTACAAGTGACCCAAAGTAGTCATCAATCCGGAGGCATGTACACAAGTCCAATGCAACACAAAAAGTGAGTCATGTCAAATGTAAATACCATTAGGTAGATCATATTAAGCATCATCTTCTAACTTCACAATAACTCATAGAATTCATACAATTTGCCAAGTTTAGGTATGATAGGGGCATCATTAACCCTTAATACATGTGTCAACACCCAAGAAGAGAAATAGTTCCCAAGAAAACCCATCAAGGAGCATGTGTAGTAATAAATGGTATGGTTTGGTGGGTAACTTCATGAATTGCATTGCACAGCTATGTGAGGTAGTTTAAGATATCCATCCACGTGAATGCCTTTGAAGTATGAGGAAGCATTTGTGCATTGAGTTGCCCTTTCCTCAACACTGCGTCTTTCTATCCCTTATTTGCCTTTTTCTTTGTTGATTTAACCTTTTTTGGCTTTTGACTTTTATTTTACTTTATTTAGTCCTTTTTTAGATGTGCATTTTATTGCATAGGACTTGGGTAGTGGCCTCATAGCAAGGGGGCATTGCTCATGCTTTATTTCCTTTGGTTCTTGACTTTTCTTTCTTTCTTTTCTCTTTATTTACCCTTCACCTTGAGCTTATAGCTCTTTTGGGATGAGGTTCTTCGCATGGGACTATGAAGCATGAACCCTTTTGTGTGACATAGGAAAACCAACCCATGAGCGGGACAACAGAAATCTGGAAGGATGGAGAATGTTAAGTATGGATTGGGATATGGACATGCTAAAAACCAGGAGCGACAACACTTATCTAGAAGATGAATGTAATCACCAAGGTGAAACAAGGCAAAAGGCACAAATTTAGAGCATCATGATCCATTATCCAATTCAACCAATGATCACAACTTTCATGACAAGTACATAAGGCATTAACAATCAAAATGAAGCAAGGAAATAATGTATCTCATGTATGTCAAGCACGATAGTCATCAAATGTGAGCGAGCTGAGCAAATGTAGGAGGCATCTTCAGCCAACTGTCTATGGAGAACCATAGATCTCGTATGTGGAACTATTGTTTGTGATAAGGATCATAGGAGAAAAATCTCCTCTAGTTACCCCTAGATGTCAAGGGGTAACATCTAGCTCCCACATGGGGACATCTGCCCATCGTAGAGCGCATGAGAACCTCAACAATCTCTGGAACTCCAAAACCTGCACTTTGGATCAATCTAAAAAAACTCCTGCTAAATCTCACGATAAAAGCATTAGTAAAAAAAGGCATGGCGATATGGTCACCCCGGTATATGGAAAATATAAAGGAAATGCAGCAAAATCTTTATTTCATCATATATAATACACACACACACGTATATATATAGACAAGACTAAATCAAATGCAACTAAGAATGAATGAAGTCAAGCGATAACTGAAAACAAGCAAGCAAGAAAGCACAATCAAGATGCATAAAGGAAACACACAAAATGACCTACAACTATTCTAATGAATGCTACTGTTAATAAATCAAGTATCGATCGCAAAGTAAAGCTTCCAAAGTTGTCCATTAACTGGCAAAGGCAACTTCTAACCATCAAGGCTAGCTAGGTAGAAAAAATCAATTCCCTCCTTTTTCTCAATTTTATAATGGCCAAGCCAAAGACCATCAAACTTTTTATGCATACTTGGCTTTCCCTTTCTTTTATCCCACGTGAATACATTATAAAATGTGAGCGATCTAAGCAAATGTAGGGACCCGTCTCCGACCCATCATTAGATGCAAGCAGACAATTCCTCAGCACATCATCCTATCAGAGTTTGGGGCTCGCCCCTTTTGAATTGAGACAATGTTCGGACAGGTCTCTTTTCCGCATCGCATTCGAAGCTTATCTGACTCAAGGAAGGGGCGAGACCGGTTTCCGTACTTGGCCTATTGCTCTTCTGAGACCATTGCCCTCTCTAGTCCATCGAGCCATGCTCGAGGCTGGTTCGTGGGGGTCTCATATCTTTAGAGTCCATGGGCATTCAGATAGATTGTCTCCCTCCCTTTAGATACTCCTTGGATGCACCTGGCCATCTCCTACCAACTAGACAGGTGTTGAACAAGATCATCAGGGATGACATTTACAGGTAGTTTATCCAAACCACTTGGGTTAACCCTCCTGGTGGGTTACGCCCAAAGATGGCCTTTTACGCTGAGCACTTCTTGGAGCTTAGGGACGGGCTCATTGTTCGACCACAATATACACTCCGCCACTGGGTACACGCTCTTTGCATTCCTCTAGGCCAACTCAGAGTGGGCACTCATAAACTTCGGGTAGAGATAGACCACCAAATCAATCGACCAGACAAGATCAGTCAGTTATGTCGGTTATAGGAGGTCAAGACTGAGGAGAACTTCATATTTTGTTGCCCCGTCTATTAAGAGATCGAGGGGCGATTTCATTGCTTATTCAGGGGGACTCACACCCTCATTGGCTTCTTCAAGTATCTTGATCAGCGGTGCCTAGCCTTATACATACAAGAGGCCCTCAGGCTCTAAGCCCATACTCTTGAACCTCTTACGAGACCAGAACCTATTCAGCAGATCACCTCCTTCTTCACGGTGCTACCCTCGGGAAGGGGCACTAAGAGACAAACCGACACCAGCATAGCTCCGAACTCCAGATCAGTGCAAACATGTGGAACATTCCCCCATCCCATGAGATTCCAGTAATAGGACCAGACCAGATCCTTTCCCCGGAGACAGATGAGACCCCCCAGGCCTCGTCGGTGTAATACCTCTTCCAGTCAGCAACGCAACGGACGATCCAGGCATCCCACCAGTTCCCCCTCTAAACATCCTACTATACTCCGCTTTCTTCATTCGGCCTTGGATGGTAGGAGAGATGGGTCCATTCCATGACAAACCTATTTCATTACCTCTGGCTCCTCTTGTTCCTAGACCTTCTATAGTACATCTCGTCAAAGCAAGTCTCTGGGCTCGAGGTCGAGGGTTCTTCATGCCTCAACATAGATCTCACTTTCTACTACTATACCTTATTTCACTTTACTGTATGCATCTTGCCTTTTATAGGAGACCTTTTGGTACTCCTGCTTTGTAATGATATCATTGTACTCAGCAGTCCCTTTGACCTAATTTTGTGGTCATTAGTCGGACATTAATAAAATTATCTTATTTTTTATACAATCTTGTTGTCCTATTCTTTCTATTTTCACCCGCAGTCTTCTTAATGATATTCATGGGGTTCTTATTACTAGATTCAGCCAATCCATTCCCTTGTGGGTAATAATTAAAAGAATGAGACAACACAATTCCATACTTGAAGCAAAAATTTGCCAAAGCCAAAGAGCTAAAAGCCTTTGCATTATCAGTAGTTATTTTGGTCGAGGCATCAAATCTTGTGATTATTCAATTTTCAAGGAAATTCATTACAAGTTCTTTTGTTGCCTTCTTTCTTGGTATGGCCTCTGCACACCTAGTGAAATAATCTATAGCAATCAGGACCCATCGGTATCCATTACTAGAATTTTCTTTAAACTCACAAATAAAGTCCAAACCCCACTGTTAAAAAGGTGCCTCAACTATAACTCGTTTCAAAGGTAAAGCGAGCAATCGTTGTTTCCCTGAGAAAAACTGGCATGGTTGACAAGACCTAACATAACAATGAGTGTCAGTGAACAATGTAGGCCAATAGTAACCTGCCCTTAAGAGTTTATGTGTAGTAGTACAGGCTATTAGGGCATGATAAATACTTCAAGTAATAAATCTCAAAGCTCTTCTTTTACGATCAACCAAGTGGTTAGGGCATGATAAATACTTCAAGTAATAAATCATACCCAAATACCACTCATCATTTTCTAATTCACTCAGACATTCACCTGATCATTCTCACCTAATCCTAGGGCTTTCTCATTTCCTTCAGTCAACATCTTAGTTAAACCTTGCCCCTTTATGATTTTAGTTGGTTCAATGTCAAGGTCATACACTTGAATCTTTGATACCCATTTTCCCCTAGTTCCAAGACAATCTTCTTGGGTCAATACATCTTTAACATCTAGGTATGGGACATATGCTATGATTTTGTTGTACCCAACATAACTCCTAAAATGTTTCAATGATTGCACTAAGGCATAAGCTTGTTTCTCAATAATGGTGTACTTTAGTTCAACATCCAGACGGGTCTTACTCATGAAAGCAATAGGTTGTTCATTAGTATCCTTAATATTTTCCAAAAACACACCAGCAATAGTATCTTCAGATGCAAATAAGAAAATGATAAATTCTCGAGAATAACCAGGGCTAACAAGGACCGATGCCATTGTGATGGCTTCTTTAATGTCTTTGAAAGATTTCTTACTACAATCATCCCATTTGAATAAAGCATCTTTCTTCAACAAAACATTCATTGGTTTAACAATTTCGACAAAATTTGGAATGAATCTTCTTATAAAGTTAATCTTACCAAAGAATGATTGTAAAGACTTTTTGTTATCTGAGAAAGGGATTTTTCTTATGAATTCAACTTTTGCTCAATCAATACCGATACCATATTTATAAACAATGTGACCCAACAAATTTCCTTGGTCGACACCAAATGTTGACTTCCTAGGATTGAGTGAGATTCCATACTTTCTACATCACTCAAACACTTTCCTCAAATGATGGACATGTGCATTTCTTTCCTTGGACACAACAGTTAAGTCATCTTGGTAAATCTCAATTATCTTTCCAACCAAGTCCTTGAAAGCAAAGTCTATTGCCCTCTGAAAGGTTAACCCAGCATTTAAAAGATCGAAGGGCATTCTCAAATACTTGTAGGTTCCCCATGGGGTGGTAAAAGTTGTTTTAAGTTGTTCTTTTTTAACCAAACCAAAACTTGGTTATATCCTGAGAAACCATCCAATATAGATAGCATTCCAGGCCCAGTAACTCTTTGCAACAAATTTTCCATATTAGGGAGAGGCTAATTGTCTTTGACGGAAAGTTGATTAAGGTTTCTAAAGTCAACACACAATCAGATGTCACCATTCTTTTTTCGAACTACAACAAGGTTGGCCACCCAAGAGGAATGCCTAATGGGGGCTATAATCTTTGCTTCAAGCATCTTCTGCAATTCTTTTTGGATTAAGGGAGCTAACTTAGGATTATGTTTCATAGCTTTTGTCTAAAAGGTTACGCCCCTTCTTTTAGAGGAATGGTGTGTTGGATAATGTCTCTATAAGCCTTCAAATCATCATATGACCAAGCAAAGACATCCTTATACTCATGAATGAGACTCTCAATATATCTTCTTTCATCAGTAGTGTTCTTTCCTATCTTGATCATCCTAGGGCTGGATGTTGAACCAATATTAATCTCAATGGCCTCTTCAGATTGATCAACAACATGTTTCCCTTTGTACATATCATGTCTATCAAAGATTCATTCTGAGGGAACTACTCCTTTCGAGATTGAATTGTTTGGCAAGTCTTCAATTTCCAATTCTTGACTTTCAGTTTGCCCATTTACTTGGTTTTTTGAGAATTCTTTCAAACTATGCAAAAAACAAAGAATTGGGCATCATCATTAAAAACTTGCTAATGTTCAAGATTATCTGGGATAGATGGTCTAAAAATCAATGCTACCAACATCGCGATGTTGGTGATACTATCGGCAAAATCAGGGTCGGCGATATTTTCATTCTTACAACATTGTTTTTTGTTCTTACGACATTTTTCGATATTTTCCCCAATGTTGCCGATATTTTTGTTTTCGGACCCTTGGCGATATTAATGTTTGCAACACTGCTAAAAATTACTTCCATTTTACACTCACCATGGACCATCTCCTTGCATGGTTGTAAAGTGGACACTACTACTGCCAATGCATCAGCAACAACATTGCAAATGCATCTCTTGGAATTGCTTCAATTGCAAATGCATCAAAGAGTTCCATGGTGTCTAATACCGTGTTTATATATCTTCTTAATCTCTCATTCTTAGCAACAAACACCTTTTTTATTTGTGAGACAATAAGATCATAATCCCCAATCTCCTTTAGGCACTTAATCTTCATATCTAGGGCCAAATCTAATCTCGAGCTCGGGCTCAAGACTTCATATTTGGCAATATTATTAGTACAATCAAACTCGAGCCTATAAGAAATGAGTGTGGAAACAGTTGTAGGAGACACAAAGACTATCCTAGCACAAGCTCCTATCCTAGAATGGGCACCATCAAAATACGTAGTCCAAATACTATCATGGCCCTCTCTCTCTTTTGGCACTACTGAATTTGCAAAAACACACAAGTTGCCAAATTCTTCATCTATGCACATTAACTCATCCATAAGGTCTTTAAGATCTTTTGCTTGGTATCTCACAACGGGTTGTCTATAAAGAGTGACAAAGGTTCCTTCACAAGTTGGGATGGTTGCATAAGATAGATACATTTGAATGCTACCCCCCAAAGTTGCAGCCCATTTTCTAAACAATAGCATTCCCCAAGCATCAGGCACATCTATGACTACAGCATCCATTAAGAAAGAGATATCTAGATATGCAACTAGACAAACCTTCAATCCTTAATTAGACCACAAACCTTGATTGTTCTTGAGTCGATACCACATACATTCTTATATGATCTTGTGGTTTTCAAGCCCAATTGGTCCATGACCTTTAAAGACATCACATTGGTGGAAGCCCTAGAATCTAACATACAATTATGAAGAAGGAGGTTATCCACTGCCAAGGTGATAAAGAATAGTGCATGCCCTCCATTTTTTCTTATTATATTCATGGTTTGCAATACCACATGAGGGTCCTCAGGTTCATCTTCAAAACTTAAGAACTTTCTTACCTTATCCATTTGTGAGGGGATCTTAATTAATTCAGTGAGAGAAACAAGAATAATGACCTTAGCCAAGACATTCGTCACATCAATATTCAATTGCACAACATCATTCTTATGTGATGTTGATGGAGGAGTAGGATTGGTATCCATGGTAAAGAGTATCTAGTCCATTTCCTTGCAGGTGGTCCACAGTCATCGGGTTGTGAAGCTTCATGTGCCTTGTTTCTTCTAGTCTATTGCAAGTACTTTTCTTTCCTGAGCTTATTCTTATACTCTTCATCCATCGCATTCAACATCTCCAACCTAGCTATCCTAGCGGCATCAAAACTCTTTTGCTTAATTCGTTCCATTTGCTCACTAGTGATAGTATAGGTTTTCTAAGGTATGGCATAGATAGGATCCAAATCTTCAATAAAATTCATGTGCTCAAAACTACCTATATCTTCATCTTCCTCATAATATCGTTTTCGAGGGTAAACCCATTCCTTATGTGACTCATTACAAGGAAAACACCAAGGGATTCATCTTGGTTAACCATATCAAAAAGGACAAGGGTATTAGGGACTCTTTGCTCAGGAGGAGGTCTACAAGGGTATTAGGGACTCTTTTATCAGGAGGTCTATTTCTATTCCAATTTCCACCCCTGATTTCCTCTAGGTTGACAATTGTTATTGTATTGAGGTCTAGGAGGAAAATTTTGTTGTTGGGCCCTTTACCTTTCCAAAACAGTTATCTTATTCGGGAGAACGACTTGGGTTCGCAAGATCTCAATTGTTCTTTGGTCAAACTTTTGAGTGAGTAGGATTAGCATTATTCGTAGCCCTAGGCTTAGCCTCGGCCTTAGCACAAGGTGCACTTAAGGGTTCTACCTTGGAAGCCAACATGTTTTCTTCGATTTTACCATCCCACTCTTGAGCTTCCTCAAGGGTCTTTGGAAACTTGTCTCTTAGCATGAAACCAAATTGCCCATCAAAAGCATTGGTATATTGCAAGAGGATAGCACCATCTCTTGGTTTAAGATCATCAGGAATCCGTTTTATCAAGTTGCTAAACCTCTCATCAAATTCCCTTATAGACTCATTATCTTTCTTTTTAATCTCATGGAGTTGGGTTAGCATAAGTCTACCATCCTTTTTTACTACCCATCTTTTCATAAAGGCATCATGGAAGGCTTGCCAAGACTTAATGCTTTTCTCAAGCAAACTATTATACCATGTCCCTGCATTTTCTTCCAAAGATATAGAAAAAAGTTTCATAACCACATCCTCGTGTTCATTTGGGATAGAACGATGACCAAAAATATTGTAAAACAAGGACAAGTGCTCTTCAACTGTAAAGACGTTGTTGCCAGAGAATTTAGGTAACCACTTATGAAATCTATCAAGTAAATTATGAGGGTGACCTTTAATTCTGGATAGGGCCTTGTAGGCATTTGTAACCCATGGTTGCGAAGCCATTGGAGTTACCCTTGGAGGATTAGTGAAAAGAGTTCTTATCACAAGAGAATTCGGTTGGACTTTTCTCTTATAGACCTTTATAAGATCAGCGTATCTACAAAAAGGTCTTTGGTTGGAACTTCCAACTCTTGGGTTCTCTTGTTGTGGAGTTGTCGGATGAGCACACTTAGGTTAGGCTTTGGTGTATACTCACCAATAAGGTTGAAGCATAGACTTCGGATATCCAAGGAAAAAGACTCAATTCTCCTAGCCAATGGTGCCAAAATGTTATCACACAATCTTGCACCCTAGTGCAAAGCCTTCACAAGGTACAAAGATGAGTGGAACATGGAAGTGTTGCCACTGTCACCTAGACAATAACTTCCCTCGTTTTAGTGAAAGACAAGTCCAACAAGGGAGGCTTCCCTAGTAGCACCTAGGGTTCTTAAGGCAAGATGAGATCAAGTGTAAGGTCACCTGTGTAGCTATACCCAATTTACCACTGGTTAAATATAATAGACAAGTACGGATTAGGTGGTTACTCAAGGTAAAATCAAGATTTGAGTTTTATTCGCTTTAAGGTTGTTTAGAGGGTTTATCAAGTTACTATCTAATGCAAGATTATCCCCAAACAGTGCAAATCTGAAAATTACTAATGGCTGTTGTAAAACTTGCAGTAAAGATGAAAAATTACAGCAGTAAACAAGTTACAACAGTAGGGTATTTTAGACCTTTGAATAGGTTATAAACAAGTAAAAATTAGGGCTAAAACAATGGATAGATCTAGGGTTTATACAACTAGTAAAATCTGAAAATTAAAAGACATATAACAGGCAATTAAAATAAGACATCTAGCCCTAATTATGCAGCAATATAAATCAGCAAGGCTATTTTTTACTACAAAATGATTTTTAGGTTAAACACATGCACAAAATCAAGACGTCTAGGGTTTATGATGGCTGGAAAATGTATACAAGCTGTTATAAAACCCTAACTATCACCCTAGTTCTATCTACACTTTCTCAAGGGAGTCTTTAGTTGACCCCATATGCCCAAAGAAATTAGTAGGCACTAGTCTTCTCCCATCTAGTCAATCCTAAATCCTAAATTTCAAACTTTATTTCTGTTTTAGGGTAAATTTAGGGTTTTATAACAGCTTGTATACAATTGCCAGTCATCATAAAACCCTAGACACCTTGATTTTTTTGCATATGTTTAACCTAAAAATCATTCTATTGCAAAAAATAGGCTTGCTGATTTATATTGATGCATAATTAGGTCTAGAGTCTAGACATCTTGTTTAATTGGCTGTGTTACATATCTTTTAATTTTCAGATTTTACAAGTTGTATAAACCCTAGATCTATCCATTGTTTTAGCCCTATTTTTTACTTGTTTATAACCTGTTTAACAGGCTGAAATACACTGTTGTTGTAACTTGTTTCATGTTGTAATTTCTTGTCTTTATTGCAAGTTTTACAACAGCCATTAGTAATTTTCAGATTTGCATTGTTAGGGGATAATTTTGCATTAGATAATAACTTAACAAACCCTCTAAAACAACCCTAAAGTGAACAAAACTCAAATCTGGAATTTATTTTGAGTAAGCACCTAATCTATAAATTGTCTATCATATTTAATTGGTGGTAAATTGGATAGTGACATAGGTGACCTTAGACTTGATCTTATCTTGCATTAGGAACCCTAGGTGCTACTAAGGAAGCCTCCCTCGTGTTGGATTTTCCCTTCAATAAAACGAGGCATTGAGTCTTACAACCATTTGTGTTGTTCAGATCCATTTTGGATCAGCAATGAGGACTTGTGTCTATGGTTATGATATAGGAAGGATCCATAAAGGAATCCTGCAAGTGCCACAAGGTGAGTTTCCCATTCCCAGCTCTCTTCTCTCCTATTTTTATTTTCTTTCTCATTTAATTGATTTTCTCTTTATTTTCCTTAAAAAAAAATTAACTTGCATTGTCATTTTCTTTTAATTAACCTTCATTAATTGTCGAATTGCACTTAGGCATTGAGTCTTACAACCATTTGTCTTGTTCAGATCCATTTCGGAACAGCAATGAGGACTTGTGTCTATGGTTGTGATATAGGAAAGATCCATAAAGGACTCCTTCAAGTGCCGCAAGGTGAGTTTGTGAGCACCACAAGGAGAATCAACAAACTGAAGGCCCCCCACATAAGCTTATAAATAGGTATGTGCAAACCAGCATTCATTCCCACCTTTAAGAGCAATGGCCCTTCACTGCTTGTTATTATAGTTATGGAAATTGTGTGTTGATCTCCTGCAAAGTGTACCACTTCAATTGGTGTGGATATTGGCGGTAAACAAAATCCACACTTCTCCATCTAACTCTTTTCTCCTCCCCTATTGGCATAGTTACATACTGACAGCTTGCCAAATTATAATTCAAAGGTCGAGATGTTTACCAAGTCTTTCTCAAAATACCAGTTCTTTTAAAGTAATTCCTTCCAGCCTAAGGCTATCTCCATCATCTTCCCTCCAACTCAGTTTTTGATCTTCATCGCCCTAGCATCCACCAACAAACAAGGCATTTCAATCCGTGCGAAGTTGATTATGAGAGCAGTGCAAAACTATTAAAGCTGAGTTTGGCTCCTAATGCATTATAAGAGTATTCGAAAAATACTCTTATTGCTGCCTGCAATATCAGAATTAATGGCTCTTCTGTCTCGAAGAGCACTTGAGCTCGTGGTAGAAAGCCATGCCTTTCATTAGATGGAAGGGGGATGACCTTGGTCTGCCGTTACTTTGCTGGTCAAGTCTGCATCGGGCAATCTCCCATTCTTTCAACAAAATACAATCGCCTTATGATAGCCCTGATTCAAAACTAAAAGTGCAATTAAGGGGACCATGGGAACTTTGCCTAATGTTCGTTCCAGCCAGAAATTCAAGGGTAAGGGGAAGCTAGCTGCAAGGCTAGCTACCTTCGTAACAAAGTTGTTGGGGGCAATGGTTTTGTATACATAAATGTTTACGGTTGATTTGCTGTATGAGGAATTTTAAGAAAAAAAATGCTCTACGAGCCTGATACAGCTCTCCAGACGAACAGAATAGTAACGTTTAAAATCCACCAAATTTTGCAATAACAGAAATTATGAGAACAAACAGTAAAGGCGGAGAATGCATACTCTTGACGAGCATCGGAATTGAGAATGGGTCGCTTCATAGTTTCAATCCGCCATCCGGCAATGCGCAAGCCGTGGCGCCCATCTTCCAAGAGCTTGCCCCCTGCACTTTGTAAGATAGACAAATACTGCTTTCTCTCCTCCTCGCTCTCCTCAGATTTAAGTCCTGGGGGCTTCGTTCTCTTCAATTGTTGGATTGAGACTGCCTGCTTATTATCCCCACCGGACTCCATTACCGAAGCTTCTGCAATGAATTAATCAATCTCTGGTGAAACCAACACGGTTGTGATGCCCTTTCTCCCGCAATAATGAAAACTGACGCTCTATAGGATCTCTGGAATTCGTACACGCCAAGCCTAAACATCACATTCCAAATTCCAGTTTCACGTATATGTGACCATCGCGCTACTTCGTCTTAAAGGTAAGACGGCCTAGTAATTAAAGTTTTCTCTACGAAGGTTCTATACCTTTCAAAAGTGGGATAGGTTTAGCCACTTTCCAAATAAACATTGTGGGGGCCATTATCATGGTTAGCACAAGCAAATTGGAGGTGGTAATGGACAAAATTCTTAGTTTTAAGTATGGTTGGTTATTATGATTTTGGAGGTGGTAATGGATTTGAACTTGTGACTTCTTAGGAAGAAACGCTTGTTCTTAACTATTAGGCCCACTCAAGTTGTTCTTAATATATAAATGATAACAAATATATAGAGAGAGAATTTAATAATAAAACATAAAAGTATAGAAGGTGGTATGAGTGATTAACCTATTGGCTAGGTCAATTTGCCTTATATGTATAGTGTCTCAATTTACACTCAATAAATAAATAAATAATGGAGGTACCCCACAACTAGGGGTGTATTGCACCTCCAAATCCAAATAATGAAGAAAGATGTCTATAATAAAAAATAAAAAATAAAATGGTTGGATTGTATTGATAAAATGATAGATATACATATAAGAGGTGTTTGCATCCATAGAAAGGAAAAAGTTATAAGAAAGCCATAACTAAATACTTATGTCACTAAATAAGTCATTAGGCCCTTATTCTACTAAAGTAACATTTTTACAAATAGAACACTATTACAAAATCGCGAGCTTGTACTTAAAATGGCTTATGTACTTAAAACCTAATACCTAAAATGAATGTTCTGATTGGGTACACTACAGTCAACATTTCTTATAACCATGATTCTAAGTCAAAGAACACATTACTTGTTGAAATTTTCATGATGCTTGGACAATGTTACATCTACAGTTTGGTGATAGTCAAGTGTATAGGTTAGATACAATGGCTACCATATGGGGTGAGGATCTCACCCATCACCCTTTCATGGCATGCAACTTGAGGGCTCATTGAGTAATGATTGGGAGCTCGTGGGTCAAAGATCTACTTGGACAAACTAATAAAGACAGAGGAGGAAATAGTGAGTAGGTTCTTCCCACAATAGTAAGATGTGGCATGACAAAGATAGAGGAAAGCCTAAAGTTGGTTATCATCTCATTATTATTCCAAAAGGAAGTAGAATTCTTAAGTAACCACACTTGGATTTGCATATCCTTTGAGTGCATGGCCTTCTGAACAAGTTTTGCATTGGTGGTTTTTTTGAAATGGGCCACAAAGTATGAGATCGATCTCAAACAATGTGAAATGATTTTTGTAGCAATTATTGAATCCAAGGAGGAAAGGAGCGAGAGCTTTGAAGGAGGACCTTATTTCTTAAATTGAGCAAGTTAGATGCGACATTGTGCTGCAATCAGAAGCACACAGTGGAAAATCACAATAGAAAACCACACAATTTAAGAGAGCTTACAAACGAGAATCGACAACACATAACTCAGTCTTTATTCATTCAATTAAATACATCACTTATTGGTTCTATGTATTGATAAAACCATCAAGGTCTTTAGATTCTACATAGACTCACTCTACATGTTAATCTATGACATACCATAGGCCCTAATCACATCAGGGCTTTAGATATCTAAGCTAGAGTCCAAGGATTTTCATTTCATTAAGTAGCTCAAACAATTACATAATTCGAATAATACAGGCTAATTATTGTCGCTTGACCTTTTAGGTACAATCCATGACTTGAAGTTTGAATATTCAAAACCAAATTAGAAAAATATGCAGTGAGGAATACTCTAGACTGCTCTTATCACGCTTTGTGTTTAAATATACTGAACCACTTAAACTTAATATCAATTTATGAAATTTCGAGGAAAAGTAGAGGAAGATTTCCTCTACATCCTATAAAAATTTCAAACTATGATTCCAAATATTGGTTGTGTGTAAGGCAAAATATTGAACCCATGTTTCTACAAAATTCAATGCACTATATCTAAACTAGGCATTGCACTTAAACTCAATAATTTTTTACAAAAATTAGTGAGAAGATGTAGGAATGTGTTTTCTACAACATATACAAAATTTATACCTTAATTCCAAAGTATGCAAGCATGTTGATCAAAATACAAGGCCTCTATCAGCATAGAAATAAATTCTAGAAATTACTAGCATTGGTTCAGGACGTCTTCGACACATCAAATCTCAATAATTTTTTCTGAAAATTTGTGAGCACGTAGTAAAATGTGTCCTTTCCATCCCATCAAAATTTAAGACCTTGATTCCAAAATATGAGTGCATGTTGGTCAAAATACTAAGCCACTATCTACACAAAAATTGAATTTTGAAAAATCATTGCGAGTTGGTCTTTGACTTGGGAACGGGGTCTAAACTCACTTTCTAATTTGAAATTTGGTGTGTAGGTAGAGAAATACCACCTCTACAACATATCCAAAATTCAACTTCTAATCCCAAGGCATGAGTGTGCACCAATGAAAAGACGTGAACATTATTTTGTGCACTAGAAATCTGAAAACTTGAAAGAAACTAAAATTGAGCTGAAAATGTTTTGGGTGATGAAAGATTGTCGAAACACTGGGGATGCTCCTACATCAACATCCTCTAGTTAAAAAAATTCATGATCTCTTTCTCATGAGGGATGGTTAGCAAATTTTTCAAAGGAAGATGGTCCCAAAAGTTAACCAAGTTCATCTTTAGAAATCCATCATGCATCCTCTCAATCTCTATCTTTCCACTTAACTATATATTCTTTATATTCTTTTTTTTCTGGTCTTACATCCAAATATTTTAGCCAACACCTCTTCAACCTCCTCTTTCTCCTTTACTGGAATTTGTTTTTTTCAATCTACCACTTGCTCTATATCAGATACCTCTACTTCTTTAAGGACTTCATGATACTCATAAAGATCTGCAACATTGAATACTAGTGAAATATCCATGCCATCTTATAGGTCCAACTTGTATGCATTATTAGAAATCTTCATAAGGATTTTGCATGGCCCTATCTTCTTATATTTCAACTTGTTATATGTTCCCCTAGGAAACCTCTCTTTCCTCAAACATGCCATTACTAAATCTCCTTTTGCAAATTCCTTTGTTCTCCTTTGATTTGCCTTCTCCTTGTACTTCTCATTACTCTGTTGCAACTACTTTCTAACCTACTCATGTACATCTCTCATATACTCTACAAATACTTCTATATACGCACTCTTCACATGCTCTGCGACTGGAAAACTCACTAAGTATGTCACTCCCTTTGGTGATCTTTGATACTCAATTTGAAAATGTGCCTTCCATGTAGACCTATTGACTAAATTGTTATAGGAAAATCAACTTGCACTAAGATCAAATCCCACTATAGTGATTTATGTCCTATAGGACATCTTAGAAATTTACAAATACTTATATTCACAAACTATGTTTGTCCATCTGTGTAAGGGTGATATAAAAAATTAATTGTAATCTAGATCATAACTTCTTCCATAAGGTCTTCCAAAAATGTCCTAGGAATCTAGTATCCGTGTCTAAAGTGACACTCCTTGGTAACTCGTGAAACCAAACAATCTCTTGAACGAATAAAATGATAGCATTTGAATCATCACTTGTTTTATTGCATGCAATAAATGTGAAAGCTTTGAAAACCTATCTACAACTACCATTATGGAATAATCACCTCTTTGAATTCTTGGTAATCCCATAACAAAATCCATACCCACATCCTCCCAAAGCTTCTTTAGTACAAGTAATGGTGTACACAGACATGTTCTTTGACTCCTTCCTTTTGCATGTTGGCTTATCATACAACCTTCAACCAACCTCCTCACATGCTTGCCAATAATTGGCTAAAAGTATCTTTCGTCAACCAAAGCTCTAGCCTTATCACTAACAAAATGACCACTTAATATTCCACTATATAACTCTCTAATGAGATTCCCTCTTGTGAAGCATCTTGGTCTGCACAACTTATTATTCTTGAAGAAGAATTCTTCTTGAATGAAAAATTCCAAGTATGGAATATGGTCCACACTCCATGCCTCCTTGCAATCTTTCCAAACCTTTGCAAAAACTACATCATCTTCATTTAAAACTTTAATACTATCTAGACTTGTTATAGCGCAAGTTGTAGGTTGGGAAAAGCATGACCCAACCACAAAGCAAGTGCTACAACTTGGGAATCCTACACCCAATGCCACCTCAATGTAGGTCCCACACTTCAAGGGTGACTAGGTCACTCTAGGGAGGCGATCTCGGTGACCCTAGGGGGAATGATATGTATATGGATAGAGATGGAAGTGTAGCCCCTAGAGGTCAAGTCTAAGTGGAGTGAAATGTGTGAATGAAGTCTTGGGAAGGTCCAAGGGTTTCCAAGTATGTTGAATATCCTGTAAATGGTGGAATACTTGCTCGAGACACGAGAAAAACCACTTTGCAATGATGTATGTTAGTTGGATCAACAAGTTAATCTTGTTGTCCCTAATTTGCAGCAATAGATAACAGTATATATCAACAATATTATGGTACTATAAGCTGCTCAATAAATGCTAGAGATCAAGTAGAAAATACAAGAGAAAGACTAGTTAATGACTAGCTAAACTCAAGATGAGAAACCAATATTCTAGTATCAAATGATAAGGATGTTGTAAACACTTGTCTCCAACAAATTATATCAACCTTATGGTTGTAACATTCAATGTATTACAACAAGAAAATTATGCATTGAAATCCCCTCAAACTTTTCCAAAAAGTGTGCTAGACCAAGAAGAATAAGTGTGCAAACTTTGAGCAAAATCCAATGGTTGATAAGAGAGTTATTCAAGCAAATGAGTTAGGGTTTCTGTAGCCTAATGGCTGAAGATGTAATTTTATAATAGAAGCAAGAAGTAGCCTCTTGATGGGGACGCCCTAGTGGTTGTGAGGTGCCCAAGGCACAAGGAATACAATCCACTTTGCAAGAAGTAAAAATGACCAAAAATCGTGTTTCCCATTGCAATATTTTATTTCTCCAATGCAATAATAAATGACTAGTGCTCTTAATTATTGGGTTAATGGGATCATGAAAAAGAAAGAGCTAGAGAAGCTACATCCTTGGGGGTGTAAGCCCTTTTACTTCCCAATGCAAGTTTCTCTAGCTAGGGTTTAAGCTAAGAGGGTGTATGCCCTTATACTTCTCTTAGTGAACCCTTATTTAACCAATAACATGAAGCAAAAAGTGATGAAGACTATAGTGGGGGTGTATGCCCTTATACTTCCCACCTAGCTCCTAGCAAAATAACCTTAAATTGAAACAAATGATAGCATGAAAGCAAAAACCATACCAATTCAAGGGAAAATGCCAAGATAATCCACTACAATAGCAAGAAATAAGCCTTCCAAGGCTAGCGCATCACTCCCATCAACCATAACATCAAGAGATAACCATAAACAAGAGTTTAAAGAGACAATTTTTCCAAAGCTAGAGAAAATTTCAGACCAATACTTCTCACAATGAGGGAGAGTTATGTTAAAATGAGATCTTATGATCTCTTATTTATACAAAATGTCACCAAGGTGACTTGTCCACAAATTAAGGGGTAAGCCACAAGACTAGGCGTCAACAACCCTAATCTTGCCCCATTTAACAAAGTAATATTAAACAATTCATATAAAGTTTCACTTTTGCACAAGTAAACCCTAATTTTACATGGACGTCTCCCCTTTAGGGGACGTTTTGCCACTTAGAAGAAGTCGTTTGTGTTGGACAAGCATGGGCAGGCCTCCAAAGGCCACATGTCAAGCACCTAGACAATATTTTCATGGTGAAGAACTTCTTCTCCTCAAAATGTCCATGTGTCAATGAGTGGCACCTCACCACCAAACCCTAACCCCCTAGGTGACGCCATGCCTCTAGGAGTGATGTTTTGCCTCTCCTAGGAAAAACATTTGGCATGTGGGGGCTAGGCCATGTTGTCCAAGTCAATCTCAAGGCCTTCCAAGTTTGATCTTTCTCATTCGGCATGTGGGCCCTTGGCATCCAACCTGTGGACTTGTATCCCCATGGAAGCCCAAGCTAGGCTCGTTCTCCCAAAAATTTCCACCAACTAGGTCCTGCAAAGACAAATGAGCACGCCCTCCAAAGATCTCAAGTCATAACATTATGATAAGTGAATCCAATCAATGAATGGGCCACCTAAGCATTTGCATCAAATATCACTATATCAAACAATTAAATGCTCAAAGACACTATGCGACTTGTCAAGCTTGAATATGGGAGGGTTGACGAGGTGTCCTATTAGGTAGATCTTGCCCTAGGTCAAGGAGAGTTTCCAAGAGATCCCTCTCCAAGCCATGTAAAGTGGATAAAGTGGTTAGGGTCAAGATTCAATGGGCAAAGGGCTCATGACATACAAGGGGTCGTAGTGTCTCATTCATGGGTGCCTTTATAGAGGGTCTGTGGTACTTTCATCCGCAATGCACTTTTTCCAATCCCATCAATTGCATTTTATCTTTCTTCCTTTGTATTTTCTTTCAATATAACATAAAAAGAGGTTGAAGGTCATTGACCTGGCGTGGTGACCAGATGATGGCAATGTCACCCACAAACACCTAGTGGAAATGAGAAGGTTGGTACGTGATGAGACCCCCTTTCTCTCAGCCATGTAACTGAGAGCCATTACCCTGGTTTGGTGACCAGATGATGGCAATGTCATGCCACTGGATATCCATGGACGTGATAGGTCATCTCGTGATGAGACCTCATATCCTCCGACTAACCTTTTAAGCTTTCTTTATTATATTGTGGGTCCCCTTTACTCAAAGATAAGTGTTTCATTGCTTTCTTGGGTGATCCCTGGGCGAAGCATCTAGAAGGTTTATACAAGGCTTTTATCTTTTACCCAACATCAATCCCTATGGGCCTTCAACCCCTTCTTCCCATAGAATGAGGGACAACCCCTTCTTGGGTCAATACACCCTAAAATCCTAAGAGATAAGGAAATGGAGGGGGGAAATGATGGAAAGTGGTAATTATGGTCGAGAATGGTACGATGGCTCTTTAAGGGAGTTCCTAGTAGCAAACCCATCCCCAAGGAAGACCACTTACTAGGGCACAATGTCAACCACCAAGGTGAAGCAGGGCAAAAGGCATAATGTCCAAGCATATATCATGAAATCTAGAGCAATCTAAGATACAACATACTCAATTGGCTTAAATATTGAAATGATTCTCACCATAATACCGACTTGTACCTCATGGAGCAAGGCCCACTGCCTTTCCAAAGCCAGTTGATGTGGTGGATGCCATCTGGAAATATGTCACCATCTGTGGTGGTGAGAGGGGTTTCCAACTATGCAAAAGGGTAATGTTGGTCACATAGTCTCTTGACACTCCATATCTGCAACCTAAGGGCCTCGAGACACAATCTCCTTAGTTATCCACAAAATGGGGATAACAAGACCCACAACCTCAACAACCACACAACAACACTCTCCTACTCAATGCATTAAGAACCTTGTTAGACTTTCCTAATTTGTGCTTCAAAACAAATGAGTAACTCTAAAAAAATTCTACCCATTTCATTTGTCTTTCATTTGACTTCCCTCGACTACTAATATACTGAAGTGTTTGGTGATTAGTATACAACACAAACTCCTTGGGGAATAAATAATGTCTCCACCTCTTTAGTGCTTGAATTGTAACATAGAATTCTTGATCATAAATAGTGTTAAACCCTAATATTGGCTCATTACCCCTTAATTGGGGCATATTTTATTAGTAATGTTATTTTATTTATGTCGGATTTAGTCCATTAGTTGTAATTATACCTCCTAGTCTCCTATATATACCAAGGAGACATTTTCATTTTGAATCATCTTGTACTTGAACATTTAAGTGGGGTAAAAGGAGGTTGCC
>ML778580.1:384595-403610 GCA_009831015.1 Picea engelmannii
GATGATCTTATGTTTTTTTATCATTGCATCTCCTCTTGGATGCATTTCTTGTTTCAAGACAACCTTCCTCTTTTTACTGAAAAAATAATTGAATAAAGGAATCTTGTCTCTAGAAATAGGTTGAAGATCACTAACATATAGAACTTCCATCTGGGGGTTTCCGTAAGTAAACTGCAAAGGGGTCAAAGAAGTAATAGGGCTTCCCAGCTCTGTTGATGCCACTCCTCCTACTTTTTTGGGAATGTCACCAGGGATTTTTGGGGATTCTTCAAACTCCTTTCCTTTCCTGACTCTGAGTTCTCGGTCTATGGAACTTCTGTTCTTTGTGAAGGCATTTCAGTCTCCTTCGAATTTTCCTTTGTATTTGCTTTATCCTGTAGTTCTGATTCAAAACCTGGGGGCTCTCACCCAATCCCTGAGCACCCATAAACCCTGATATAGGAGAAGATTTCTTCAATGAACCATTCAACTATTGCCTTGAGGTTTTCTGAGACTATCTCATAAATGCGAGGTGGGTCACAACCATAAAATTTTTTATGCATTGGTATTACTACGAAATGACAGATTTCATAAAACAAATTTTTAGCGTTTTCTTCCCATAGCTTAGAGTGATACTCGTGAATGGGTTCGGGGCAGATTATTTTCCAACTCCAATTCATCAAGGGGAATGGAGTCATAAAACAAATTGCGTCCATGATGTATGCCGACATGTAAAAGGCCATTGGCTGACCTTTGCATCTTGTAGCTTTGTAATCTGAAACCTCTTTGGCTAGGTTATCGGATAAAATATTGCTCCAGTTAAAACTATATCCTTCTGATGCTTCCTCTAAAAAGGGCACCCATTCTGCGGGGAAATGACAAGGACTCTTTTTGCCGAAGAGTCTACAGAGCATCATGGATACATAAACCATGTACTCATTCAAAGAAGTTGTGGCATAATTTCCATTAGTATCAGCCCTAAATTTTGATGGACATCTCCACCAACCTTTGATTAAGTCAGGGTAGGTTTGGTTTGCCTCAATACATTCCTTTCTCTAAAATTCAGCTATAAATTCGACATTGTAAATGTATTTAGGATTGGGCGAGAGTTTGTACATTACTTGGATATGTTCCGATTTGAATGAGCTGATAATGACCGCTTGATCGTTTAAAATGCTTCTCGTCGGAATATCAATTTTTTCTAAAGCCCAACTGACCATGTCGTTGTACGTCATGAGCCGTGGGCGTGCTGCAATCTTGTGAAGCTCTGATTCTACTATGTCCCGAAGGTGATTCTCGGAATCATTAGGGGAATTTTTTATTTTGTAGTCGAGAATTTCATAGATTTGTCTCCAGGATTTGATCGAGTCGATAGCATGTTGTGTAGTGTCAGATATGACATCTCCCTTTGGGCTGCAAATCTCAGCTGTATCTTCACTCTTCTTAGGTGCCTTCTTCGGTGCCATAACTTTCATGTTAAAACAAAAACTTGTCACAGAAGAGAGGTGTATAAGCTTGGCTGAATACGACTTATTCCTGATAGAAAGAACAAGAATAAGATTCGAAACCCAGACCTTTCATTTCCCTTTAACTCATTTTATGGTGAAAGTACTGACGCAACTGACAAGAAATTAATGCTTTTAATGTAGAGAATATTTCTGAGATGCGCATTTGTGTCACAAAAATCATCAGTTATCCGTTATTAATATGGCCGCATTTCGACGATTCTAAATTTAAAATTTGAAAGATCTCGTTCAACGGAATCTGAAATATGAAAATACCTAAAGAAGTTTAATTACCATTAATTGTGATTTTAAAACAAAGTTAGTTCAGCTTAAACATTGGTTATGAGTCGAGACTTCGCGTTTCGGGGATCTTGCTTCCACGAGGTATGTCATCACTAAACCCTGAATCCCGAAATTGCGATGAGATTAGTTTAAGTTAAACATTGGTGTTAGTAATTTAATTAATCAAGATTAATAACTAACTTCCATTTTTTTGGGAAATCGGGGATCGAGGTTTCGCGAATCGATATGCATTGAAAATGCATTGCTCTGAGTAAACCCGAATCCCGAAAGGTTAAAAGGTTGTTAATCAACTCCTTTAAGGTTTAATTAATCGCAATTAAAAATACTTTATAGAATGTGCATCGGGACTTTAAAACATTTTAGTTTTCTGCCTTTTATTATTAAAAATAATGCCTGTCGGGATTTCGGTAYCGGGATTTTGGAACTGATAGCGAGGGTTATACCTTATGAAAAGCCGAATCCCGAAAAGGAAAAGTTTTAGTTTTTTTTTTTTTTTTTTTAAAGTTAAAAGTTAAGGCGGTCCCATATTAGGAAAATATGAAGTTTTAGGTTAGAGATAAAAACTTTAAACCTGTTTCAACATCCTCAACGACCTCTTCCTTGAGTGCTCTATTGTCTTCTACTAAACTTCTTTTCAACTATGACAACAATCAGGTATGTTTCATTTATAGTATGAAAATAATGAGTGCTCATTTCATCGTGAATTTGAACTTGTAGACCATTGACATACCTTGAAACCCTATGAAATTTTGTTTCCTTAATGCCTAATCTAATTGGCACTCTAAAGAATTAATTAGTGTAGTCTTGGATTGATGTCCTAGTTTGTTTCAAATTATAGGCATGCATGCACACAACTTGTTGATAATACACATGTGAGAATTTATCTTTCATCTTGCTTACCATTTTCTTCCATGTCCTAATTTTGTCCTTGTGATTATCAACTCTATCTTTATGAACATAAACCCACCATAAAGTTGCATGCCCCTTCAACTTGGTGGCTTCAAACTTCACCCTGTGGGGGTCTTCAATTTTCTTATAATCAAGATGGCTCTCTACTTCTCGTATCCAATCAATTAAATTCTCATCTTTCAGGGTACCATCATAACTTGAAATTTCTACTCTAGCATTACCTCTTTCTTCCATAATTTGAAACAATTGCATAGTAGGATCCCTTTTGTGTTCATCTTGTCTTTCTTCTTCTTCATATTGTAGTTTTGTTTCTTTTATAACATTACCCATGAGTATGGCTTCTAAATATTCCATTCATATTATTTTTTCCATTGGCTCTCTCATATTTCTTCTTACCATTCATAGACCGATGCACTCTTGATACTATGTCCAAGGAATACTCCTCTAGCAATTTCTTATTGCTAGCACAACCTCCACCGTTAAAATCTATTCAACACAAGCATAAATATTTGCAAGAATCATAATACCACTTCCAACAATCTTGTACGATGATATCTTCCTCTCGCAAAGTTGTAATTCACTCTGATACCACTTGATGTAGTGTTGGGTTGCAATCATAATCACACAAGGAAAACTCAAAATAGAAAACCACACAATTTAAGACAACTTACACACATGAATCAACAACACAAAACATAATCTTTATTCATTCAATGAAAATAAATCACTTATCAATTCCATACATTCACAAATCCATCAAGGTCTCTGGATTCTACATAGACTCACTCTACAGGCTAATCCATAAGAGATCAAAGGTCCAATCACATCAAAGCTTTAGATATTTAAGCTAGAGTAAGTAATTGTTTGGCTCCCTATAATTTTCATTTCATTGGGTAGCTTAAACAATTATAATGCAAATAATACAAGTTAATTATTGCCTCTTGACCTTCTAGGTACAATCCATAATTCGAAGTTTGAATACTCAAAGCCAAAATAGAAAAACATGCATGTGCGGAAAATACTAGACTACTCATGTCACACTTTGTTTTTGAATTTATTGAACCACTTAAACCTAATATATTTTTGGTTAAATTTTAAGGGAAGATAGAGGGATATTCCATCTACATCCAGTAAAAAAGTTAGTCTCTAATTCCAAATATTGGTTGTGTACAAAGCAAAATACTAAACCCCTATTTATGCAAAATTCTACAGGTCTCTAAACTGGACACATCATTTAAACTCAATATTTTTTTATGAAATTTTGTGAGTATATGCAGGAAAGTATTCTCTACAACATATCCAAATTTCATACATTAACTACAAAGTATGAGAGCACGCTAATCAAAATACTAGTCCATCAATGCAAAAATAAAATCTAGAAATTACTATGTGCTAGTTGTAGATATCTGCATGGCATCAAAACTCAATAATTTTTTTCTGAAAATTTGTGAGCACGTGGGAAATATGTCATTGACATCCTATAAAAATTTCATACCTTGAATCCAAAATATGAGTGAGTGTTGGTCAAAATACTAAGCCACTATATGCGTACAAATATAATTCTAAGAAATCATTGCGCGTTGGTTTTGGACTTGGGGATGGGGTCTAAATTCACTTTATGCTTTTTTAATTTGGTGTGTAGGTAGAGAAATACCACCTCTACAACACATCCAACATTTAGCTTATGATCTCAAGGTACGAGTGCGCGACAATGGAAAGACTGGAACAATGTTCTACATGCTATAAATCTAAGAACTTGAAACAAAAATGAAAGTGAATAGAAAATATTTTGGGTGATGCAAAATTGCCAAAACCCTATGGATGCTCCATCATCAAAGTATTTATATGTGTTTTTGGAATGTTGGCACTGATCCATCATTGGAAGAATTTCTAAAGACTCTGGTATGGGTGAAATCATATCCTTACCTCTTAAATGCTAATTTAAGGAGACATCATAAGGAATCGATAATTTAATCTACAAATTCCTCAAATATTCGAAGATAACAAAGGAGAAAAGGAAGGCAACATGTGAAAGGTTCTATGTGTACATGGATCTAACCAAACCAATGTCAAATTCGATAATCTCATCTCAGTATGGTAGATATTAATAAATTCAACAAATTGACTATGAAAGTGTTATGCTCAAATGCCAAGTCTACCATGGGTAGGACATTTATAGAGAGACTATGTCCATTGCCTAAGTAGTTATAAGGAGACTTAAAGAGAGGGGCAATGCCTCCTCATCAACCCAATTTAGGGAATCAATTTTTTCCCCTCAAAATAAATTCAAAAAATAAATCATAATTTGATTATAAAAAACAAAATTACATGCGTGATCGCATTTCATATATTCACTTTGGGAAAAACAAAATTAAACATCGTGATAGGATCTTTCCCAAAGATTTACTCCATTACTGTTTCATAAATGTCCCATAGAGAATCATATATCATACATGATAAATATCTCCAATAGTGTCTCAAAGAAAGGGAAAGGAATATTCAAAAATCTAGTAGAGAACATATATTTGAGAGGAGAAAAGAAGGGAGACATGTCACATAGATATAGACCGAGGATTTTTTTTATTTTATTTTTTATTTTTTTAACCAAAATGAGTATAGATTATATTAAATGGGAGCTACAACCAAACCAAACATTGAGTTAATACAATCCATTTTTTTTTTGTCCAGAACTGTGAAGTTTAAAAATAATAAAAAGTGTAGAGGGTTTATCTAAAGCACGCCATGCTTTTATATCCTTCCTCAAACATATATTGGCCCTAGTACTGCAAATTCTAATAAATTGCCCTAGTAAAAATTTAAACTTGCAAAGTATAAAACTAGATAAAATCAATGGAAAATATCCATTAGACAATTACCACAGATTCTAAATTTGCTTCTTTTTGTCAGCTTCATGGATTTGGTGACCTGATGAGTTGTATCTTCCTTTATTGTTGCTTCTCTTGAATATTACACTAATGTGTTGGGACTTCTGGAGGAATCAAGGATGGTCTGTACAAACATATTGTGCTAAGATATCATCCATTCTATCTTAGTATTATGGATGTCCAACCTTAGCTTAGCTCCATATCATAAATTTTAGACTTGATTTCCTCCATCTTGCTATGGACAATGTCTAATAAAATCAATGGAAAATATCCATTAGAGAATTACTACAGGTTCTAATTTTCTTCTTTTCATCAGCTTCATCAATTTCCATGGGTTTGATGACCCGATCAATTGTATCTTCCTTTATTGTTGCTTCTCTTGAAGTTTCCACTATTGTGTTGGGGCTTCTAGAGGAATCAAGGATGATCTAGACAAACATATTGTGCTCAAATATCAAGCATTCTACTTGAGTATTATGAATGTCCATCCTTAGCTCCATATCATGAATTTTAGACTTCATTTCCTCCATCTTGTTGTGGGAAATGTCTCACATTTGAGTAATCAATGTCTACAACCCCTCTAACTAACAATCTTGGCTTCAAATTAGCCAATGTAATTTAGCTATGTCACATGAGTTACGACTATGGCAATGATTTCTATTATCCATTGTAATTGAGGGCAAACAGAAAAAAGGAGGAAACACCCTAACTCTAATTTTCCAACTTAGAAAAGACCTCAACCTACCGACACTCAAACTCCATCAATTCTTTAATCTCCATAACATCACTATAGTCCTAGTCTCTAGCATTGACGTGAGAGGGAGAACAAACATTTTTAGTTTCCATTTGCTTGCAAAAATGCAATTATGAGGCTAATCGATATGACACATGTTGTAACCCTTTATCCCATCGTCGATGGATAGGTTCATTCCTCCCTCCATTAAATGCTCAAGAATGTTGATGGAATGTAAGAGTGTGATATAGTTCGCTTGACAGTTGTCCATAAATCTACTGTGAGTGTTTATATTATCATTCATAGTTGTGGTTATCATGGAAGATATTGCAAAATAATTTCACCCCCATTTTGTAGCAATCGTCCTTGATTTAGTAGTGTAACCTTGCTTTCCATGGCATCTCCTTCAAAATTCAAATGAAAAAGGATGTGGAAAATGTTTATTTTCTCAAAATGACCGACTATTCTTTGTATTATGCCTATCGGTCTGAACAATCTTGGAGATCTCACTTTTGAGAGCTTCCTCATTTGCCAAATAATCACCATGGAGTCTTCAATGACCATGATATTTTTAACATATCTTCCATATAACAACATTAATAAGGCTAGAGCTTCAACCTAATTGTTGGATGTCTTTCCCAATCCCCATGCATATGTTAATTCTTGTTTCCCTCTAGGGTTGTGGACAACCCCCCGACCCCACCTACCACCTCTTATGGATAAAGGAATTATGACAATAGAAGTAAGAGAGTCATTGACATAAGTGAATACGGAAGGGGAAGGAGTTTATCAATGAAAAACAAAATCTAGGAAAGTTTGTAAATGAGAGAAAGACATGTTTTGTCAAAGGAATTTTAGAGAAGCAACATTATTAAGAGAGCAAAATTAGTGTTAAATAAAGTCAACTTAGAATAAATAAGATACATGAGGGTTGTCATAGCATGTTGCAGGTCTTTAGAGAAGTTTATGTTGCAACAAAATTGAAAAGCTAAAAGATAACCATTTTGCAGAGGAATAAAATGTGAGAATATGTAAACATTTAGGAGTTAGTTAAGATCAACTTGGTTTAATGTGTCATTAGGTTAAGGTGTGTTTCTTAGTGTGTTTCTTTAGTATGCATTTGTAATTTGACGGTCACGATATGTTACCAACATAGAGTGATCTAATGGTTCATATTCTCCTCGATCTTAACAACTACATTGATTCGTGGCTTAACACCAGATTGGTCCATGATCTCTATTTAAAGAGCATGGAGGGTCATTTGATGATGATCAATTGTGAGGAAATCTCTTGTAATATTTTTCTTTTGCATTAATAAATTTCCTCAAGTGGCCACGTTGGTTGGGGCCATGGATGTTTTCCCACAAAGGTTTTACCACGTAAAAACATCAGTGTGTTGATCTCTGACATGTTTGTGTGAGTGGTTACTAAAGGTGTTTGTCCTATTTTGGAATACCTTGTGTTGTCAAACATGGTATCAAAGTGCATTTGTAGACCCACTCTCGTTGTAGATTGAGATCTTGAATCTTTTTTGTTGCATATATGGTTTGTTATTTCCATACATTTTTGGGCCGAGAGTATTGTTCCATTGTGTTCATAGTGCTCATTTCAATTAGGAATGTTTTTTGTTTCACTCAAAAAGTTTTTTGTTTGCCCAAGATACAACCATTTCAGTCAAATCTAGAGGTATAAAGTTTAAATACACCCTTTTTAAAAAATTTACAGAGATAATATTTCAGTTTTTTGTTTTTTGTTTTCGTGTTTCTACTCTTTTTGTTCTACATATGCTCTTTTTCTTGCTCTTTGTGCAATCTTGGAAACTTAGAAATAGAGCGAAAAATGTTTTCTTTTCTGCGTATGCTCTTTGCTGTGTGCTCTGTGTGATCTCAGTAAATAAGAAATAGAGAGAAAACTTACATTTTATGGGTAAGCTAACCAATATCTAACCCCTTGTTTCTATCGAGAAGTAAAAAAAAATTCCTATGTGAATGCATGAAAATAAGTTTTTTTAAGCACACACTTCAAGGTTATATTCCTCAACACCCCCTATCCTCCTTAAGATTATAATGTGTCTTGCACTAGCTCACTTGGTTGAAATTTGTTTTATTAAGTAAGAGGACTTGAATTCAAGTCTATTTTTTGTTACTTTTTTGAAAAAGTTCATGCATTCATTATAAAGTGCATTTCACTTAATTTATAAAAGTGAATCACTATAAGTAGTTTTAATATTCTTTTTAGTTACTTTTTTTTGCATGCAACTTTAATTTACAAAGTAACTTCATTGCAAAAGTGATTCCCATTTATTCTATAAAAGCAGGTCACTTCATAAGTAACTTATTTAAAAGTGAACTTATAAGAAAAGTTAGATAATGAGTAGCATCACCATGTGGACCAACTTCTACTTTCCATGTGGCTCTTTGACTATCGTTTATGTTTTTTTTCAAAAGGGCATAACTTCCACATCTGAAGTCCATTTTCAGTGTCGTTTTTTTTTAAACAACCTATTGTTTTGATTGTTTTCCATCCAAACAATCTGTTTCAACATTTAAATCCATATTCTCTGCATATTTTAATATGGTTTATCCTAGTGATATTTTGCTTACCGGTACCAACTACTTTTCATGGAAATCCCATATGGAAGATGCATTAAGAAGTAAAGGATTGTACCATATTACCTTGGAAAAAGAATAAGAACCCACTGATGATGAAAAAAAAATCAAATGGGATAATAAAAGTGATGATGCATGTGGACTAATTATAATGTCCATTTCTCCTGATTTATGGGTTCACCTTCAAGGAATTGATACCCCCGATGAAGCTTGGGAAAAGCTTTATGTTGTGTTTGGTAAACATAATATGATTCGAGCCCACCAGTTAGAAAATAAGTTAATGAATTTAAGTCCCAATGGTTTTCCTTGCATTGAAGATTATTTATCTAAGTTCAAAACACTTAGACTTTTATGTATAGACTGCAAACTAGATCTGAAGGAAGACCAATACATATATGTTATTATTGCTAAGCTTGGTAGTGCATATGTGTCTGTATCTACCTTTTATGCCACTAGAGAAGCTCTAAGGAGTGATTATAAAAAAACCCTCTATTGAGTCCTTTTGTGATGCTTTGATTCAAGAGCAAGATAAGCTTGCGCAACTTGGATTGATTGACACTGCAGGTACATCCAATACAACCTTAGTGGCCCAGCAGAATGATAAATCAAATAATCCCAAGAAGCAACATCCTTGACACAACAACAAGAAAAACAAGGGTCCCAAACCCTCTCATCCAACTTCTACTCCTAATAGTGACAAAGGATCAAAATCCAAAACTAAGAAGATTGAAAAACATTGCAACTTTTGTGGGAAAGATGGTCACGTGTAGTCTAAATGTTTTAAAATGATGGAAGCCTTAGAAGCAACTATGAAGAAGCACAACATCGATATTGATTCTTCCTCTTCTTCTCATGGACATGCACCTGTTGCTTCTTGTTTCTCTTTCAATGCAACTTCTATTTCTTATTTTGATGAGTGGATTATTGATTCCGGAGAATCTTATCACATGGCTAAGGATAAATCCATTTTTTTGCTCTAAATGAATGTAACACCAAACAAATATTTGTTGGTGATGATATATCTCTTAGTGTTGTAGAGTTTGGAACAATTCAGGTAGATAATGGTCATTTCAATGATGTATTATGAGTTCCAAGTATTTCCAACAACCTTCTATCAGTATATCAAATCACTCATTCTGGTGAAGATAAAACCGTAGAGTTTTCACCTCACCAAGTTGTAATCAAGGATTTAAAAGATCCTAAGAATGTCCTCACAACAAGAATTTTTTATGATATTACTAGGTTATACAATTTTGACAACTTTGGGTCATCATCATTTCCATCAGTTTTTGTTGCTCATAGCGATGACTTGAGAAAAATTTGGCATGAGCTTGGTCATCTAAACTATCACTCATTATAACAACTATGTAATCAACACATGGTGATCGCTCTTCCTCTTGTTTCTTGCAGAGATGGTGTTTGTGCCGGTTGTGTTCTCGACAAACATCATCGGGACAGTTTTGGCAAACATGCCTCTTGGTACACCTCAACGCCTTTTCAATTTGTTCACAATGATTTGTGTGGTCCACGTTTTTCTCCTTCTTTCTCTGGGTGCTAGTATTTCTTAACTTTCATTGGTGACTTCTCTAGATGCACTTGGGTTTACTTCCTAAAATTTAAGAGTGAAGTTTTTGGCCTACGAGGCTCTTGTAGAAAAACAATCTAGAAATCAACTTCAAAGATTAAGAACATATAATGGAGGTGATTATGTGAACAAAAAAATTACAAGTTAATGCACTGCACATGGCATTCAAATGTAACATTTTGTTCCATATACACCACAACAAAATGGTGTTGTTGAGAGAAAGAATCACACATTAAAAGAAACGACTAATTGTACAATCCAATCTAAGGGATTAAGTCTTCACTATTAGGTAGAAGCCATCAATTATACAAACTACATAGTAATTTGTACTCCTGCAAAGGCTCTAAAAAATATAACACTAGAAGAAGCATGTAATAAAATTAAGCTAGATGTAATCTAGTTCTGTGTGTTTGGTAGTGTAGCATGGGCTCACATTCCTGATGAGAAAATGAAAGCTTTATAGCGTAAAAGTGAGAAGTGTATTTTTGTTGGATATTATGAAGATGTCAAAGGTTATAGACTTCTTCAACCTCATTCCAATGAAATTATTATTAGAATACATGTTAAATTTGATGAAAATATCTTGCCCTGTGAGCCTAATTCGACGTTTGTGCCAACTTCGGCCTGTGAGCCATCTTAGGCATTTGTGCAATCTTCTGTTCATATTATGGTTTCTTCCTCTTCAGATGATGACAACGAGGATGAAAATCCACATCCGCCTGCTCACTTTCCTCAAGATGAGTCCGTTGAACATGAATCTGCACTAGCACCATCGCTTCCCAGATGGGTTCGTTCAACACGAGAAGTAACTGGTGATCTTGCCAGTGATCCTTCAAATCAGAGTAAAAACGTTCACAGTTCTAGCGAGCCTTTTTTTTTGGATCAAGTTTCATAGACACATGATCCAAACACTTTTGAATAAACTTCAGGTCATCGATATTGGGACACTTCAATGAATGAAGAGTATCACTCTTTAATGACGAACGATACTTGGGATCTTTTACCTATTCCGAAAGGAAGAAAACTTGTCATATGTAAATGGGTCTATAGAACTAAGTATGCATTAGATGGAAGTGTCTAAAGACACATGGCTTGGTTAGTAGCTAAATAATTATCTCAAGTTGAAGGCATTGACTATAATGAAACATTTGCCCCCGTAGCCAAAATGAATTCCATCTGCCTTGTTCTAGCTCTTGTTGCCTCACATAAATGGCAAGTCCATCAGATGGATGTTCAATCTACCTTCTTGCATGCCAAGGGATTTACAAGAAAAAATCTACTTGGAACAACCTCTTGGCTATGTCTAAAATGATTCTAGCCTTGTTTTCCACCTTGAGGAATCTCTTTATGGTCTTAAGAAAGCTCCTTGAGTTTGGTATGCCAAAATGGATAGATTTCTTCTTGATATTGGTTTTTATAGATGTCATTTTGACCCTAATGTATGTACCAAGAAAGTAGGAAGCCATCTCATAATTCTTGTTATTTATGTTGATGACCTTACCCTTACTAGTAGTGACGCTAAACCTTTAACCCATGTGAAATCCGACCTTAACAAGAATTTTGAAAGGACATACTTTGGCTATTTGCATTATTTCCTTGGCCTCCAAGTTTTGCAAACCAAGGAAGTAATTTTTCTTTCTAGTCTAAGTATGCTTGTGACCTTCTTTGTCAATTTCACATGGACGATTCTAAACCAGGCCCTTCTCCCTTCCATTTTGCCACTTGTACTACTCCCAAAATTGATGCCACTTTGTATCGTCAGTTATTTGGTAGCCTCTTAAATTTGACTCATACCCATCCTAATATTTCCTTTGTTGTTGGTCTTTTTTGTCGACATATGTAAACACCCCATGAAAGCCATTGACAAGCAACTAAAAGGATACTGTAGTATGTCTGTTGTACAGGTCAATTTAGGATACATTACAGTTTAGGGGGGACTCCTTTGTTGGTTGGTTTCACTGATTTATATTGGGATGGTGACCTTGATGATTGAAAGTCTACTGCAGGTTATGTTTTCTTCCTTGGTATTGGACCCGTCACTTAGGATTGTAAGAAAAAAGAGGCCATTGTTCTTTCTTTAACAAAAGCATAGTACTGAGTAGCGGTTAATGCAAGTCAAGAAGCCTTGTGGTTTCAACATATCCTTTCAGAGTTTGGATTCTAGAAGCAACATCTGACCACCCTCTGGTGTGACAACCAGAGTGCCATTAAGATCGCCAAAGATCTAGTTCAACATTAGTGCAACAAACACATTGAGCTACACATTCACTTCATTAGAAAGATCATTCACGATTGAGTTATTGAAGTCTTCTCTTTCCCTATAGAAGATCAAGTTGCAGACATTTTCACAACATCTTTTACAAAAGCGAAGTTTTCCAAACTTCGATCTATGTTAGGAGTTCAAGAAGTTTGTCATTAAGGGGGGATAGGCTCTAATGCTTCTTTCCCTCTCCTATTGTGGTGCCTTTGTAAATCCTTCAATCCTATCCCAAGTTGTTCTTAAGGGGGGATGTTAGGATATTTCAACACTTAGGAGTTAGTTAAGATCAACTTGGTCTAATGTGTCATTAGGTTAAAGTGTGTTTCTTTGATATACATTTGTAATATGATAGTCATGATATGTTCCCGACCTAGAGTGATCCCATGACTCATATTCTCCTTAATCTTAACAACTACATTAATCCGTGGCTTAGCACCCGATTGGTCCATGATCTCTATTTAAAGAGCATGGAGGGTCATTTGTTGATGATCAATTATGAGAACATATCTTGTAATATTTTTATTTTGTATTAATAAATTACTTTAAGTGGCCACATTGGTTGGGGCCTTGGATGTTTCCGCACAGGGGTTTTACCACATAAAAACATCGGTGTGTTGATCTATGATCTGGTTGTATGAGTGGTTACTGAAGATGTTCGTCCTCTTTTGGAATAACCTATGTTGTCAACAAAAAAGATAGGTTATTAAAGTAAAAATTTAATCATATATACATACATGTGTTCATATGTAGCATCCATTCTAATTAAATAGAGTATACTTTCAACAAGTTATAACATCAACTCAATGGGGGATTGGACATTGGTTGGTAAAGCAAAGGTGTTTTTATTCCCTAAATCTCCCCTAGAGATATATTCACCCCTCTTGGGCCATCCCATTTGCATAAGAAGGTTGTTTCATGCAATTTAGGCTAGGTGCAAGTCTTGAGCAAATTCAAGAAAAGAGTAGCTTCCGCTAGTGGTGAAACATATATTCTTTCTTGTAATATCTCATGTTGGACAATGTCACTTTCATGTATTAACTGAAAGGGACCATCAAAAAATTGGTGTTCACATGATTTGTGATCATGAATATGTCCATCAAAAGCAAAGGATATCCTTATCGACAAACCATAACTTGTTGGAGTCATGATGGTAGACACTACATTTTTCACAATTTTCATCTTGATTTTATGCAACAATGATCTTATCAGTTTGAAAGTATAATGATATTTACCTTGCCTTCCTTCATTATACTTTATCCATCCATAATTATTTGTATTTATTATTATCAAATCTATTAGCAATTAGTACTCTCATGCAAAATGCCTTTATGGCAACTTCACTTTTGACATATTTGGGTAAAGTAGTGTGGTATTCATTAAAACCACACTCTCAGATGTATGAGTAATCCATCATCTAAAACCAATCTCCAATTCTTCAACCCTTATCCTTATGTGTGGATCAAATCTAGTTTTATTTCCCTTTTTCCCTCTAATCCTTATACACAGGGCTAGGGTTTCATCCTTTTTTAAATTAGTAGAGATAATGTAGGTATTTTCTCCACAGTTTAGTGTACTAGTAAGGTTTTGGGAGGTTCTCATTCTTGATGTTCATCCTCACTAACTTAGGTTTCAATAATTCTTTTAGTATCCAAAATAAATTATCTATGCATGTAAAAATTAGAATAGTAACATGCTTGGTACCTTAATTAAGTGGGGGTGGAGTTCATCTTCAATGATGTGAGACCACTCGATATGGCCCTCTCTATGACATATCCTTAACAATAGGTATAACCACTTCCTTTGCCATACTATATCATATCGTTGGCCAAATATTCTACACAAGATCCTCATGAGCCCTATTTGGATGCCATCATTTAGATCCCCTATCTTATATACAAATTTACCTCTCTGATGGCCATCCATGCCTTTAATTTCATAGTGAAGTGTATTAGGGATGCACAAATACTATCCTCGACCAGTTTCTTTATATTCTAGAGATTCTCTCCTCTCAAGAGCCTAAATAATTTCTTCATCATTTCCACCCTAATGGGTATTGTGACCCTTGTGAGTAACTCCCATATCATTCTTTTCTTGGAATCATAAGCTCTTGCTTCCATATATTCCAAGGGTAGGATTATTTTTTCTCAAGGTATACATCCCACTTGATATATTCCCAAATATAGTGTGGAATCCTTGCATCCTTGGTTATTCTTATCAATAGTAATTATGTATAATTTCATCATTTGTATTATTATCTATATCATAAATCCTCATAGTATATGCTTGCTCTACAAACCCTATATATTTTTCTTGATTTTTGATGTAGTAGTATTCTTCAAATATAAAGTTCATCTATTTCTCTAAGTGTAGAGTACTTAGTTCCTCAATTCAAAGTCTTGAATACATATCTATACCCTTGCAGTTGTGTTGGTGATATTTCATCTTGATTGTGCCATCTATGTCTTTTTCCAATAGTTATTGGCTTTAATTTTAGGCATGTGTGGCATTAGCCACAACTGCACATCTCATCCCTTATAATCATTTATTTATTGGTTTTCTAGTGATTTAATTCCATTAAACATTTACAATGTCTACTTGTCTAAAAAATTACAATATCCATTATTATGGCTATTCTCATTTCCCTTTATCCCATCAAAATCCCTTCCATTAGATTTTCCATTTGACCTTACATGTTCCTACATTTTGATGTCATTCTTTACATGCCCTTCTTTGATGGTATCATTGATCCCTACATATGGGGATCTTCCATCAAAATTTAGTTGGTCTTATTCTATTGTTTTATTCTCAATGGAGTCTTTTAGACTCACTTCTAATGATGATCCCATGAGCCTCCTCATGTTCTCCATGATCGTTTCTCCTTTGCATCAGAACTCCTTTCATTAGGGTATCATATTTTATGACCTTTTTTCCTAATCTCAATTGGATTCTTCTAGGCTATTTTTTGATGATGATCCCAATGCCTCCTAACCAAGTTGCCACCATTAGATCAACTTCCATTAAGAATTACATTAAGTGTATGCATTATGCACCTCTAATGATTTCTTCTAGGCTTATTTCTAATGAGGGTTTCTCTAATCAATGTTATCACCACTAATAACTTTGTTCAGTATGTTCAAGTCCTTTTGATTGGGGAAATAGATCTTCTAAGATACTCCTTTTGATTATGGTTCCCTTGATCTAGGTTATTTTGTGTCCATTCCACTCTATCAAATCATCGTTCTTCAAGAATTTTCAACAACGAAGTTCATCATTTCCATTTGTTGGCTTCTTCCAGGCCATTTTTTATGGCATTCCCTTTGACCTCTAAATATGCTTGCAACTAATTTTCCTATTAGAGTTGCCTCATTTTGATTATTTGTCCCAATTGCTCACCATAATGGCTAAGATCTCATTGTCCTTAATACTTATCTTAAAACTTTTTGTTTTCATCCTTTGAAGGGATTTCACCCATCCAACATGTTTGGTTGGTTTTGTCACAAGGGTGAGCAAAACCTTCCTTGCTATAACTAGGCTGGAATACTATAGAATATACAATTCTTAGTTTAACAAACCAATTACATGAGAATCATTACAATACAAATGAAATGAAGAAACATGCATGCGATACAAAAGAAAAATAAGAAACTAAGCTACAACCATGAAAATTAAACAATGAAATTGAGGGAAGTAACAATACTCATGTATTATCAATGGATGGGCTTTGAACATGAAGATTTACACATGGGGAGAATGGTTGGATGCAAGTGTGCTTCAACACTTTCCTTGGGAGGGTCCTTTTGCTTCTTTAATGGCCCTCTCTCACAATTATGTGTATGAAAAAAATATTCCTCACTCCTTCAATGGAAGAACTTCAAACAAGTATGAGAGTAATTATTGAGATGAGAAAGCAAGACAATGTGGTCTCCAATGTCATTCCTACAACAAAACTCTACATAAAATTTCCTCCCTTTATATGCTTCCCACGAATTTTATTTAAAAGAGAATTTCCCAGCTCAATGCAAACTAGTTTCAATATGAATGCCTCTTGTTTGAATTGTGGATCCAATGCTTTTATGGAGACCCTTGGGAGGCCAAGGTACTCCTCATGAGCTCGAATTTATCTTGTGAAACAACCTAGATTTCCTTGAGCATTGAGCAAGTCGACTTTAAGCATGCGAGCAAACTTACATGGGTCTCAAAGGAAATCTCGTGCAAGTCCGACGAGTCTCAGTGAAGGCAGGTCGTGCAAGTGTATAAAAACAATGTGATTTGAGCATGAGAAGTTTTCCAAAAGATCATTAATGATGTTGTAGCTAGAGAATTTGTGAAGTATAAATATGCATCACCCTCGGGGACACTATTAATAGTAGAGAATTACTCTGATGAGAGGGGTCCCTAAAACCTAAAGGGAGCAATTGTGACAAGTGCTTGTGCTTGAGGGCATTGATAGCCCAACAAGACCAAGGGTATTCCACTGGAATTGGAAACTACAACAATTGCAATGTACGACCCATCTTGATTTTAAATGAGTTGACGTTGAACATCAGGGGGGTGACAAAATTAGAGAGCAATGATGAATCTCTTTGTCTCGTCTGGGGTTCACCATTATTAATTGTAATGGGAACCAAGATACATAAACATTCCTAGAAAATATGAGCTAGTGTTGATAAGAATGAAGACGTGTCTGCAAAGAATGGGGGGTCCCTTGAAATTGACTAAGTCTAAACCAGATACCAAAGTATGATGGGGGATGATTTTGATAGTTATCGAAAAGGTGGTCAATGAGGATGAAACTCAAGACTTTCCTTGGGTAGAGAAAAAAATGACACTTGATAATGGTGGTAGTAGAAAAACCAACTAGACATGAGATGATCTGCTATTAGGGGGACCATCAAATATGTTAAGTGTGTGTCAAACTGGAACTAAGGGCAAGTGGATACAAATGTATAGATAGTTAATGGATGAAAATATAGGAATCACAATGATGGATACTATGATACATGACGTGCTGCAAAAAATTAGGTCATGTAGGCATACATGACTCAATGTAAATGCTTCGACCAAGGGCAACTAGGATTGTCTCTAGGTTTGAAATAGTCTCCATCAGTTGCGATGGTATGAGTGTTGGTGATTTCCTCATAAACAATGTGATTTTTACAATTGCCAATGAATGAAAGAATGCACTTTTTTTTGCTAAGTTACAAACATGGAGACAGGTGCCCCAATTATGTGATCAAAAGGTGAGAGTAGTAAGAGTGAATAGGGGGAAGGGGTCCCTTGGATTGGTCTTTGTGGGGGTGAATGAATGATGACATTGGAAAGCATATGGTCTACTGATATTGGGGGAGATGAGAGGCCAATGAAAATGTGGTAACACATTCAGTATAACCAACCATAAAAAGTGTGAACTGTCGAGAGTCCAAGGGAATGTCTCAACATTATGATGAGAAAGAGGTATGAGGCTCATTCTTTGAAATGTAGATTATCTTAACTCCTGCTATATGGGAGAAACAACATGGGTGGAAACAATATGGGTGACGATAATGCAATGAGTATTAAAACAAAGGAAACCCATGAAGGTGGAGTGCTTTCAACCAGTAGCAACGAAATGCATGTAAAACTGGGTGAAGTTGCATGCGAAACCAGGAAAAAGAAAACCCTAAAGGCATACTTAGTGGGAGTGATACTAGTAAATGAAATGATCTGAAAGGGAGTACCAACATGCTAGTTTGAAGAAGTCTACCTAGAGGGGTAGAGCTAAGGGCCCTACTGCATGAATTGAGGAGATAAAAAATGGTCTCCCAATGAATACCTGCACATATATAGTAAACCTTGATAGATATAAGGAGAATAAACCATAAAACTTAAAATAAACCCTTGAAATCCAAATATACCAAAACATTCACCGTGAACAATACAACAATATATAGAAGAAGAACCCTTAAGGTAGGGTAACACCATCAAATACTCCTTACGAAAGGAATCACTCCATAAGCCATGCTTGCTACAAAACAATACAATCCAACACACATCTAATACAATGATACTCATGTGTATTTATATATTATCATGAGTATTTCTAGCGGTCTATGCCAACTACCCCTTATTATTATATTATTTCATTTTAATTACATAGTTGGCCTATTCCATTATTATGGCCACATAACATTCATTATCTCCCTAGGTACCTCCTTATGTACCCTATATTATCCTCCCTAGGTACATTACATTTCATCCCACTTGGCAT
>ML778580.1:416194-430764 GCA_009831015.1 Picea engelmannii
TTAGAAACAGTACAACCATTACAGTGATACATGACAACATCATCCTATAATAGCTGCGGCTCGACTGGATCCTCCAATTCCGAGCTGTTCTAATACAGTATAACAAAGGCGTAAAAGAAACCAGCATTCATAAGGCAAGAAGTCTCAAAAGTCTATACATTATCAGATTCACAGTGCTTTGTTAAAACTTTACAACCGGGAGCTCTGCTCAACCATCGATACCTACAAAATGTGAGAAAACTCCTCTAAATACTTAGGGCAAAAACATAGAAGCCAATTCGAGACATCGCATTGAAGACATTACGTCTGCATGCTTACTGCACCTGCAGTCTCTGGATAGTCGTGAACTTCAGTCAGACGCAATCGCGCCCCAAAAGGACCTGTGAATGAATTGACAAGCTTACAGTCACTTCTGGACTTTCCATTTATGGTGGAAACGATGTCCAACCACCATCAACTGCTGCAATAACTGCTTCATTTGGATCGGGAAAGGCCACAGTTGACTCTGTACCTACAGGACAAGGGGGCCTTCTCGTTCTGCCATTTGGATCTACTTGAAGAACTCGTGGCGAGACTAGTCGGTAGACGTGGAGGCTGTCGTGATGACTGGAGGGCTTGATATGAAGTGGTGAATGGACGGTGATCAGGCAGGGGTGGTTTGACATGCTCGGTGTGGAGATGGGATGGAGAGGGGCCATAAGGATGGATGTGGCGGAGGGAGAATGATAGGGCAAATGCAAACGAAAGAAAACGTGGGCTTCGAAGTGAATGAGCCAGGTGGAGGGAACATAGGGGCCGGGAAGAAACTGCGGTTGTCATGACACGGGGATAGGACGTGGCGATAAGGAATAGGTAATAGAGGCATGTGATGAGGTTTTGGGATTTCGAGAATTCGGGATTCACGAGTTCGATATGCACAAACTCCTTGCCTCCGGGATCTCCGATATCCCGATGTGCGATGAGATCCTCCTCCTAGGAGCTAGCCCCTACTGGCTAAAACATGATCCAAATGACCTGTCTCCGCGTGAGCATAGCCAAACCCCCCATCAGAGTTTCGACGTTCGCGATGACACGGTGCTTGTGTTCACGGGACTCGGGATTCCCCGATCCCCGATGCGCCTTCCGTGCTAGCCCTTTGACTAGGCCCCGACTCAGGTGACCACCACCATATGCCTTTGACCATTCTTTCCATCGGGATTTCGTGGTTTGCGATGTCAAGGAACACGCATCCTCCGGACTCGCGATTTCCCGATCTGCGATGGCTTATGACCGCTGACCTGTCAACGGTCCGCTCCTCGTTGCAAAGTTTGACACCTGTCCTCCATGATTGACAGCCATTCCCACCTATCGGGAAATCGTGAATCGCGACTCTGAAATGCATAAAACTCTAGCTCCCAAGATCCCCGATATCCCGATTTCCGATGAGGCGCTCCTGTGGAGCTTTCGCCGCTTCTCATGTCCATGATCAGGCTCGCTTGCTTGATTCGGGCCCCAAGCAAATTTCTTCTGTGTGCTGTGCTTGGGCACTTATCATGCAGTCCTGCAGACCTTTGTTCCCCGATACCACAATTGTTGCTAACAGTGCCCACCCTATATTTGGGAAGGAGGGTTGTGTGACATACTACTAAGTGTGCATGATGTCGAATAATACTCTGATGTATGGGGGCTCCACCATAATGGCTCCCATAGTGACTAGTTCCATATGGGGTTGGGGGTTCGTAAGGTTGGTTGAAGTGAGTCATGGACCCAATCGATCCATCTATGGAATGGGATGTCCCCAACTTTTCTCACTCAAATAGTTGAGGGTGAGGGGCATTTGGGATGATTGTGTAAAGGTACCCAGACATCACGTATATCAAATCAAAGTGTTGAGATTTGAGTATGGAATCATCTTTAGTTTGAGACATGGTGGTGGCCATGTATTTGGAAATCAGGGATAAAAGGGACTTTGAAAAATAGTCCAAAAAGAGCTTGTGTTTAAATTTAATTTTTCCTAGGATGCACCATCAACACCAATCATGGATATGATCCTCAATATGCATGGAAGTGGTTTGTTGAAAATCATTAAGAATTTCCAATCCGGTGTCATGACAAACTGATAGCTATAAAAAAGTCAATAATGCATTTGCCAAAGACACAAAGTTGGCATGTGATCTTATTGTCTCATTAATGTACCATTTAGATGATGGCCTGGTCAGAGTTCATTGGAATAATCACAACTAGCCAAAATCCTTTGTGATATTGTTGGAAGAACACCATATATGGAAAGTCATAATGTGGTTATTTGGGTCTTCACCTGTCTTCCCCTCAAAATTTAGAATATTTGAGGGAAATTTTGTTGGCATGGGAGGCCACACTGCATTATGAAAAATGGGGTCATCGGTGATCTTTTTTAAGTATAGGAGATTGAGTGAATCCATATACGGGAGATTGGTCGTACATGGGGGTGGAGGTGGTGGTGGAACACCTACCATTGAGACTAACTATTGGGAGTTGATTCCTGACGAGGATGAGCTTCCAAGAGGGTTGTTATGAGTAGCTGAGACTAACAAGGATGATTCAAATAGAGCCCATGTCTCATTGAAAGGAGAATGTGAAGGGGGTGGTAGAATTGGTGAAGAAAAAATTGTTCAAAAACAAATGTATTCCAACAGAGGATGAACACCTTCAGTAACCATTCACACAACTAGATCAAAGATAAACACGCCGATATTTTGATGTGATAAAACCCCTACGGGGAAAAATCCATGGTCCCATCCAACATGACCACTTGGAGAAATTTATTAATGCAAAAAAAATATTACAGAGAGATTTTACAAGAGAGTTTCTCACAATCAATCATCGACAAATGACCCTCCATGCTCTTTAAATAGAGATCATGGACTAATCATGTGTTAAGCCATGGATCGATGTAGCCATTAAGATTGAGGAAAATATGCACCGTTAGATCACTCTATGTCGTGAACATATCGTGACCGTTGGATTTCCTAACTACAAATGCATACTAAAGAAACACACTAAGAAACACACTTTTACATAATGACACATTAGACCAAGTAGATCTTAATTAAATCCTAAGTGTCTAAATATCCTAACATCCCCCCTTAAGAACAACTTGCGATAAGATTGACGGATTTACAATAGTGATACAATAGGATAAGGAAGGAGGTATTAGAGCTTATCCCTCCTTAATGACAACTTCCTGAACTTCTAACATAGATTGAAGTTTGGAAAACTTCGCTTCTGTAAGAGACTTTGTGAAAATGTCTGCAACTTGATCTTCTGTAGGGAAAAATAAAACTTCAATAGCTTGATCATGAATGAGCTTTCTAATGAAGTGCATTTGTAGCTCGATGTGTTTGTTGTGCTAATGTTGAACCGGGTCTTTGGCAAGCTTGACGACACTATGATTGTCGCACCAAAGGCTAGTCGGATGTTGTTGCTGGAATCCAAACTCTGAAAGGATCTGTCGAAGCCACAAGGCTTTATGAATTGCATTTAATGTTGCTCGGTACTCTGCTTCTGCTGAAGAAAGTGCAATAGCATGTTGTTTCTTACAGTCCCAAGTGACAGGTCCATAACCAAGGCTAAAAACATAGCCTGCAGTAAACTTTTGATCATGAGGGTTACTGGCCTAATCTATATCAGTGAAACCAACCAATAAAGGAGTCTCCGTTGAACTGTAATGTATCTTGAACTGAAATGTATCCTAGACATATTGAAGTATATTTTTAGCTACTTTCCGATGGCTTTCATGGGGTGTTTGCATATAGTGGGAAACAATACTAACATCAAAGGAAAGACTAGGACGGGTATGAGTCAAGTATAAGAGGCTACCAACTAACTAACGATACAAGGTGGCATCAACTTCGAGAGAAGTACAGGTGGCAACAATCTTGTCTCCAGACCGAAAGGGAGAGGGGGATGGTTTACAATCTTCCATGTGAAAACGACGAAGAAGGTCACAAGCATACTTATATCGGGAAAGAAAAATTCCTTCATTGGTTTGCAAAATTCGAAGGCCAAGGAAATAGTGCAAAAAGCCTAATTCCGTCATTTCACATTTCTTCTTAAGGCTGATTTTCACATGGTTTAAAAGTTTTGAGTCACTACTAGTAAGGATAAGGTCATCAACATAAAGGAAAAGGATTATGAGATGGCTTCCTACTTTCTTGGTATATACAGTAGGATGAGAATGGCATCTAGAAAATCCGGTGTCAACAAGAAAGTTTTCCATTTTGGCATACCAATCTTGGGGAGATTGCTTAAGACCATAAATAAATTTCTTAAGGAGACAAACAAGGTTAGAGTCATTCTGGACATAGCCAAGAGGTTGTTCCATGTAGATTTCTTCTTGCAAATCCCCATGCAAGAAGGTGGATTTAACATCCATCTGATAGACCTCCCATTTATGTGAGGTAGCAAGGGAAAGAACAAGGAAGATGAAATTCATTTTGGCTAAGGTTTCATTATATTCAATTCCTTCAACTTGGGAAAATCCTTTAGCAACTAGCCGAGCCTTGTGCCTTTCAAAACTTCCATCTGATGCATACTTATTTCTATAGACCCATTTACATCTGACAAGTTTTCTTCCTTTTGGAAGAGGTACAAGATCCCAAGTATCGTTCGCCATTAAAGAATGATAGTCTTCATTCATTGTTGTATCCCAATCTGGATGACCTGAAGCTTATGCAAATGTCTCTAGATCACGAGTCTCTGAAACTTGATCCAAAAGAAAGAGGCTAGATGGAATTGATAATGTGTCTGATGCTGATATGAAGGATCATCAACAAGATCACCAACTGCTTCTTGTGTTGAATGGACCCATCTAGGAAGCGATGGTGCTGGTGCCGGTTCAGGTTCAATGGAATCATTTCGAGGAAGGTGAGCAGATGAAGGTGTATTTTCATCCTCATTGTCATCATCTAAAAACGAAACTAGAATAGGAATAGAAGAAGGCACAAATGTCGAAGATGGCTCGCAGGCCGAAGAAGGCACAACCGCTGAATTAGGATCGTAGGCCAAAATATTTTCATCAAATTTAACATCTCTTCTAATAATAATTTCATTACAATGTGGTTGAAGAAGTTTGTAACCTTTGACATCTTCAGAATAACTAAGAAATATACACTTCTCACTTTTAGGCTGCAATGCTTTCCTTTTCTCATTAGGAATGTGAGCCCATGCTACACTGCCAAATACACAGAAGTGATTTACATTTGGTTTAATTTTAGTCCAATTTATTCTAGTGTTATATTTTTAAGAGCCTTTGTGGGAGTTTGATTTACTATGTAATTTGCATAGTTGGTGGCTTCCGCCCAATACTTTAGACTCAATCCCTTAGATTGGATCATACAATTAGCCATTTATTTTAATGTGCGGTTATTTCTCTCAGTAACACCATTTTGTTGTGGTGTATATGGAACAGTGTGTTGGATTTGGATGCCTTATGTAGTGCAGTAACTTGTAAAATTATTGTTCAGATATTCGCCTCCATTATCTGTTCTTAAGCTTTGAATTTTATATTTAGATTTATTTTCCACAAGGTCCTTGAAGGCTAGAAACTTGTCAAAAACTTCGCTCTTAAGTTTTAAGAAGTAAATCTAAGTACGTTTGGAAAAATATCAATGAAAGTTAAGAAATAATTGCACCGAGAAAAAGAAGGAGAAGAAAGTGGACCACACAAGTCACTGTGAACAAGCTGCAAAGGGCCCAAGGTGTACCAAGAGACATGCTTGTCAAAACTATCTCAATGATGTTTGCCAAGAACACAACCAACACAAACACCATCTCTGCATGAAACAAGAGGAAGACTAGTCACCATCTATTGATTACATAGTTGTTGCAATGAGCGATAGTTTAGATGACCAAACCACTCATGCCAAAGTTTGTTCAAGTCATCTCTATGAGCAACAAAAACTGATGGAAAAGATGATGACCCAAAGTTGTCAAACTTGTATAACTTGGTAATATCATCAACAATTCCAGTTGCAAAAACATGTTGAGGATCATTTAGATCCTTGATTACAACTTGGTGAGGTGAAAACTCTATGGTTTTACCTTCACCTGAATGAGTGATTTGATATACTAATAGAAGGTTACAGGAAAGACTTGGAACACATAATACATCATTGAAATGACCATTATCTACCTGAACTGTTCCAGATCCTACAACACTAAGAGATCTATCATGACCAACAAATATTTTCTCGGTGTTACTTTCATTTAGAGTAGAAAATATGGCTTTCTTTATGTCCATGAGAAGAAGAAGAAGAAGTAGAATCAATACTGATGTTGGGCTTCTTGATTGCTGCTTCTAAAGCTGCCATCTTCTTGAAACATTTGGACTCATCATGACAATATTTCCCACAAAAGTTGCAATGTCTATCAGTTTTCTTATTTTTAGATTTTTCTCCATTGTCACCATTAGGAGCTGAAGTTGTCTGAGTGGGTTTGGGACCCTTGTTTTTATTTTTTTTTCTGGCAAGGATGTTGCTTCTTGGGATTCTTGGTTTAGATTTATGTTGGGTGACTAAGTCTTTGTTGAAGGCATCTGAAGTGCTAATCACTCCTAGTTGTACAAGCTTATCTTGCTCTCTAATCAAAGCATCACAAAAGGACCCAAGGGTGGGTTTTTTTATAAGTTTTCCCTAGAGTCTCTCTCATGGCATAAAAGGTAGATACAAACACATAATATGCACTACCTAGCTTAGAAAGAATAATATAGATGCAACGCTCTTTCTCCAGCTTTATGTTACACACTTCACATAAAATTCTAAGTGCTATAAACTTAGATAGATAGTCTTCAATGTAAGAAAAATCATTTAGACTTAAAGTCAATATCTAATTTTCTAACTGATATGCTTGAATAATATTGTGTTTACCAAACACAGATTCAAGCTTTTCCCAAGCTTCATCCGGGTCATCAATTTCTTGAAGTTGGAACCTTAAATCAGGAGAGATGGACATTCCGATTAGTCCACGTGCTTCGTCATTCCTATTAGCCCATTTGACTTTCTTTTCATAATCAGTGGGTTCTTTTTCCTTTCCCAAGGTAATCCGGTACATGCCTTTACTTAATAAATATTCCATATGGAATTTCCATTAGAAGTAGTTGGTGCTGGTAAGCAAAAAATCACTAGAAGAAGCCATATTAAATATGTAGATAATATGGATTTAAAAACTGAAACTGATGATCTGGATGGAAAGATATCGAAAATTAGGCGGTTTAAAAAAAAAAAAACGGCACTGAAAATAGACTTCAGATGTGAAAGTTATGCCTTTTTGAAAAAAACATAAACGATAACCAAAGAGCCATGTGGAAAGTAGAAGTTGGTACACGTGGTGATACCCCTCCAAATAACCTCACTTTTACAAATAAGTTGCTTTATGAAATGATCCAATTTTATAAAAAGAAGCGGGGATCACTTTTACAGTGAAGTTGCTTTATAAAAGAATGTTGCAAACAAAATAAATAACTTTAAAATAAAATATTAAAGCTACTTATAGTGATTCACTTTTATACTTGAAGTGAAATACACTTTACAATGGATGCATGGACTTTTTCAAAAAAAGTAACAAAAAAGAGAATTGAACTCAAGGCCTCTTACTTAATATTGTATTGTTTAGAAGGAGTATTGGGGGTGTTGTTATTGTTGTTGTGGAAGGCGGCCTTGGAGAGAGTGGTCATAAAAAACTATTTTCACACAAGAATTTTTTTTTGCTTCTCGATGACAACAAGGGTTAGATTTCAGTTAGGTTACCTGAAAAATGCACCTTTTCCTATCCGTTTCTGGTTTTTCGAGATCGCACAGGGCATAATGCAAAAAACATACACACATCTAAAAGAGTAGCAACCTGGAAACAAACAATATAAAACTGAAATAATACTTTGCAAAAATTTAAAAAGGGCATATTCAGGCTTTATACCTCCGGATTTGACTGAAATGGTCGTATCTTCGAAAAATGAAAACCTTTTCAAGTGAAACAAAAAGCGTTCATGACTGAAACAAGTGCTACGAACACAATGGAACAGTCCTTGTGGCCCAAAAATATATGAAAATGGCAGAAACCAGAGATGAGACAACTCGGATTCACGATCTCGATTTACAACATGAGCGGGTCTTCAAACATGCTTTGATACCATGTTCGACAACACAAGTATTCCAATAGAGGAAGAACACCTTCAGTAACCACTCACACAACCAGATCAAAGATCAACACACCGATATTTTGACGTGGTAAAACCCCTATGGGGGAACATCCAAAACCCGAGCCAACGCGATCACTTGGAGCAATTTATTAATGCAAAAGAAAAATATTACAGAGAGATTTCACAAGAGAGTGTCTCGCAATCGATCATCAACAAATGACCCTCCATGCTCTTTAAATAGAGATCATGGACCAATCGAGTGTTAAGCCACAGATCAATGTAGTCGTTAAGATCAAGGAGAATATGAATCGTGAGATCACTCTATGTTGGGAACATATCGTGACCGTCAGATTTCCTAACTACAAATCCATACTAAAGAAACACACTAAGAAACACACTTTTACCTAACGACACATTAGACTAAGTAGATATTAACTGACTCCTAAGTGTCTAAATATCCTAACAAAAATACCATAAATGCCTCCCCATAATGGGGGAAGGCCTTATAAGTGATGTGTGAAATTTCATGTGAAGGTTTCTAAACTATGCTTTGTGAAACAATGGCCTAGTCAAATATATGAATCAAGTGAAAAAGTAGAGCTAATGCCACAACAATATCAATGAATTTCACTTGGAAGTAATATGTATTTAGATGGGGTTAAATTTTTTGCACGATGGTGTAAAAAATAAAAAGCACCTATCCTGAAGACCTATCATCCTTCCTCTCAAATAACACTAGGCCTTCCAAGAGTTCAGACCAATGGGATCTGAAGCCACTGATTATCATTAGTGAAGGTATGAATTAGTCAGTTATAGTGAGAGGTATTGGGGGCATGTCTCGATGGAATTGACAACATTTCCCAATAGCTAACCCCATCTGGCTCAGGTGCAAATGCAACACAAAAATGCCACCTATGTAGAATTCCTATGTTGTGGCCACTAGGTTACCTTCTTCAATTGCAAGAAAGGGCCTCTCAGCCTCAAAAAGTGGTCATTGGCAGTAGTTGAAAACGAGTTGGGTGGCTCAAGAAGATTTGAAAGAACAACCAAATCTAAGCCTTTTCCCCTTCACATGTATCTCCTTGCCTTGGTATTTTGCACAATTGAGAGGAAGGATTCTTAAAGTTCCCTGAGACAACTTCTATGTTTCATATAAGAAAAATGACAATGGGGTTATTTGGATACCCATCCTCAAAATCCTAGTGTTGTGTCCTTTTCGTCACTTGAATGAGCAAAATAGGGGCACTTGCAAGTCTAGTTGGGCCTGCTAGATAGGACAGAGGTTAGTGTATGAATCAAACAATTCAATCACATGAAATAAACAAACAACTAAGCTAAAAACAACTAAAGAAACAACTAAAGAATTAAAACTAAAATGCATGAGGAAATTAGAACCAAAATCAATCAAACAAATGACCAATAATCATGCCACCAATGGATAACTATATTAGTGGGCAAACATCATAGAGAAAGGAGGACTTATGCATCCCCTCTTCCTCCTTGGGAGGGCTCTTGAGTCCCCTATGTGAGAGCTCTTCTTTCAAATGGTAAACTAGAAAGAAAATGGTGAAGAAATCCAAGATTATTCCTTCAAGAGGTGAGGTGAATAGCTTATTGAGATGATGCTAGTATGCTCCAAGAAGAAAAGAGGTTTCTTGAAGGAGAATGGAGGCAGCATAACAATACGATGAGATTCTTAAATTCTTAGTGCACCCATGGCCTCCTCTTATAGCATGTCTTTGAGGCAATATCCAACCGGTCTTTAGTGTGAACAAGGGGCCCTTTAGGGCACCCTTAGGTCTTTGACTAGCCCCCCATTCAGATTCAGCTCGGATTTGAGGGTTAAATCAAGTTGGGAGTTGTTCCAGAAGTGTGTGAGGGGCTGACAAAAACCATAAATGCACCGTTCACAGGTATGTGCAACTTTTTTCTTACACAGTCGCTCATATGGTGCATTGTGCACTCTATGGGCTTCTTTGGCCCGCACACTGTGTGCGCGCTTCCTTTAGTGTTTTAGTACATGTCAATTTTTTGACTAGTTGTATAGTTTTTGCCTCTCAAAAATGATTTTTTGGTGCTGCAGGTGAACTAATAGGTGTTTGGAGATGATGTATTCCTGTAACCATTTGCATGTGATGCAGACGAAATTTCGGTGATAACAGATGCCCCCTGAGGTGTGAGGTTAGGAGCATACGTATAGCCGAAATACATCAATGTTTCTTCTACTGAGAATACCATTGTGAGAAAGAGTGTTGAGAGGAACTGCAAGAGTGATCCATCAGAGGGAGAGGGGAGACTGTGGGACCCAAACCTTTCTCTAGGGAGAGAAATAAAAGCTATATACAAACGAGGTGGGCATGCCCCATGCTCGTGTCATGTAACTGAAAAATTTAAGACAATAACTGAAGTTGTATGTTGATGTAGATAACTGTAGCGCCCTCCGGGGTGGTTTGATAACAACATATGACAATTCTGATGGTGAACATACTCTTACCAAAGGCAAGGATGACTATAAGAAGTGTCGATGACTCGTAGGCATTGATGGCCTAACAAATTCAGAGGTCTTTGGCTAGTAGAAATCAACTGCAATAGTCGCATAGTAAGACCCACCGTAGCATGAGAGTTTGTTGAAGTCGAATGTCATGGGGGTCAATGATAACAGAGAGCAATGATGGTTCTCACTATGTCGTATGAGATTCCTCATTGTAAAGGAAATTAGAGTCAAGATACTATCTCCCTTCTAGAAACCGTGCTGATGTCGACAGAGAGGGAGACGTGACTCCAAGAAGTGAAAGGGCTTCATGAAATCCACTGGATAAGATCAGAAACTGATAAGGAACATGGACAAAGTCAAGATGCGGGGAGACTCAAGACTGCCTTGGTTGGGGATGTATATGAAGGATGATTAGCAACAACCGTGAAACTGGATCTAGTGTCAGGGGGACGACTAGACGTGGGTTAAATTGTGCCAGAGGCGTGACAAAGTGGACAAACTCAGAAATCAGGGGTACATGGATTGTGGGATACTCGGGTTTTGTGGACAATAACAACATGAGTATAATGTGATGAATGCCCCAACCAAGGGAGACATAGGTTGCTTTGCCAGGAAAAGAAGGTTGTCAAGGGCGAAGACAAAATCTATGTAAATGTTGGTAACAAAGGCTTTTTACAATTACCAAATGAATAAAGAATAATTTGGGATGTGTGTACAGATACAGAAACGGGTGCCCCAGTGCAAAATGGCTTGGCCTGTGAGGGTGCAAGTTGCATGGAGAACTGGTGGATGTTGGGGGCCACATGGGTGGGTTTCTGTATGAGGTAAATGAATGGAGGGTAATATACAGATGGGAAAACTGATTGTGGATGAAATGGAGGGTTAATGATGTTGCAGAGGTGTAGTCAAAATAGAACCATGATGAGATATCCTGGGAGTCCATTGGGAAAGCTAGCAAAATGAGGAGAAGGAGTATATGGCTAATTCTTGGAAATGTGTAAGACTATCAGGACTCCCATCCCTAGGAGGTGAAAGCAGCATGAGTGTCAAAGTGCCAAGGGGGACTATGAATGGGTCAACTCATGTGGGGAAGAGTGCTATCGGGTGACAGTACCGAAATGTGGCCGAGGTGATAGTACTGTAGAGCCGGATGTGAGGACCCTAAAGGAAAATGTTGGAGGGTGTGACTGGGAGATGCAATGGGTACTCAGAGGGAATGATTACATGCCAGTGTTGATGATATACCTAAAGGGGTTGCGCTGATTTGTGATGACCAAGTACCTGCACACATTAAAACCGAATACCTGACGTGAACAATATCTGAAGATAAAGAACATATAACAATTATTTGATAATTTTGAACATGAGCATGCATACCTAGGCGTAATGTGGAAAAAATGCTCCCCTGGGGCCGAGTATGGATGGTGACCGAGGTATTGTGACTATGTAGGCAGCGGGATCTTGATCCCGTGGCTGAAGACGGATCGGAAAACAGAGACTTTGAGTTCCTGTAACTGAGCGTAGAAGTTTGGCAAAAGGGACTATATATGGTTGTGGGGCCCACAATGCCACCTCGTTTGTTCCTACGACCATAGTGAGTGGACGAGAGGATTTAGAGGAGATTTGGAGATTACGATAGTTCTAGTCGACCGATCTGGGATTTGCGAGAGCTAGGTTAGTGGTCTCATCCTCCTGCATAGTAGATAGGTTCTAATTTCTGGGCAGGGTCGTATGGGTGACCATACTAGGGGTTTTTGTAGGGGTGGGCCCACAAATGTGTAGGAGAAGGAAGGATACCCGCGCTGAGATGCGCGGGTATAATTCCCTCTCTCGGGCATGGTGTGCAGCTGTGGAGAATATAGCCGTGCATGGGGGGTGCGTGGGTGGGAAAAATAGGTGGGTATTTGGTGCATGCCTGTTCGAAATATAGTTGCACAATTTTCGCATCTATGTAGAGAACAAGTGTGCATGAATACGCACCTGTGTGTGTGACAGATGTGCATTGATGCACATATGTTTCTTCAACAACTGCGCATTGATGCACAACTGTGTGAAGAATAGGCGCACATATGTGTGCACCTGTGGGGTGTGACAACCACACACTTGAGGAAAAGCTGGGGTGTTTGAAAAACTTGTATTTTTTGAATATTTTTTGGTTAATGAATGATGAAGGCTGACCAAGTGTTGTTTGTGTGAATGCAGGTGATCATCTCAGTATGCCAGTCCATTGGAGAGAGCGGGACTGGGAGCACCTCATGGAGGCGGTGAGATATGAGCTGGGCATTCAAAGACTTTTAGCAGCCCATGGGTTGCTTAAGTTCTTTGACTGCCCACTGATACAGGTGCAAGAGTACCTGCTGTAGTATCTAATTTCTATGTGGAGCACTAAGTTGCAGTGCTTCATTGTGCCGGGGGAGCAATTGACATTCTCGGCTATGGAGAATGTCTATTTCTTGACGGGGCTCCCTTTTTGGAGAATGGCCCTACCTGCTAATCCCCAGTTTCCAGGGGATGTACACTTGACAGATTTGGCGTGGAGGTATTGTTCGGGGCCGAACATTATGTCAGGTTCGGTTTTCTACATCGAGGCGATGGATGTGATCTTGCATCAGTGCATCGTAGCGATGATCGTGAGGATTTATGGATCCTTAGCGACTCAGCGGATCAGTGGTGGTCAGCTGAGGATTATGCAGAGGGTGTTGGTTGGAGATTTTTTCGCTTGGGGCTTGATGTTGCATACCAAGATGATGGGGCAGATTAATCGGTGCTGGACTGTCGAATCCAGTGATTTTGCCTTTGGATCGATCTTGGTGGCGTGGTTTTTGGAGAGGGTGCCCATGTTACGCCCTAGAGTGTTGCTGCTGGCGGCTGATGCATGAGAGCCACAACTGATGCGGTGGGTATCGATTTTGGTACAGCATGGAGGTGGGGAGGGTGGCCACTATTTTACGACCACCTTGGCACGTGTGTGGCGCCATATGCCATAGATTATACTGCGGTTCTTGTATGGTGGGATGGACTTGCGGCATGACCCGGATATGGTGCTGCCTTCCAGAGAGGATTGGGACTAGAGAGCTATGTTGGTGTACTTATGTTTTGTGATTTTGATAGTATAGCATATGTTTATGTATGGATGGATGTCGGTTCTATCTTTGTTTGTGGTTTTGTAGATGTGGGGCCACGAGGCTGAGAGGCAGAGTTGGTTGGAGAGCCGGCTTGTCAGGGGTTAGTAGAGCCACAGGTGGGAGAGCGACGCTGGAGAGACGAGGCTAGTGCGAGGTCAACAGATGAAGCGAGAGCTGGCAGGAGGCGCATATATGACAATCTAGGCACAGGGCCATCGCATGCACCTCGTGTAGAGGCTGATGGGGACTTAGAGGATTTCCAACACCAGTTGGAGGTGGTAATGCAGGGTGTGCTCGAGGGCATGTGGCTCCACATTCAGGATGAGAGAGTCTTGGAGCAGTGTGTGGTTTTTCTGGCAGAGTTGCGGACCCTGATCCATAGAGAAGTTGTAGTAGGGCCATCAATGACTGGGCGACTGCCCCCTAGACCTGGAGGACCCCCAGCTGGTGGGGCACCTCCTGCAGGACCTGGTGGTGGTGCTCTGGGGACACCATGAGTGCTGTGATGTATATTTTTGTATTTATATAGGCCTGCGAGCCCATTTTGTCTAGGGTAGTGTGACACCCATTTGGTACCTATAGGGGCGAGGAGGGCTCACTTGCCTACGGGTGATGTACATGTTGTACTATTTTGTAAACATTTATGGCACATTGATCGATATATATATATATATATATATATATATATATATATATATATATATATATATATATATATATATATATATATATATATATATATATATATATATATATATATATATATATATATATATATATATATATATATATATATATA
>ML778580.1:430931-471455 GCA_009831015.1 Picea engelmannii
GATGATTTATGTATGTGTGATGATGTCTTGATGTGATAAATGCCAATCTAACACTAGGTTAGATATATATATATATATATATATATATATATATATATATATATATATATGGATATACATGTTTGGGATCTTTGTGATGTCTATATGTGATGATGTGAAGTTTATGATGTCTAATCTATATGCTGTGACAAAATTTTGATGATTTATGTATGTGTGATGATGTCTTGATGTGATAAATGCCAATCTAACACTAGGTTAGCCATGTTATCTGCTGTTTGATTAAATTGTCATGGAATATGTGTAAATGTAATTGAATCAAAATGTCGAGATAAGAGTCTAACTTGCAGGTATTTGCGAAAAAATGCAAGGATCGCAGACACAGTACACACTGTTGAGCTGCAGGACGACAAGCTGGGAATCTAATAAAACGCTAAGGTGACAAATGTGGCGGTGATTGGCCTCTTCGAGGAGGCCAACGACGAATGTGTATTCTACTTGGTTGTTGGTTGTTGAGCCCAAACATATGCCGCTAGATTGGAGCAGTTCATGTGAGGGGGTGTAGAGGGCCCAAGCAACCGAAGTAATATTCTATGTCCAACGGCTAGCTCTGTCAGCGTAACCAATGTGGTAGGCCGATGGAGAGCCGATGGAGAAGTCATCTGTCAATAACACAAATGGTAGATCAGACATGAGGAGTAGAGGTGAAAAAAGAAGACTAAAAACTCTACAAATGTGTACAAAGAAAAAGTCTAGTGTAGAATGACTACGCTCAGGCGTAAAACTTCTTTAAGTACAACTCGTTGATGGGTTCTTTGAGAGGGTAGCCTTCTGGAGAGGCCAGGATGTATGCGCCTTTAGTGAGGCAGTGTTGGATGATGTAGGGTCCATGCCATAATGGCTCGAATTTCCCATGGCCGAACGTATCATGAGCGATATAGTAGGCTAGGATGAGATCTCCTTTGTTAAACAAGCGAAGGTTGACATGGCAGTCAAAGGTGGCCTTCGACCGTTTATTAGCTGCCTCATTGTTTTGTAATGAAGATCGACGATCTTCATCCAATGACTCTAAGTTCAACAAGTACTGCTCTATTGGAGCAATGTTAGGTAATAGCTTGATGACGGTGCACAATGTGCGAATTTTTCACTTGATGGGGAGGGTGGCTTCAATCCCATGGACGAGATGGAACCGTGTAAAATCGGTGGCAGTTTTGACTGTTGTGCGATAATCCCATAATGCTGAAAACAACATATGATGCCAGTTGGTCTTATGTTTGTTGACAGTGCGTTGTAACATGGTTTTGAGTACTTTGTTAACAATCTCGACCTATCCGTTGGACTGAGGGTAGTATGGGGAGGCAAACTTGTGGGAGAAGCCTAACCTTGAGGAGAGTTCAACGAAGATCTCATTCTCAAAGTGTTTACCGTGATCCAAGACTAACTGGAGTGAACTTCGAAATGGGTAATGACATGGTTGAAGAAAAAGTGCGCTGCTGTGTCAGTGGTATTGTTGAAGGTAGGCATGGCTTTGGCCCATTTGGTAAAGTAATCTACGGCCATGACAATGTACTTGTGTCCATTGCTAGATGGAGGATGGAAAGTCATGAAGTCAATGCCCCATTTGCAGAAAGGGTCGACAATGATGACTAGATGCATAAGAGCAGGTGGCACTCGTGCTTTGTTTGCATAAAGCTGGCATTTGTCACATCGCTTGACAGCGTGGATACAATCATGAAACAATGTGGGCCAAAGGTATATGGCTCAAATGATTCTTTGGGCAGTTGAAATCCCTGAGAGGTAGCCACCGTAAGCGCCGCTATGGAAATCATTCAAGACTTTGTCTGCTTTATCGATGGTCAAACATCGGTAGAGTATGGTGTTGACCCCACGTCGATACAAGATGTCACTGATGACGAGGTATTGAGGGGCCCGATGGTGAATGCGTCGACAATTTTCTTGAGAGAGATGAGCCCCAAACTTCTGTGTCCGAAGGTAGATGAGAAGGTCACCATACCAAGGGTCATCCGATGGGATATAGAAGAGGTGTTCATCGGGAAAATCCATATTGACAGGTGAACTTGTAGCATCTCAGGGAAAAGTCGTGATGAGTCCGGCGAGAACAAGTGCTTTCTTGATTTTTGGAGTTGAAAAATCTAGGTCGTATTCCTGAAGGATGATGATCCATTGGGAAAATTTACCATTAATTTGTCTTCGATTAAGCAAGTATTGCATGGGGTTGGAATCTGCCACGACTTTGGTAGTGCGAAGCAAGATATAATGACGCAGTTTCTGGACTGCGAGGATAACTCCGAGGTTGAGTTTCTCCGCATGATTATACTTCAGGGGTTGTCCTGAAATATTTTTACTAACGTAGTAAATAACATGCTCGCGGCCATCATCCCCTAGTTGAACGAGAACTCCTTCTACTGAGACAGCTGAGGCCGACAAGTAGAGGATGTAATCGCGATTATATTCAGGAGGACTAATCAAAGGGGCATTGGATAGTGCAGCTTTTAAATCATCAAAAGTGGTTTGAGCATGTTCATCCCATCAAAAAGGGATATCATGATGTAGTAAGCGAAGGAAACCATGCGCACGAGTGGCGTAATCTGGGACAAAGTGTCGTAAGAAGTTTGATTTGCCTTGTAGGCTCTGCAGTTGGCGCAAATTCCTAGGTGGTGGAATTTCTGTGATGGCTTGGACCTTGAGGGGATCTACTATGATGCCATGTTGATACAATGAACTTAAGGAGGTGTTCGACGATGACACAAAATACACATTTGAGGGGGTTCAAGCAGATATTGCACTGGTGACACCGTTGAAAGACAACTCCCAAGTCATCAAGATGTTGAGTTCATTTCTTAAATTGAGCAGTGAGGTCATCCAAGTAAGCGAGGATGATGCAAGAGAGATCATGGAATCATAAGTCATGGACTGTTGGAACGTATCACCTGGATTCTTGATTCCAAAAGGCATAACACGATAAGAAAAAGTACCCCATGGGGTGCTAAATGCAATTTTATACTGATTTGCTGGATGAATTTAGATTTGATTGTAGCCAGAGAAACCATCCATGAAGGACAAAGCCTTGTGGCCATCACAATCATCAATAATTTGGTTGATGAAAGGGGTAGGGAAGTTGTCTTTGGGACAAGCATGATTGAGATCGCAAAATTCAGTGCAAACACGAATAATGCCCTGTTTTTTGTTAACCGGGACAGGGTTGGAGACCCATGACATGTATGCGATGGGGTATATGATCCCTATAGCACGTAGTTTGTCAATTTCTACTTTGATAGCCATTTCTTTGGATGGGTGCAGTGGGTGTTGCTTTTGATGTACAGGGGTGACATCTGGCCATGTGTCGATGCAATGTTCGACGATAAAAGGATCGAGGCCGAGCTTCTCTGTATATGACCAGGAAAAAATATCCCGGTATTTTTGAAAGAGAGATTTGTAAGCTGTGAGTTCCTCAATGGAGCAAGCGACGCCAATGGTGATTTCTTTTGTGATTCCTGGTTTGATGGAAATGTCAATTTTGACAGTGGGGGAAATATTGGTCATGTTGCCTTCTTCAAAAGCATCAGGAGAAGGGATAGGGTTATTGAACCAATCTATGTGCCCTGATGGGATAAAATCCTTATTTTCAATTGCACATATGGAGCCTTGGTTAGGAGGGTCAAAGGCTTCCTGTGAGAGAAAAAGCACTATGTGATGGAGCCCATTCCATGGGCAATCGGGGGTAGTTAGTTTTTCTAGGATATCTTCGTTGCAGTGAAAAATGTGAGAATATAGGGGGTCTGGGGAAGTAATATTGGTGACTGTCACCGTGTGATTGTCTTCAGGTGGTGAATATGTAGAGGGGGTATCACAACTATGGTGCGATGGCGTACTTGTCATAAACAAAAAGTCTAGATACTGTGGATTGTAAATTGTGGTTGGGGGTAAGATTTCCTGAGGGAAATGAACTAGAGAATTGGGGGGAATTAGGGGAAAATCCTTAGACAGTCTATCCATAAACCATGGAGGGATGGGAAGTGACTCAAATTTAGGGGAGGTGATGTGAAAAGTATCTGGAGAAGGAATAGGGGGAATCACTTGCATCACAGGAAGTGGGGTGGTTGGAGGATTTTGAATAAGGGCCATTTAACGATGCCTATATTCAATGATCGAAGGACACTGGTATGTGAAATGATTAAGTGAGTCACACAGAGAGAAAGGGAACCTCATCCGTTCATTGAATGCAGTCGTGACATGATGGATGTCAGTGACGTGGGTTTTTGATGAAGTGGATGGAGAGGGGTCTTGCTGAAATCTTTGGCCTACTGCCGTTAGTGTTTGCCAAAACTGAGGTAACGCAGGGCAATGATGAGTGTAGTGGCCATACTCTGAACAGATGGCACATGCAAATTTGGTTCACAACCCTTTACTTCCTGTAGTAGGGGACGCAGTGGTAGTACTAGGTGTGCTTGGTGAAGCGACGAGCGATGTGGTTGCTCGAGGGAGTTGGATCAAGTTGCGTAACTCAGGGAGAGAGGGACATCTATTTGTGGGGTGTACCTCTCTCTCGCAAAGTGCACAAGGAGGTTTAACTTGGGGAGGAAGTGGAGTGGTGGGCTCTTTCTTCTTCTGTCTGCCCCCAACTGTCACGATGGTGCTGGGAAGTGGGGGTGAGGGAGGTGTGGTCGGAGTTAGTACTGGAATCTGCATCGGGATTCCCTCTGTTTGGGGAGGGAGGGATGGTTGAGGAACCATCATGGGTGGGTGTAGATACCATACCGAAATGGCGAGCACCATGTTGGGAAGGGTAAGAGTTGCGGCTACCTGGAAAGCTTGTAAGCCTGGTGGGGGGTAGAAGAAGGGAATTTGAGTAATGTGTTGGGGGATTGTCTCCGAAACTGGGATCTGACCTTGGGGGAGGGTGAAATCAGGGATAAGTGGTGTTGTAGGGTTCTCAGGGGATTCCCGAGGTAGGGTTTCTTCCACTAGTGGGATGTCAGGGAGTGGAGAAGCCTCTGTGGGAGGAATGGTATCTCCATTGTCATTTTCATTGAAAGATATGACACACACTTGTGCGGAGGGGTGGATGAGCGGTGGTGCTCCGTGGTATGCCCCCAACAAGGATGGGTCTTTGAAAATTTCGGGGCCCATCTCCATGAGTGGTTATGCATCAGAACTAGTGTGGACAAGAGGCAGGATGTTATCGATGTTGGAGAAGTGGTTAGGCTCGTAATGTGAAACTTGGTCGATGGTGATGATTTTCCCATTATGGGGGAACATCATCGTTCAAAATATAGAGGAGGCCACTGCCTGCATAGCATACATGTAGCTACGTCCAAACAAGATGTTGTAATCGAGCAGGGCGTCGATAACCTCAATGTTGATAAGGATGGTTTTTCCCCCGAGTTCAACGGGGACATTTTGAAAGAGCCTTTCAGGAGAGGATGGTCGTCCATCATAGGCTCTCAAAGTGATGGTGGATTGTATTAGCTCAGGGGAGACAAGTTTCTGCCATATAGTTTTGGACATGATGCATGTGGATGAACCTTCATCAATGATACATCGATGAACTGTGATGTTCCGAATCTTGATTGGTATATGGAAAGCTACCAAAGCGGGGAGGTGAGGTTCCCCACAATCTAGATCAAATGTGATGAGTCTAGTATCAACAGGGTCGACTACCCCCAAGGCAGAAAGTAAGGATTTCCGTTGAGTTGGACAGGTTTGGAGGACCTCCAATACTGACATGGCTACAGGAGATTGCGCCAAGTCATCAATCAGACTGTAGTTGTGTGCTGCCATAGCCTGAGGGTTGTTGACATTCCGTCTTAACGGGATGCGAGGGATATGAATGGTGGGATCAACATTAGGGCAGGGAATCATCAAAGGTTGTTTGACTGTAGTTGGATGTACTTCTGAAGTGGTGGGAGTAGATTTAGGGGGTGCGCTGAATTGACGACTACGCGTTTGCAGAATAATTTCTTCTTCACTAGTGAGGAGGATATTGTGATCCGCCAGATTCCCAGGGTTTTGATACTGTCCCATTTGTGGTGGGGCAGGATGCATCTTCTGCTGGGTATTCATCACACCTTGGTGTGGAATAGGGTTTTGCAACACAACCGAGGGTGGTTGTTGCAAATACTGTTGTGTGGCATGCGACGTTGGAAGACGTTGCACATTCATGGAATCTTTCATCCATTTGAAGTCAACAATTTGGGGTAAATGGTGAGTATAATGACCATGCTCACTGCAAAGAGCACAAGGGAAGTTCATCTGGAGGTTGTTGTTATTGTTCCTCCGTTGGCGTTTGTTGTTATTGTCCCCTTGAGGATTTTGGTTACCCTGGTTTTGGTTGCTCCCAACAGGTTGGTTTTGTTGGGGGTTATTCCTAACTGGTCCTGGTTATTATTGTTTCGGTTTTTTCCTTTCTTTTTGGCAATATTCGGCTGATGGGCCAGATTTTCTGTATTTAGTTGTTCAAAATTTTGAAATTGTTGAGTGGGATAGGGATGAAGAAAGTTAACCCCAGCGTGTGGTTGTCCTTATGGAGGAGTAATTGGCTGTGGAGGAGGAGGAAATGGAAAATACAGATTATTTTGTGGCAATGATCAGTAGGGTGCATAGGAAGGCGTAATGCTTTGACTAGTGCCTAGGTTATAAGTTGAGGTAGAGGGGGTACCCGAACTTGGTTGAGAGGTCGGGCGCATTATTGGTGCCAGCAAGGGTCCACTCATGGGTGGAGGGGGGCCACATGATATGGTTGTTGGTAAGGGGGAGGGGGGTAGTAAGATGTACCTCCATATATCAATGAATATTGGGGTGTACCATACATGGGTGGTGGTTGTATGTACAGATTATGGCGTGTTGTGGTACCAATTAATCCATCCGCTACGTGAGACATCTTGGGTTTTTTCTAGCTGAATGGTATGGGTCTCGGGGTGTCAAGTAGTACTGTGTATAAGTAACTTGATTGAGAATAAATGAGGTTGTACTGTTGAGCCTTGTTGATGGCTTCATCTTTAGTTTGGGGGAAGGTGGAGGCCACATCTTTAGCAAGGAGAGAAACGAGTGATCTGAGAAAGCAATCGAGGCATTGTTTTTTGGTGGTTTTTGCTTTGCATAAACTACGGCGCCGACGCCATTCGTGAATGTGGTCAGCGATATGCATGGCTGAGGTTTGTTTAAACTTAGAGAGTAGTTCTAGACCATTGTCACGACAAACTGGTAGTTGGAATAAGGTAAAAAATGTTTTGTCCAAGGATTCATAAGTCACATGGGACCCTGATTTTTCATCCACATACCATTTGCCTAATGGACCAGTGAGTGTGCACTGAAATAACCTTAAATGGATGGAGTTGCCCATGATGCTGTTTGAAGAGCACCATAAGTGGAAGGTCATGATATGGTTGGCGAGATCTTGTCATGCCTTTCCTTCAAACTTGGGAATGTCTGAAGGTAGTTTGGTAGGCATAGTAGGCCATGTGGGGTTATGCAATATAGGGTCATTTGTGAGTTTAATCAAATCAGGTATGTTGAGGGAGGCCAAATATGGCATGTGGAGTGACATTGGAGGATTAGTTCCAGCCATGGTATGAGCAGGTTGTGTACCTGACCCTTGAGGGGTATTTGGTGGGGTTGTACTTCTCCCTTGAGAGGAATTTTTCCCCCTTCCTTGTGAAGGAGAGCTAGTGGATGGTTGGTTTTGGGAATTGGACCCAAGTAAAGTGGAACCAAGCAAAGATGATCCCAAAATAGTAGCACTCACAGGGGTGTGAGATGGTTGAGTCGGTGAGTTGGCGAGACTAGGAACTCCTCCTAGGATAGGGGGGATATTTTGCAAGAGTTTGGAACGACGGGGATTCTGTGGGTCCCCCATGATGTTCGACTAGCAAAGTGAATGTGTGAAAATAGTAATGAGAACAATAAACAAATTAGAGACTTGTATAATTTGGACCTTCACAATATATTGCACAATCGCATGTAGTCAAATGAGCATCATACATAAATCAATTGAAAAATAAGCATACATGTGGGTAGGTGGATTTTGTCCGTGCGGGAGAAAAAAGAAAACAAATGCTCGTGTCCTAAAAAGATGTAATGTCCTTCCTCTCAAATAGCACTGGACCTTCTAATAACACTTAACAGTGGGGTCTGAAGCCACCAGAAGAGGAACTAGTGAAGGATGAAACAATCAGTTATAATGAGGGGTAAATGGTGCATATCCCGAAAGAGATGACGATATTTCCTTATAGCCACACAAAATCCGATCAAGGTGCATTTGCAACCCACAATTGCCACTTGGGTAGATGTCCTAAAATTTGGCCACTAGGTACCTTGGTCAAAGTGCGTCATTTAGATTTTTGGCCTTAGAAATGGGTCACGGGATGGATCCCTTCCAAGAGTTGGGTGACTCAAGGGGGGACACATAGAACAACTGGACCTTGGCCTTCGACCCTTCACGGGTATCTTTATGCCTTATGGTGTTAGGAACACTTGACTTGGAGGATTTTAAAGTTCCCTATTTGTCAACTTCTAATGTTTGAAGATGTGAGAACCAGATAACGGGGGGTTATTTGGATGCCTGTCCCCGAGATCCTACCTAGACTAAATTATTTCTTTTGGCACCTCCTATGGAGGAAAACTTAGTGAGTTTTTAGAAAAAATTTAGATGTGGTTGTTTGAGAGATTGGGGGTGTGAACCAATCTTGTTTGAATTAAGTGGGTGTGGATAATTTTTTCAAGAAATAGTGGGACGTTTTAGAATCCCTTTGGAGGAAACCTACTTCAACATCCACAATTCGAAATGAAATTATTTGAGTGAGTAGTGACTTTGTGTGTGAGAAAGTGAACAAATGTGCCAAATTTTTAATAAGTTAGGTGTAGATTTGTAGCATCTGGACTTCCTGTGGTCCTCACAAATCTTGATTACCTATCTTACTAGATTCCATTGGTACAACCTTGTGGAATTTTAAAGTCCCTAAAGAACTATCATGTGTACATATGGGTCCTTACCAATACTTTAAACTCCCTAATGTGTTTTAATCTAAGAAAGCTTTGAAAAAAAAAAAAAAAAACTATCCTAGATTGCAAGCATGAGGGCATGTATGGGCCCGTTACTATAATATTTAAACTCCCCTAGTGATGTAAACAAAGAAAGTATCTTAAAAAACTATCCTAACAAACTATGCATGTATGGGCCTTTACAAATTTAAGATGTTTGAAAAGAAACTAAGAGGAGCCCTAGGGGGGCTTTATCCTCTCCTAAAGATTTTAAGGGAGATGAAATGTCCTCTTAATCACGTTTCTGATTCTCAATATCACTCTATGGTGCAAGAGAAGAGCATACTCAATGATTAAAGGTCGATTTCTAGTCCCAATGCAAGTGTTTTATATGTGATAGTAAAGGATCCCAACTTAACTTTTACAATCAAAACAAGCCATCCATGTGGAAACTCAAAGGAAAAGAGGAGAAATATGGTTCTTTTTAACCTCCTAAGTGCCCATGTTTTGACTAACCCTTCATGTGGAGAGGGAAAATAAGTGTGGTGCATTTACAATATTGCATAAAAGCAATATTTTGAAGGCTAGGGGCCTTCAAAACATCACAAAAACTCTTACAATGTTGAGATTATGGACATATGCACGGGTTATAGTTCAGACAAAGGTGCAATGGGCGCACAATGCATAGTGAACATAAAACCTTTGGGTGCACTATGCGCATAATGCACCGAGAACAGAAGTGCTGTGGGCGCACAATGCTCTGAATGCCCGTCTGTGGGCCGAAATACCCGTGCACGTTCTGATATGCGTCGGGGTGGGGGCTGGGGGAGAATTTTAAGTGGAATTCTTGTCTTCCAGCTCCAAACTCAGCTCTTTGTAGGTAATTCTAGGCTGATTATGATCCCTGCAAGGAAAATGGGTCAAAAAGAAGTGCTCAAACAACCCAAATAGGGAGGAAATTGATACCTTATCCCTATTATGGTCACCAATCTATTGTGTCCTTTTCGTCACTTGAATGAGCAAAAGAGGGGATCTTGCAAGTCTAGTTGGGCCTGCTAGACATGACAAAGGTTAGTGTATGAATCAAACAATTCAATCACATGAAATAAACAAACAACTAAGCTAAAAACAACTAAAGAAATAAATAAAGAATTAAAACTAAAATGCATGAGGAAATTAGAACCAAAATCAATCAAACAAATGACCAATAATCATGCCACCAATGGATAACTGTATTAGTGGGAAAGCACCGTAGAGAAAGGAGACTTATGGATCCCCTATTCCTCCTTGGGAGGGCTCTTGAGTCCCCTATGTGAGAGCTCTTCTTACAAATGGTAAACTAGAAAGAAAATGGTGAAGAAATCCAAGCTTATTCTCTCAAGAGGTGAGGTGAATAACTTATTGAGATGGTGCTAGTATGCTCCAAGAATAAAAGAAGTTTCTTGAAGGAGAATAGAGGAAACATAAAAATACAATGAGATTCTTAAATTATTAGTGCACCCATGGCCTCCTTTTATAGCATGTCTTTCAGGCAATGTCCAACTGGTCTTTAGTGTGAACAAGGGGCCCTTTAGGGCACCCTTAGGTCTTTGACCAACCCCCCATTTAGATTCAACTCAGATTTGAGGGTCTATTCAAGTTGGGAGCTGGTCCAGAAGTGGGTGAGGGGCCGATAAGAACCATAAATGTGCTGTTCACTGGTGTGCCTGGATTTTTTTGTACACAGTCGCGCATATGGTGCATTGTGTGATCTATGGGCTTCTTTGGCCCATGCACTGTGCGCGCACTTCCTTTAGTTTTTTAGCGCATGTCATTTTTTTGACCAGTTGTATAGTTTTTGCCTCTTGGAATTGCTTTTTTGGTGTTGCAGGTGAACTAATAGGTGTTTGGAGATGATGTATTCCTGTAACCATTTGCATGTGATGTTGCGGACGAAATTTTAGTGATAACACCTAGCCAACACTATTAATTATTTTGTGACCTAGCTCATGAAGGAGGAATTAAGTGTGTTGATTTAGAGTTTCCTTTTAAGGGTTTGAAACTGGGGTCTTGATACAATTTGTTTTGATTAAGGCATGTTGAAGAAAGTATTTTAGACCGCTTTAATCTTTATGATTCACCAAGATCATTATTGAGCACAAGGTGAAGTGAATACTTTGAAAAAATAAGACTTTTTGGGTCCTTCATATGTGTGCTCTGTGTGAAGAGACAACGATGTGATATAAGCGTGATAATTGATTGCAAGACTTAATGGAAATAAGATTGAAAACATGTGGACATAAGTGGTCCATTACTTTACCTATTTAATTTCTATGTGATGTGTTATAAACTTAAAAAACTCTCAATGATAATTTTGCAAAATTTTTGAAGGGATCGACAAAATATAGATGTGAACATATGGGGTTCTTTCCACCTAATTTATCTCTAAGTGATTTGTGAATTTGCAAGGGAGGTGACAAGGAACTCTTAAGTCTTTCTAATTCACCAAGATTGCTCATGAGCGCAAGGTGAAGAACATACTTTGACCAAAGAGAACTCTTTTAGTCCCGAAAAAGAACAAGGCAAGAATACAAATGATTGCAATTTTAATCTACAAGTCCATGTGAAAAAATAAGCAATAGGCCATCCATGTGGTAAGGAAAAAAGAAAACTTGTTTTTTCTCCCGCCTACCAACTAAATTAGCTAATTATTAAGCAAGAATGGATGAAATATTAAATATTGTAAGTTTATGATTTGTGGAGAATTAAAGCCTAATACCTAGTTCTAATGTTGAATTGAAATGACTTCCAAAAAGACCAAATTAATAGATTTGCACGTGTCTATGTGCAAAAAGTAGTGCAGATTGTGCAACAACAACGTTACAAGCTGTGAGACTTGCGCGAGTTTCAACAAAACAATCACACAAGTCACCGTGTCAGAGAAAGCTAGATTCCGTGAGAAAAAAATCACAGAGAATGATTTTCTAGCATGTGAAGAGGCCAATTTGAATGCCTGCAACTATAATTTAGAGAGGGGATTGTAATAGCCTAAAGAAAGAGAATTATGGATTGAAACCCAAGCGAGAGTTGCCAATCTGTTTGGTTCATTTTGTCAAAAGGGTGAGCAAAACCTTCCTTACTATAATAGGCTGCAATACTATAGAACAAACAATTGTTAGTTTGACAAACCAACTACATGAGCAACATTGCAATAGACATGAAATGAAGAAACATGCATGAGATAGAAAATAAAAATAAGGAACTAAGCTAAAACCATGAAAATTAAACAATGAAATTGAGGGAAGCAACAATACTCATGTATTACCAATGGATGGGATTTGAACATGGATATTTTCTCTTGGGGAGAATGGTTGGATGCAAGTGTGCTCCAACACTCTCCTTGGGAGATTCCTTTTGCTTCTTTGATGGCCTCTATCTCACAATGATGTGTATGAATAAAAATGTCATCTCTCCTTCAATGGAAGATCTTCAAACAAGTATTAGAGTAATCTTTGAGATGAGAAAGCAAGACAACACGGTCTCCAATCTCATTCCTATAGTATAAATTTNCCCCCCCCCCCCCCCACCCCTTTGCATGTGTCCTATGGATCTTATTTATAGGATAATTTCCAAGCTCAATGTAAACTAGTCTCAATGTGAATGCATCTTGTTTGAATTGTGGATGTAATGCTTTGATGGAGACCCTTGGGAGGCCAAGGTACTCCTCATGAGCCTGAGTTTCTCCTGTACAAAAACCTAGATGTCATCGAGCTGGACCAAGTTCCTTAACTACACCGAGCAAGTCAACTTTAAGCATTAAAGTAGACTTGCGTGGGTCTCAAAGTAAATCTTGTGCAAATCACACAAGTGTCAATGAAGGTAGGTTGTGAAAGTGTATAAAACCCACTTTAATAAAGTTTCTCGACATTATTTTGAGGTACTATATAATTTCCATGAAGCATCCTTTGTTATGCTATATTGATGATATTTTTTTATCATCCCCTAAATAACTTTGTGAGTGGAATTTATGTGATAACACAACACCTGTTTTCTTGTCAAAACTACAAAGGGATGAATTTGCAAACTAAAATAATTCAAAACTCATAAACCATAAATCATACCTCTATTTTGTGGTGCTTCAATTTGACCCCTAGTGATTCATTGTATCAAGCATCCTATTATCATACTCATATTCTATACTAGGTACTCATAATCCCCTTCATATATCAAACCAATACTTTCATCCTTCATTGGGTTGGTTGGGTTTTTTTCTACTCAACCTTGTTGATATTTTCAATCATAGAAGGTCTTTGGTTGAGAGGTATTTCTCATATGATGTATGGAAACCCATCTAGGGTTTCCAACTTCACTAAATCATTGTCATACAACCTTTTCAACTTGTATGTTCATAGCCAACCACAATTCAGTTTGTCAACCTTATTATTTTTCCTCATTTCATGTAAGATAATAAACTATTCTTCCTGAAACCTTACTTTAATTTGCCATCATTATATCTCTTCATTCTTTCCTTGGCCATGATCTACTGCAACTAGGACTAAAGCCCATCCTCTTATAGTTTTTGTAGCTCTTCTAACATGCTTTTCATTGATTCCCTAGTGTCCCAAATTTCCATTATTTCCATTCTTAAAGATGGTACCTAATATTCTACGAGAATCATGACTTCTTTCTTAGACATGGGTCTAGATGGCGCATGTTCTAATCCTTTCCTCTATGCAGTCATATAAGCTCATAATGGTGCATGAAACTTGTCATCCCAATCACACCTCTTCAAATAACAAACCTTGGTTAGTACTACTATCTACATCTCCTTGGTGATTTCTACTTTTCCATTAGCGATAAGATAATAAGGGTTTCTTTTATGATGAATCACATTAAATATTTCTATCGAATTCATTATGACATTTGCAATAAAGTAAATACCTTGATTTAATGTAATATGAATTAGACATCTAAACGTTCAAAACATTGATTTAAATAAGAATATTTTTGTTCCTTTTGTTGTGGTTTCTTGAACAACCATGATTTCTTCTCACTTTGTGAATAGAGTTGTCACCACAATGGAATAATTTAGTTATGTTATTTTTGTTGCTATAAAGGTTCCAATGAGGTCTATCCTTTAATACACAAAATAATACATTAGTAATATAGGGTTTAGCTCACATTTTCTGTACTTTGATATTTTTGACATTTTTTTCACTTTCTTGAAGAAAAATCATTGTATATATTAGGCCTCCACAATCTTGCGTAAATGATATTATGTGTTTTCCTATTTTTTGAGAAACATCCACCTGTCGCTCCATAGAAGGATTCCAATAAGAATTGTTCAATTTTTTATGGTTAAAGATGACTTATTAATATCCCATCCATGCTTATTCTATATAGATTTATTAACATTATCTTGAACCTTGGTGATTTTTTTTTCGAGGAAATGTACTCGTGGAAAACCCTTGGAATACTTCCTCATGATCCATGGATGGTAAGTGGGGTAAACCATTGGCACTGATTATGGGGCCTCACCCCGGGGGAATCAAGAGAGTCTAACCCATGACCAACAACAAGAATGATAAACTCACATCTAGTTCTAGACCAATTGAGCTAACCCTCAGGGATTTCAACCTCAGTGCCTTATGAACTAATCTCCTCATTTGTGCAACTTTCAATCCTTGTGGTGCTTGTATGTGTTGGAGGAAGAAAAAAACATCGTTTGGGTATCTTGGTGTCATCTAAGCCTAAAATAAATTAACATCTAGGAAGTATATTTTCCCTTCTTTTTCCTTTTCTCTATTTATATTTGGTATACGTTATCAAGCCTTACATGGGATTTTCCAAGGTTTATAAAAGATTCATAATCATATTCTGCTATTTTCTTAACCTTCTTGATGATATGGCCTTGCTCAATACATCTTCAAACCTTTATGATCCACATAGAAACAATATATTTTAGCCAATAAATCATTTCTCAAAATTTTTAATACATACATCATACCTAGAGTTTCCCTATGTATAGCGTGATAATTACTTTCTACTAGTGAGAGTTTCTTGCAATCATAGTATATTGGGTGATTAATGCCTTTCACTCCTATATGTGTTAAATCCCCAACAAACTATAGCTAATGCATCAAAATGTACATGGAATATTTTGTTCCAATTAAGGAACTTCAAAATGGGTGCATTGATAATCTTTTCCTTTAGTGTTTCAAAGCTACATGACATTTTTTTATCCATTGAAAATGTGTCTCATTTTTTAAAAACATTTCCATTAGGTATGATACTTTAGCATAGTTGTTATAGCCCTAAAATGACCTACCTATGCATACATGGCATTGGCCTTTTTACTTACATAATTTGCCTAATTACTGCTGAGGATATCTCTTAAAAAACCATTTTTGGAGCATGTACACGCCCTGCTGAACTACTGCTCGCATACACACACTAGCTGCATACTAGACAACCCGCATATAGATGTGGGTTGCATACTAGACAACCCGCATACCGATGCGGGTTGCATGCTAGACAACCCACATTTACCTCCAAAAGTTGTAAAAAATAAAAAGTTGCAGGGAATTCAACAAAGTTTACGAGCTATCGAGGATTTCCCAACCATTTTACCCATTGTAGCCCGTCCCCAAACCGAATAACCATATTTTTGTCATATAAAAATAGGTCTTAGGGTCTCATTCCATAACTAAGAAAGAGAACAAATAAACTCTGCCAAAATCACTTCCCCTTTTAGCCCAGGTTTTGTAGCCCTTTCTGAGATTTGGCCTCAACATTCCCCTCCAACCCTTTCTCCTTATACAACCCTTTCCCTTTTCCCAAGAGATCAGTTTGTTATGAGAGGCAAGTATGGGAATGATGCACTTGGAACAACAATAATAGGAGCTGAGACCTGGTTCACGAAGCGTTTGCTAATAAGAATGTTGTAATCTTTCTAATCTTCATTTTGAATAAAAGAGTTCTTTCCTGTCCCAATACATTGCATTTTTATATCTTTATCGATTAATGCATCTATGCTTATATCTAATATTGGAAGTAACAAGTAGAGATTGTATTTGTAGCATTGTTTTCCTAAGTGTTCTTGCAGGTCATCTTTGGGAGGAGACCTGCAGCCTAGGAAGCTACAAAGGTGAAGGAAGTCTACATCGGACATTAGGACTAAAGGTACACCTATTAATATTCCTTCTTCTCTTTTGTGTTTTAGTTTAGCTAGTCTTGGGGTAGCTTAGGAATATAATTGTCTTTTAAGGGAAGTCAATGCTCTTCCTGTACCTTGACCCAATATAGTAATAGGGGGATTTTCCTTGCTAGCAACCTTGTATCTTGAACTTTGAATTGGTGATTGTGAATCATTAATCATTAAGAGGTGAACACATAGACATACATGTTGAGAGAGAAGAAGTGCCCTAGTGATACAAATGTTTCCATCCTTGTCTTGAGTTATATTTTTTGGAATCATTAATGAGTTGAATTATATATTTTTTCATTTGAGATACGCTAATTTTTTGGAATTGAGTTATTAAATATTTGAAAGTGTTTGAAGGAAGGCGTAGTTGTTTCCTTGTGTGAAAGTGTCTTAGTTATACAATGTTGTAGGTTGTAATGGTGAAACTTGCATAGAAGGAATAAGGTCAAGATATTTGAACTGATGAGTGTCTTTCTTGTCCTACCTTCTTCCCAATTCCAGAATTTGATTCAATAGACAAGGAAAATGTCTCTTTTAGTTTGTTTTTCCTTTCAGTCTATTGGCAAAGTCACAACCCCTTTGTTGGGGATCTCCATCTTGCATAGAGGTGTAAAAACACTTCAAACAGGGTCACACAACCCACTAATGTTGAGATTTTAATCTTTGTATACAATATGGGATTTACATCCTTGTATATTCAAACAAGGAGATCATGGTTTCAATGGGTTGTAAGTGAAGTTTTTACACTGTCACGACTAACATATGTCATCCCTCACTGATACATCACTAAAGTTGCCACTCCTTTTCTAAAATTAGGCATTTCTTACTAGAATTTTCTTTTGCGTGTAGTTTTATCATCAAGTTGGGTTTAATGTTATAAACCACAAGTTTTCATTAGTTCTAAGCACTATACAGGTGAATATTTTAAATTGGAAGTAAATCAATTTTGTGGGAATGGTCACACTACACTTAATCATCGTGTCATTTATGGAACCAAAGACATATTATAATTAAATTTATCTATAATTTCTTATTTTTACAATTTTCATACATGATAAGCTATGATGCATGAGGAGGTTGTGTCAATGTGGATGCTTCATGCCACATTCAAAGATGGATTGATTTTGGAAAATAAATTTTGTTGTTAGAGCATGGTGATTATACTTCCACATGGATGTTTTTTTTTTCATACATTCAAGGTCCTTACTTGGTCTTATGAAGTTAATTACACACATGGTTTTCTTCTCTTTACAATGTTTTTAAATTTTGCACGATCATTGTTGTTGGTTGCATTGCTTTAATTGCCCTAGTGTTTGCAAATATGAAAAATAAAACCCAACTATTTTTGCATCCTTTAATTTTGTGCATATTTGGGTCACCTAAACCACTTATGAACCCTCATTTCATTAAAATTAGACTCCCTAATGATAATATAGACATAAATCATGTTCCAAAAGTGTGATTATTGGTTTTCAATTATCGATTTCTAGAAATAAGATTATTAGTTTTCAAAAGTGTTATTATTGATTTCTAGTAGTGTGATTATTAGTTTCCAATGGTGTCATTATTGATTTCCAATAATGATATTATCATTTTTTTAATTACTCTATCACTTGTGTGATTTATAATTAATGAATCTCATGAGCTTAATTTGTGTTTTTAAATATTAACATACAGTCTTTTGTAATGATAAAATATCTTTCTTAGTGTATTTTTTTAAGAAAGGAATAACCTAAACAAGTTGAATGAATCCATTTAATATGTTATTTTCCATTTACATTTATACTAGATTACAAAATGTTTTCTTGGTAGCATAATATCCCAAGGCATGTTCATCATATAATATCAAAAAAATTCTCTTAAAAACCTACATCTTGCATTAGGAGGGAAAATATCATTATATTTCTTCAAATACTTGCAAGGATGTCTCATTCATCATCACATATATTTTCCACTTCTTGTTGTTATATATTAATTTCCATATCTCCATTTTCATTTGTTTTTACTTTATCTTCCTTTGCATTTTATCATAGTTTCCATGCCCATATGATGTTATCCACATCAATGATGTCATATTTATCTCGTCCAATTGTTCACTCTTTATTTTTTAATCCTAACCCACACATACTCCATTGAAATAGAACTCGGTATCCATCAATATCATCTATATATTTGTAGACATCACCCAATGCCTTTCCTAACCATATTGACTTATTATCACTTGGTTGTACAATGAGCATATGATATTTCTTCACATATTTTCTTGGATCAAATTATTTTGTAATCTTGTTACATTAAGGACCCACATATTGTTGAAAAATGTGTTGTCATTGATGGCAAAAAGAAACTATATGTTGTATTCCTTAATGCGTCGATGAGTCTTTACACATGAACATGACTATACACGAAATCGAGGAACGAGATCTGATAGAGAGGAATATACGAAGTTGGCAGTACATTCCTTCCCGCGATCTGTGAAAGGAGAATTGTCCCCATTCAATGCTTATACTATAAAAAGGTATGAAGAGGTGAAGAGATATGTAGTAGGAAAGACAACCCTATGGAAGAATTTTTATTGCAAAACAATCTACAAAATAATGAAAAAATGGTGAAATCGATATATCCCACATTCATTGGGAAACTTTGAACAAAAAGGATGATAATGAAAAGGGGTTATCTCTTAGTGTAAACGAAATCAAGTGGAAGAGCTATGGAACCTTACGTAAAGGATTAAATTTTGAGCAATCAGATCTTGACCATTCATCCTCAAGAAATCAAAGAGATCAATGGTTAAGATCAAGGATTGAGGCCCACAGTGGAAACTCAAAAATGACTAAGTCCCAAGATGTCGCGCAACAACAAAGAATCAGAAGTATGTGTGAAGAAATGAAATAGTTTTGTGGCCTCGTGGACCTGCAGTGAAATCTTGGAAAAATGACTAAGTGTTGAGATGTCGTGGAGCAACGAAGAATCAAAAGTATGTGTGAAGAAATACAATAGTCCCATGGTCCCGTAGTGAAATCTTGGAAAAATGGTTAAGTATCAAGAATATGTTGAATGGTTGATGTCTCAAGAATTGGATAAGTAAGAAGATTGAATTGGTTAGATGGAAAAAGTTACAAGAATCAGGGAAATGCTATAGTTCTGCGACCCGCGCTGAAATCTCAAAAAATGACTAAGGGTGATAAGATGTTGCGGAGCAGTGGAGAATCAGAGGTATATAAATAAGTGAGTGTGAACCCGTGGACCCACGAACCCACGATGAAAATATTGAAAAATGGCTAAGTGTTGAGATATCGCGGAGCAACAAAGAAATGAAGGTATGTAAAGAAATGAGCGTGAACCTAAGACCCCGCGGACCCATGATGAAAAGTTGGAAAAACAACTAAGTAGTAAGAATTGGATGGACATAGAAGTCTTGAAAAATGACTAAGTATTGAGACTTCGAGGAGATGGTGAGCACAAAAGAATATTGGGAAGATGAGAATAATAAGAGCAAACCCGCAGACCCAGGACAAGATCTTGAAGAATTGGATAAGTATGAAGAAATGACTAAGTACCAAGAATGTGAGATCAGACGACCCAAAAAATTTCCACATGTCACATATCATATGACCCAGGAGATAAACATGTGTCAGAGATTTGTCGACCTAGAAAATTACCACGTGTCATAGATCAGACGGTCCAGATGACCAACAATTAAATGTTTTGAAATGTGTCTAAGTGTGGGTGAAAAATGAGTACGACATAACATGTGGGTGCAATTTGAAGGTTGCAGAGGTGTGAAGAGATGTGGCTTAGACCCGTGAACCCACAATAAGTCTTCAAGAAAATTGTCTAAGTATTGGTAAAGGATAGATCTACGGTCGAGATCAATCTAAGATCTGATCGGACGATGATTGTGAATCGAAGACCCGTGGTCCCGAAGGAACATATCGATGGTTGGGATTTAATCAAAAGAAGATTAGATGACTGTTGTATATCATGGTTTCATGGTGTGTTTTGATGGATGCGATTGAAGCCAGGAACAAATCGAAAAATAACTATATGTCGATCTTAATTTTTGAACAAATCAAGCGTAAAAGATATGGGGTTTTGGACAGGCTAGTGCAGCTTGGTTTTGTGGAGATATAGAGTCAACCCCAAATTATTTAGATATATGGAAAATTATTTGGGTGTATATTTTATATAAATATCCATGATCTTCTGTGGTTTCATGTGTGAGGAGTGAAGATATGTAACGAATAATTTGAGTTCGCGGAAACGAAGGTGAGAAAAATAGAAAAATGAATGAAATATGAACATGTTAGGGTGGTGCAAGGCAGTTTAGTTTGGAAGACAATTTATTTCAAGGTGGAAGGGTGGTGCAAGGTAGTTTATTTTGGAAGCATATTTATTTGAAGGTGGAAGGGTGGTGCAAGGCAGATGATTGGTGTCCTCATCTATCTTAACAGGTTGGTTCTTGGAATATTGGTGTCTACGGACTGCAAGTAGGTTCTTACAATGAATATTGGTGTCTTCAATAGATCAATAGGTTGGTGCCTGAAATATTGTTGCCTACAAACTGTAAGTTGGTGCTTATAGTGAGGATTGGTGTCCTCAACATATCAACAGGTTGGTTCCTGTCAAGTTGGTGCTTGAATTTTTTTATGTGGTTGCTTACTATAGGGATTAGTGTCCCTCATAGGTTGAAGCCTGTAAAGAATGAAACTTTTGATTATTATAAGAAAAACATTTCATGGTTTTCTCCCTTATTGGGTTTCCACGTAAAATATTTGTGTATTGTGCCTTTGTGTTGATATCTGTTGATATATAATTCTCTACATTGCTTATTATTAACTCTGTGATGATTAGTTAAAGTGGTAAAAGAGATAATATTGTAAAAATCATCCCAATACTGATTCACACCCCTTCTCAGTATTGTTGAATATTCCAACAATTGGTATCAGAGCGGATTCCTTAAGACAGTTTAACCACTGGAAGGAAGATCTTTGTAGTAGACATGGACAAACAAGAAAATTTATCCAATAATGGAGTACCATTATTTGATGGAACCAATTATGCTTTTTGAAGCATCATAATGATATTATTCCTTGTGACACAAGGATTTGAAGTCTATAACTCAGTAGTGAATGGACACAAAGCACCAACCACTCCCCCAACATATGTAGATGGAAGAAATCTACATGAAAGTAATGCCATATTATTTGGTCTTTTAGGCTTTGAGTTTGTAATAATCATGCATTGTGAATTTGCCAAATACATCTGGGAAAACTTGAAGAACATATATGAAGGAGATGAGAAAGTGAAGCGGGCCAAGTTACAAACACATCGAGAAAATTTTGAAGGATTGAAAATGAAAGAAGACGAAGATATTACAACATACTTCCTCAGAGTATATTGAATTGTAAATACCATTAGAGGACTTGGTAAATAAATCAAAGAATCTGTAGTTGTTCAAAAGTTACTAAGATCACTTCCTCTAATATTGGATCCTAAGGTTTTAGCGATATAAGAATCTAAAAATCTACAGAATTTGAAAATGGAAGAGCTGCATGGAATTTTAATAGCCTATGAAATGAGGATGGAACAAGAAAAACCATCACAGCATAAAGCAACATTCAAAGAATAAAAAAGGACAAGCTCAAAAGGATACCAATCAAATGATTCCTCTGAAGAAGAATCAGATACAGAAGAAGAAAACTTCGTCATGAAGCTGAAGAAGGGATTTGGCAAGTACAATAGTAGTCTCCCTTTAAAATGTTTTAATTGTGGTAAAGTAAGACATTTTTCTGCTAAGTGTTCTCATATAACTAATAATGAATAAGACTCCGGTTTCAAAAGAAATAAACGCTACCACAAGAATAGAAAAAATGATGAGAGAAGAAATCACAGCAAAAGAAAAATTTGTATGCCAATGATGAAAGCAACTCATCTGATGAAGATGATAACGACACATAAGATGCTCTATTATTTTTGGCCATGAATGATCAAGATGAATTTTCAAATAATGAAGACATAAATCATGGAGATTTGGATGAGGAAGGAGAGGTACATATTGAAGGGGAACTAATCTTTGCTCTACATGAACTGAAGAAACTCATAATGAAGAATGCATCACTTAAGGAACAATCAAGAGATTCTAAAGAGGAGATTTATGAGACCAATGGTGAAACTGACATTATCAATCTAAAAATACATTAGAGGAGGCTAGAAAAAATTAAGAAGTTCTGATAAATAAGCTTAAGGAAATGGAAGACATTTGTCATAAGAAAGAATTTGAAATTGTACATCTAATTAAGGAACTGAATAAGACAGTTACACCACTGAATACAAATTTGAAGTTTGAAAATATTTCAACAGTCTCAAAAGATATTCTTAGTATCCAAATATCACCACTTGAAAAAACTGGTCTTGGCTATGACAACAATCAAAAAAATATTGATGGAAGTGCAAATCATGTGATACCAAAAAATAAAGAAACAATTAAAAACTATGCTAATGTGCTTAAGAGTTTCAACTATAGTGGAAAAACTTCTAAAAATGCAGAAGACAACAGACATAATAAATATGTTCAACATAACCTACTCCCTTCTACGAAAGAGATGATTTCAAGGAAGTAGTTCAACCAAGAAGACCTCCCAGAACAAGGTCATTAATTTTAGGGCCAATGCAAGAGACAACTACTTGAGAAACATAGATTCTTATAAGAATCCCAAGAACAAATTTGTGAGAAAAACTTCTCAGGGGTTTTCTATTAGAAACTGTAACTCATTTTCTCCACTAATGAACTTCAATGTTGAATGTTACAAGTGTAACAAATTTGTTCATAAAACACATGAATGCAAAAGCATCCTAGAACCCACTAAGAAAAACATGAAAGAAAGCTTCCCTATTAAACATAATGAAGAAAACACAAGTGTGTGAAGAAGAAAATCAGATTATCAAGAGAAGGAATAAAACAACATATCCCTACATGCACAAAGCAAAAAAAATCAGTGGCATGTTGATAGTGGATGTTCCAAACATGTGACAGGGGATCAAAGTAGGTTCTTAGTTCTTAAAAGGGAAAAATGAGGCAATTTCACCTTTGGAAATGATGTTTCTGCCAAAATAATTGGAAAAGTAACAGTCAACCTTGGAAATGAGAAAGCTAAAGCAAAAAATGTGTTGTTGATAGAAGACATGAAGCACAATATTCATAGTGTTAGTCAAATGTGCAACCAAGGACATATTCTAGCCTTTGACTCTGAAAAATGTGAAATAAGAAAGAAAAAATAGGGAAGACTTGTTGCTACAATGCTCAGATCTCCTAACAACATATACATTTTGGATGAAATAAGTGGAGAGAAATGTTGCACGGGACAAATCGATCAAAATTGGCTATGCCATAAAATAATGGGACATCTTCACTTGGTTAATTTGGTAAAATTCAACAAGAGGCAGGCTGTAAGAGATATGCCACCAATTATAAAATCATTGGATCCTATTTACAAGCATTGCCAACATGGAAAGTAGACCAAAGTCACTTTCAATACAAAGGAGAATTCAACCTCAAAGCCCTTGCATTTAATTGATACTGACCTTTGTGGGCCAACCAAAACCAAGAGTTTGCAAGGTGAGAATTATTTTATATTATTAATTGATGATTATACTATAATGACATGGGTTGGTTTTTTGAGGGAAAAATCAAAAGCAATTAACAAATTTAAGGTGTTTAAGGAGATGGTTGAAAATGAAACTGATCTTAAAATCAAGTGCTTATGATTAGACAATGGAGGTGAGTTTAACTCAAATGAATTGGAATTTTTTTGTGAGAGGCATGGAATCAAAAGACAATTTTCAACAGCTAGAACACCACAACAAAATGCTGTTGTAGAGAGAAAAAACATAACCGTACAAGAGATGGCCATGACCATGTTGAATGACTCCAAAGTGTCAAATATTTTTTGAAAAGAAATGATACATATTGTTGTTCATATCCTAAACAAAGTATTACTTAGATCAAATAGTGATAAAACACCAGATGAGTTATGGAAAGGTAGACTTGCAACATACAATTACTTTAAGGTATTTGGAAGCAATTGATACATAAAATGAAATGAAGAAAATTTGGGAAAATTTGATTCCAGAACAGATGAAGGAATTTTTCTAGGATACTCATCTGACAATAAGGCCTACATATGCTAAAGTTTAAGGCTAGACAAGATAGTAATTAACACAAATGTAAAAGTAGATGATGAAAGGTCACATTGATCAAATCATAATTCAAAAGAAACAAAATGCAGAAGAGAAGATGAACATTTGGAAGAAGAAAAGCAGGAAGAGGAATAATAAGAGGAACAAACAGAGGAATAACAACAAGAATAATAACAACAAGAAGTATAACTGTAAAGGGAGGTCCGACAAAAAGATGAAGAACATGAGACAGAAAGAAGAGACACTAGAACACCTTCAAGATATGTACAAAAGAATCATCTCGAAAGTATAATTCTTGGAAGTAAAAGTGCATGACCTCAAACAAGGAGAAGAATAAACCGTTTTCTTGAGCAAGTTCATTTTTCTCTACTATCCACAACAGATCCTAGCTTCTTTGAAGAATCAAGAAAATATGAGCATTGGGTTAATTCCATGAATGAAGAATTGGACCAGATTGAAAAGAATCAAATGTGGGAACTTGTTCCTAAACCCAAGAATACGAATGTAATAGGAACTAAATGTGTCTTCAAGAATAAATGAAATGAGAATGGACAGGTAGTAGGAAATAAAACAAGACTTGTATGCAAACGATATGCTAAAATTGACATAATTTACTTTGAAGAAACATTTTCCCATGTAGCAAGAATGGAGGCTATTAGAATGTTTTTTGCATTTGCTTTCCACAAAGACTTCAAAATTTATCATATGGATGTCAATTCTACATTCCTAAATGGAAATGTAGAAGGAGAAGTGTATATTGAGCAACTTGAAGGATTCCAAATATCATAGGAAAGAGATTATGTATACAAACTCAAGAAATATATCTATGGGTTAAAGCAAGCTCTGTTACACATTATTTTGGTCACCCCTGTGATCAACTGATGATATTTGCATAACTCACTTCCATGTTCCCTGAAGATACTAAATGAGACTTTCTCCATGAGAAAAGTGGATCATATTTCCTTCTTTAAAAGCCATATGAAAGGAGATCGTTGCACCCTGCTAAATTCTTGGGGTGCGACGATGCTTGATCGTCACATGATGCACCAAAACTAGACTACGTCACCGCCACAGGCTGCTTGTGCATAGGGTGCGACGATGCTCAAACAAGAGGAAAATATGAAATTCATGAAATTTCTAGAAGTGAATCTTCTAGAAGATGAGGTGGCCTTCGATCGATTTGGATCTTACTCGCTTATCTAATTTAGTGGGATCATCCTAATCTCCTCATCCATCCCTCTTTCACCCTATATAAAGAAGGATCTCTCATGGGAAAGGCTAGGCTGGCTTATGCATGAAGAATTCTGCTGTAGATTGTACTTGAGATAACTTTGCTTTAGCTCTCCAAGTCAGGTTGTGAAGGCTCTTCATCAAAATCATTGGAGCAAAGGTGTGTGTGTTGAAGCAAAGGGCCATTGGAAGGGACCTTGCAACATCAACGCATAGGTTGTATTCTCCACTTTCATTTAATATAATGCAGTAATGCATTTCTTCCCTATAAAGGTGTCTTTACTTTTATTGTATAACTCCTTGATCTTATACATAGACTTCATTGGAATATATACATTGTTGTTCTCTCTCTTTGTTGATTTGTGATTCTTAATAGGTTCACCATCCCACAAATCCAAATATGGAGCGGCAAGGACGACACTAGCGAGGATCAAACATCGTTTAAATGGTATGTCATTTGTCCATCTCTAAACTAGTTTATATGACAATGAATTCTAAGGAGAAACTTGTATTCTGCCCTGTTTTGTTCTAGATTCTTGTTGAAGTTAGGGAGATTAGTTTATGTCCGCACTTACTGATTTGTTCGATAACAAAATTGGTGACCATACTGGGGATCGTCCTCTTTTGATTTTTTTCTTCTTATTTTATTTTAGCTTGCCTGCTTTTGGTCAATTTCATTCTCTGAGTCTTTGGGTGATCCATCTTGAGTCCCTGGTTCTGAAAGTTCAATGAGAAACTCTGTCCTTTTTCCATTTTTTTCCTTATGTTCATTCATCATCACACCCTGCTTATGTGAACCAGAGCGATGACGTCACACTGTGTTTTTCCTTCAGCCTGCAACGATCCTTCATCATCACACTGTGCTCTTCTGCAGCCTGCGACGATTCCTGTAGAAATTTTTGGAGTGACAATCAACTTTTTCTCCTTGCCCATATTTGTCATTACTTCTTGAGGTGAATTTTTAGTGTTGGTGAATTATTAGTTTGCATCTTTTAGCATGAATTTGATTGTTTCTCAAGTATTGAGAGTCTTTTTCATAAGCCTTATAAGTTTTATCTTTTACTTCTTATTGCAAGGGTATAATCTCAATTTTTGTCCCTGAGTGCTTGCTAGATAAGTTGGATTGGTATTTTTTGAGTTTTGGATTGATTTTTTAAGTTTTGGATTGTTGTTGATTGGAAAACAATTTTTGTTTGCATGGGACAAATAAGTTTTTCTTACTTTTTCATTTTTTCTTGCATTATGAGTTTAGTTTGGGAAATAGTGTTGTGAGTGCATTGATCTTCTTGGACAACTTTTTAGTTTTTGAATTAGATCTTTGTTTCTATTTGAAAAGGAAAGGATTGAAGTTTATTCTTCTATTAGTAGTCTTTATAAGATTTTTTTTGAATTCAAATATTTGTTGAAAAAGAGAGAATTGGAAAATTTAGTAGCTTTGATTGTTTGGAATCAATATCATTCAAATATTGAGAAATTGTTCTTTGTAACTTTTTGTATTCTGGAAAGAGAAACCTTCTCCCTTGTGTAATTAGAGTTCATCGAACAAAAATATTGCATCTCATCTCTCTTTGCATTTTGTTGGGTCAAGGTCAACAACTTCATCGGTTTCATCTTTGTTTCCCTTTTTGAGTAAGCAACAACCATTAAAATTCAGCGTAATCTTAAAATCTTCCTAACAACTTATATTTTCTAGAACTTTTATACACCAACATTAGCTAGGATAACACTTTGGAATAGGTTGTGAGGCACACTCTCCAAAGCATCAAAACACACAATAGTATCTTGTGATAGGGAGAATTTAAATCCACTTGCTACATTTTGTCCTCGAAAGCCCTTCTAACAAAAGGGTCAATCACGAGGTCGCATTAGGGCTGGAAAAGTTACTCACCCTGCTTTGTTGGTCTTAGTGTAGAGATTGCGCACATTATTGGGGGTCACTTAAGAATAAAATCCTGTGCGAACCTTCTCGAGAATATTTCGGGCTTAGATACCCTGCCCTTGCGCGTGGATCATGCTGTCGACTATTTCCCCAGGCATCATTGTTGTAATTGGTAACCTTAGTGGCCTATCTCTTTAGAATATTTACACGAGGTGACTGTGGAGGGGCAAGTCTTCACAATACCTGCAATTGACGTTGGCGAAACTCACTCGGGCTCCTTAGAGGGTATACCCATGATTATGTGTGGGAGCTTGCCCCAGGGTGTAAGTCCATTAAGCAGGTCGTCAATGTAATGTTTCCACCCGCTTTATCCCAACCCCTTCTTGTCTTGATTTCACAATGTTGGATTTCATCACCAATTAGTGAATTCAAAATAATAAGTTTTTTTTGCGTGTTTGATATCTAGATTTTATTAGTGAGTGCTGCTTGTTTCTCTAGTTGGCCATAGATTTCTTTAATTTTTTATTTGGTGCGACCAACATCGGTCCTCATCATTCATGTAGGATGCAAGGGTTACCTCTAGAAGAGTCGGAAGAATATGCTCCTTTGCTTCCTAAATCACCAGAGGGTCCTTCTCCTAAAGGAGCAATCAATAATGAAACGTCCTTTGATATTGGAAGTTCTACTCCATTCATAGAATCAACACTTCCTATAAATCCGTTATTGAGTGTTATACAAGCTCCACTTTTTCTTTGAATAAACTCATCGAGAGGCGTTGTTGCTGAAGACTATACTAGAATATCTACTGGACCTTATGCAGATTCTGGTGTAGACGATCCACCCTTTCAGAGTGAATCGTTTAGAACTCTGGTTCATACTGCTGGAATTTTTAGTCCTAGATCAGTCCTTGTCCGTTCTTTTTGGAGGACCTCCTCGAGACACGAGATTTTTGATAAAATAGGAATGAGCTCAAATCAACCTATGTAATCACATACACCTGTGACTTCCAAAACTTATACAATACCTTTAGATAATTTTACTGGCACAACCAATAATGTCGTTACGGTTTTAGACTAGTTGTTGGTAGGTTCTCATACAATTCTTCCCCTCCAACTCACTAGCTCTACCGAAGTCCTACAAGTTACACATGTTTCTGGCAGAAGTCCGGTCATAACTCAAGCTCGTATTGGAATTCCACTTCCTCCTAGATAAAGTCCATCACTTCCACATGGGTACAACACTCTTAATACTTCTATTGCTAATCTTGCCCAGAGTCCATCCAGAGGGCCTAATATTTTTGTTCCTCCTGGGTATAATGCTGTTAGCAATTTTGTTCCTACACCTACCTAGGTTCTCTCTGGAGGGCTTAACATTCCTCCTCCACCTCCACCTGGAGGATCTAATCGTCCTGACCCAAGTAGCTCTAATCAAGTCAGAGGCACAAGTCATTCTGTCGCCTCTGGTTTTCAAATTCATGTTGGGGGGAAACCTCAAGTTGGGGGACAACCCCAAGTTGGAGGTCTTAACTGCGTGTATGGGAAATATATACCTGGATTACAATCTTAACCTTGGAATTTTCCTTTCCAAGGAAATCAACAACCGCCTAGGGGGAAAAATCCTCAAGAAAATTCTTTTATACCCCCTAATCCTGGACAACCATATCTAGGCTCTGTAAATCCTACCCGGGGCCAAGATTTTCAGTCTAATGTTCCTTTCCAAGGTAGCATACCAAATCAACCAACAAATGTTGGCTACTTGACTCAAAACCCTTCACAAATTAATTTGATAGAACCCTCTAACTATCTACAAACTGCTTATGGTCCCACTGGTATACCTACGAGATTACCTCCTCAAAATTACCAGTTTCCTCAAATGAACAGACAGTTGCCGTTTCTAGCTACTTTGGATTTACCGAATTTATCTAGGATTTTGAATGATCCTATTTTGCATTCTCCTTATTGGTCATTCATACCTGCCAAATTACCATCAGAAATTCCTAAGTTTGACGGTCAATCGGGAGAAGACCCAAATAATCACGTCATGACATTTCATCTCTGGTGTTCATCCAACTCCCTGATGGATGACTCCATTTGATTACATCTTTTCCAACGAACTCTTACGGGTTTGGTAGCCAAATGGTATATCGAATTGCCATGAGGATTCTTAAATGATTTCAACACCTTAGCTATGGATTTCTTAACACATTACCAGTTACTGATACAATATGATACAAGAACCAAAATTTTGAGTTCATTTAAACAATCCTCTTCTACTGATATTTCAGATCATATTCCCGAATGTAGGCAGAGAAGGCAATTAATAAAAGCTCCTCTTCCTGATCAATTGTTGGCTGAGTGGTTTACCAAATCACTCATCGGTTCTATAGCCCATGATGTTTCCATGGGCGGTGTCGTCACTGAAGAGTAGGCAATTAGTCGTGCTCAATACTTATGTCTTGTTTCTTCACAAATGGACACACTATATGACTTGATCCCTGATGCTCCTCGCATGTCTACAAATCTAACCCTAATGCCTCCCATAGCTTCTCATGCTTCTGATGGTATGATTGACACTTTTCACGCCGAAACTCAGTCCAAACAAGCCAGTCATTCCAATCCCAAATCTACGACTACTAATCTAAAAAATACTACTCCTCCGACTCCTTCTCCCGGTAAAACTTCCGAGGTTAATACAGTTCAGTCTACACCTACCGGTAAAAATCAAAATAAAAAGAAAGGGAAGGGTAAGAATAAAGAGGATAAAAATAATAATCAACAATCCGATAAACCCAAGACTTAGCGTGCTGATGATAAATAAAAGCGAAAGCCTCATTATCCTTGTCTTATCTCTGGTGAGGATCATCATACGAAATATTGTCCACGACGTGCTAAGGTTACTAAGTTCCTGCAAGGGACCGAGACACCTCCTAGACCCGTCGTTTTGTCACAACCTTCAATAGGAGAAATTGGTTATTCATGACCAAACTTCTCCCTCTACCACATCTTATGTACTTATGTGTACTAGTGACTCCAAGAAGAACGAGGTTGCATTCTACTTGAATAAAAAATTATTCTTCTTCCAAAGAGAAAGTTGATGATTCACCACCTCCATTGGTTCAACCTTCTCCATCGAATTCAGCTCCCAACAATCCTGTTCACCTCAAATGACTGAGTCTAGATACGGTTCTTCTCCCACCTCCCAAGGGTGTTGTTTGTAAGTCGTCATTTAACCCCCATGCATGTGCAACTCAAAAATACAGTATTGTAGAAGATCTTGCACATACACCTTTTGCGATGTCGGCTCTCGAAGTCCTTCAAAGTTGTCCTACACAACGAAAGGCACTGTTAAAGGCTATTGGTGGAATTGATCCTACTGATACAAACTTTATAATATTAGACTTGAAATATTACATTCCAAGACTCCCTCATCAATTAGAGTTTCAAATACAAGTCATTGTGGAAAATAAGAACATTTGTCGAACCATTGTTGATGAAGGAGCTTCGACTTGCGCCATTTCCATTACTTATTGAAAAGCCATTGACTCTCCTGCCCTTATTGAGTCACACAATACTCTAAAATATTTTAATGGTACATGATGTAAACCTTATGGTGTTCTTCCTTCGTTATCTATTGCGTTAGAAGGCAAAGCAGTTACTGTTGAGGCTGAGGTGTTTGATGCACCTCTCGATTACAACCTTCTACTTGGCCTTAATTCGATTGATTCTATGCATGCAACCGTTTCTACTCTTTTCTGTGTGACACATTTCCCTCACCAAGGAAACATTGTTGCCATATATCAACTTGCCTTCTTTAGTTCTGATTCATGCACTAGTAACGTTCCTTTCATTGCGAAAACAACTCCTGGTTATGAGAATGTCGGTGTGGGTGTTTTAAAGGATTCATCATTAATGGGTACCTTCCCCATTCCACCACCCGATGTTCCTCCTCCTTTTTTTTCTTCGATTAACATGATATCGACCATTTTTGGTGAACCCCTGAGTCTTATGACCCTTGGATAGTACCTAGCTTTGATGACTGTCTTCGTTATGGCGACCGAATACCTTTAAGTCCAGTGGAATTGGCTTATCAATCTATTCAATCGACAACTCCTTCTCCTTGTTATCTCTTAGATATGTCTCCTGATCCATTTCACATGGTATTTCACATTAATCAGATGATCATGATAGTTATTTCCATGGAAGATACCCCATGGGATGATGGGCATCATCGTTCTTTCCTCTTCCTGGAACCCGAGACTATAGAGAGTTATCAATGGATTTTGAATCCGTCTACTGTCGTTACTATTCCCCTTGTTCCTGAACCAACATGTGATGTTTTGTACGAAGGGAACTTGGGAAATATTTCACCCACCATCCCTCTAGATATTTCAATTAAGCCTGGAATCGTGGAAAATGTTCATATTGGTGCCTCATGTTCTCCTAATGAGATCCGAATTTACAAGGCCCTTTTCCAAGAATTCCTTGACGTTTTTGCATGGAGTTAAGAAGAGATGCATGGAATTGATCTAGATATTGTTTTACATGAAATTAATACATACCCGGACGCTAAACTTGTTCGACAGAGACTTTGCCCAGTTCATCCACGCAAAGCTGCTGCTATTAAACTCGAAGTTGAAAAACTTCTTAAAGATGATTTTGTCTACCCTGTAGTGTTGACTGATTGGGTGTCTAATCTTGTTCCAGTTATGAAGAAACAAGGCACGATCCATGTTTGTGTTGATTATAGGGATATCAACAAGGCTTATCCCAAAGATAATTATCCAACCCCTTTCGTTGACCAGATCGTTGACGATTGTACCGTGAGTGAAATATTCTCTTTAATGGATGGATTCTCCAGTTATAATCAAATCAATATTTTACCCGCGGATCAACATAAGACTTCTTTTATTTCCCTTGGGGAACCTTCACATACCGAAAACTCCCTTTTGGTCTCAAGAATGTTGGTGCGACTTTTCAATGCACTATGTATTATGATTTTCATGATATTAAGCACATTGTACAACCTTACTTAGATGATTTACCGACACATTCCATGCATCATCAAGATCACCTGACACACTTACCAGCCATTTTCCTACACTGTTGATATTATCACATACGATTGAACCCACATAAATGTGTTTTTTGTGTGGAGTTTGGATGACTTCTTGGTTTTATCATTTCTACACATGCGATTATGGTGGATCCTTTGAAGGTTGAAGCTATTCTCAATTTTCCTCCTCCTTCTACCTTACGCCAACTCCAAAGTTTGCAAGGGAAGACAAGCTTTTTACGTTGTTTCATTCCCAATCATGCCGAACTAATGAAAGGTTTCACTCAAATTCTTAAGAAGGGTCATGATTTTGTATGGGATGACACTGCCAACAAAGCCGTTGAAGCTTTGAAACTTGCCTTAACCCCTACACCACTCTTATCCCCCCCCCATTATAGTCGAGATTATTTCCTATACTTGGATGCTTCAGACTCTACCATATCTATGGTTTTATTCCAAAAGAATTATTCGCACAATGAACATGTTATCTACTATTTGAGACAGAGTCTCACGACCACCAAAACAAAATATATGCATGTGGAGAAACTGGCCTTGGCAGCTGTTCAAGTTGTTCAACGTTTTCATCATTATATCTTATTATGCAAAACCACCATCATTTTCGATTGCAACCCTATGCAACATATCCTTACATGCCAATTATTGGGGGAAAAATACTCCAAATGGATAGTGATTCTCCAGGAGTTTGATTTGGAATTTGAGCAGGCCAAGTCAAAGAAATCTTTGGTTTTTTTCGAGTTGATATGTGATCTTCCCTCCACCGAGACATAAACCGTGGCAGATGATTCTTTTCTTGATGATTCTCTCTTTCTGATAAGTTTAGAGGACGTCTGATATGGATACATTATCATTTATCTCCAAACCCAAACTTTTTGGCTTGATCTTTCTCGTGTAGATCGTCGTCAAGTTCGGTATCACGCCCATCAATACATTATCCTCCGTGATACACTTTACCATCGTGGTATTGATTCCATATTTCAACGATGTCTAACCTATGATGAAGCTGAAAAATATTTAAACGAATGTCATTCCAGAGCATGTGGCGGTCATATGTATAGGTATGCCACTGCCCAAAATATCTTATGAACTAGTTACTTCTGGCCTTCGTTGGTTAAGGATTGCATTCTTTCCATTCAGAAATGCCACGCTTGTCAAACATACAACAATAAGATCCGATAACATCCTGCTTATATTTACCCTGTAGTTTTTGTTGGTCCATTTGCTAAATSGGGCATTGACTTCATGACATGTAACCCTCACTCAGACAAGGGGTATAGATACATTATGATAGCCATGGATTATTTCACTAAATGGGCCGAGGTGATGCCTACATTTGATAATACCAGGAAAACTGCTTCATTGTTCATGTTCAATCATATCGTTACTAGATTTGGTGTCCCTCAAGCTATCGTCACTGACCATGGTAGTCAATTTCACAATTCCATGATGTCTAAACTTACCGAGAAGTTGGGTCTTCGACATGAAAACTCAACCCCTTACTATCCATAGGCCAATGTCCAAGTTGAAGGAATCAACAAAGTTCTAACCACTATGCTTCGACAGATGGTAGGAATTCACAAGTCAAGTTGGCACACAATGCTCTTCTCGACATTATGGGCCTATCAGATGTCCATTAAATCTGCCACAGGGTTCACACCTTTCCAGTTAGTATATGGTATCAAAGCTATTCTGTCGATTGAATGTGAAATCCCATATTTGAAAATAGCTGTTGAACTTCTCCCTAACACCTTAGCTGAAGAAGAACGTCTCTTGTATTTGATGCAATTAGATGAAACTCACCGTGATGTTTCTTTAGTCATAGAAACTCAAAAAAATGTGTCAAAGCTCAATACGACAAGCATGTCAAACCACATGTTTTTTTCTAAGGGTGATTTAGTTCTCCTTTATGAACAAGATTGAGACTTATTAGGGGCCAATAAATTCGAGCCCATGTGGCATGTCCCATATATCGTTAAACGAGTGTTGGAGAAAGGGGCTTATGAACTGGTGGATTATGATGGAATTGCTTTGGGTGAACCCAAAAATGGGCTTTACTTGAAGAAGTACTATGCTTAAAATATTTTTTGCATGAGTGCTTTGTATTTTAGTGTATCATACTCTAGTTTGATTATTTCATTTCTTGTTCTCCCTTTAAGTTGCTTACCTTGCATTGTGCTTGGTTTCCAGATGTCGGCGTCTTCGCTACCCTATATCAGGTTTTCTGATGGTGCTAGTCGCAGTACTCAAAACCTAGCCTCTGCTGCATGGGAAATCTATGCACCTATAGATAAGTTGATAAGTCTACACGGTGTTTTCCTTGGTCGTGCAACTAATAATGTCATGAAATACAGTGCAATTATCGAGTTATTAACTGATGCCATTTTATTTGGCATCCGTCATCTTATTGTATGACTTGATTCACAACTAGTAGTGCTACAATTGAGTAACATTTATTCCATCTGAAGTCCTACATTGTTACGAGTATACTTAAGAATTCACCTATTGGAAAGACATTTTGATTATATTGAGTATCAACATATTCCTAGATGTCTAAACACATTAACAGATGCATTGGATAATTAATTTTTGGATAGACATTTACGCCATTTATAAATCCAAACACATATTTTAAAGACAAGTAAGACGGTAGGAACTTTATATTAATACGTCAAAAGTTTCAAAAAGTGTTTTTCCTGAGACCAAAATGTTAAAATGGTGAATCTCATGGCTTCATATACATAAGCATCAAGGATGTTTCTCTCTATAAAAAATGACTTCCAATTCTACACGACGGAGCAGTCGACTAATGGATGCTAATACACCAACTGTATGGCATTGGTAGCGTCAAAGTAACTCGTCCACCATGATGTCAAGGATGTTCATGGTTAATCCCTCAAGGTTCTGTTCAATCTCCTCGAGATCCTTAGAAGCCATCCCTCAACCCACGTCTTTGAATAGGAGATGATCCTGGAGGCTGATAAAGCGCCACATCTGCATTGTTGAGAGCACTTTATTAGTCTCAAATAAATGACAAAAACATTTTATAATTAAAATACCAAAACAACATATAATAAAAAAATTCTTCTTAACTATCTCTCTCCACTGAGAACCCTTAGGTAATGCCAAGTCGGGGTCTCCACGAAAGTTGGTCCCGACATAAGCATAGTCCTCAACCATAACTATCTGATCCCTCATCCACTGGAAGAAATCTTGGTCATATTTGAGGATTGGCACACCACCATGATGGGCCATCAAATCTACCCATCTTTTCATCCGAGGATCCTGTGGAGCGGGTATTCCCCATTCCACATGCTGTAGGCGTAAGACAAGGACCCTCTATAGGAAGAAGAATACCAAAATAGATCCATACCCAAATTGTTTCAATCGATCGTTTCTACACTTTGTCAATTGTTTCTTCATGTTTTTCAGAAGGCCCTCGCACCAATTGAAAACTCAGGGCTCCATACACTCTATAGCATACTGAAAGTGGCTTTGTAAATCCATGTGAGGAGCCACACTCCCTTCCATCTGAGTGATAGTGTAGAAGATAGTTCTCAAAGGCAAATCTTGAACATCCCTTATGGAAAATTTTCCACTATGCTTCTTTGTACCTGGTATGCAGTGGTGTGCAACGTAATAGTCCATGGGTTCACCACCACCTCTTCTTCCTGAGAGTGATACTCGAGAGCCTCGATGAGATAACCCCATCAAGAAGTAAACGTCATCAATATCCAAGGTAAGTGTATGCACATCCACATGAAAGGCTTGTTCATTGATGTACCACATGTGGACTAGGTACTCCAATAGCCTCAATTGGGCTCTCATGCCCTTAACTTTGAAAAATTTGAGCAAGCCACACTCCTGGAGTGCCATGAAAGTGCCTGAGTCATTCCCGACAAAGTAATATTATTCCTTGTGCTCACGTTCCCTCCACAAGTATAATGACTGATGAAAACCTGCCAAACAACATTAAAGGATGATTAGATTCATCAAAATTTAAAAGTTGGAAGTTTTCCTAGCTCTATTTCTCTTTTAAAAATTTGAGTTGCGGTCATTGCAGGGGCTCTCTTTTCCACAGTGTGGCGTTGTCACACCCTAGTTGTGGAACCCCTGCGATGATTTGGGATCATCATAGTTCACGATAGGTTGAGTCTGCGACGATCTCAAAGCGCAATAACCCCCCAAAAATTGCCCATAGCTTAAAAATGAAAAATTCAACAATGAAAAGAGAAAGGGGAAGGAGAATACCTTTTTGACGGAAGCCGTTTGAGAAATGGTCCACCCAACGCTCCAGAATCATCGCTTGAAATTTGAAAGAAAAAGGGGTTTTTTGGCACTATCTGGGTGAAAATACAAATGAAATGGTAAATGACCTATTTTGACCTATTTTATTCACTTTTTACCATTTTAATTTCAAATTAAATTAATTTTTGAATATTTTTACCTATGCCCTAAGCCTAATGAACTTTGCAAAGTGTCTCTATTACAAGTTGAGAGATCTTAGGACTGAAATTTTGATATGGATCCTCCATTTTTGGTCATTTTTGTGTGTTTTTCTTATGTACATATACTTTTAGGGTTTTTAAGGAAAAAATCCGAGCATGGTCTTAATTCTTTCTCATGCTCGTGAAACTATGAGAATGCAATCGAGTAACCTTTTTTCACTTTTTCGGACTCATAATGGTAATATGAAAAACAAACCCTATGGAGTATCCTTTAAGCTCTTTTCAAGCTCCCTAAAAACTTAAAGATAGCCGAGCGACCTTTTTCTTTTCATGCTCGTAAAAGTATTTGAAGAAAACGTCTGATGAGCGGTAGATTATCTCTTTTTCAGTCTCGTCAGACTAACTTACGAAAAAGGACATTTTGGATTTTCCTTTAAGTGTTTTTCAGACTCTCTAATCATGAAAACCCTTGATTTTTCTTTCTTTGGACTCGTAAACCAAGCATCGAAAGGCACATATGGGACCGAACCACTCCTTCCTAGGGTTCGTTAAAAATATTCTGAGGAACCTATCTGAAGGATGAGCTTACATTACAAGCACATGTTATCCTCCTCAAGCTTGCGTAAAAATAAAGAGGTACTCGCCCGAAATGGTGGGGTAAAATTGGGAAAGAAATGTATATCTGTATATGTGTTAGTGGCAGTAAGTCGCTCTTGAATATGACACCCCTCTTCATCATTGTATCCAGGTTGAGAAATCCATTTGTCTCTCATTTGACCATCCACAAGTCCATATGTTGGGTCGTCCTTGGGTCAATGCTGCCAAGACGATTGTCATGTCATTCATATGTTCAAGAGAAGTCCAACCTAAACAAGGCTTCTATCGAGTCGACCATCTACAATTTTTAAAATTTTTACCATGTCGACCTTCCCTGAGTTAGTTCCGAATCACTTCATACTCTGATATACTTCAAATCTATTACATATTTCATTTCATTGATGGGGGATACATTAAGAACCTCCTGTGATGAGTCTTTTCCTATTGACTTCAACTCTTTATCCAGGAACAAGACTTAGAAATCATTTAGTACCTTGGAACCTGCATGCCTCAATGGAAGGTCTCCTCGCTCTCAACAGTGGGTTCACATCATTGGCCTCTGAGTGGAAGATTCCATCGAATGTTCAACTTCAACTCATTTATTCAAATTCGTTAGATTGTACTAGAGTACCTTGGGAGTCATTGACATCAATGGTGATTTCCCTTGCACTTGTTAACGGTATTTATTAATGACCGGTAATCAAGTGGTTTCTACCATGTTCGACTTCGACACCTGTAATCACATGGCTAGATTCATACTTCGAAACGATGGAGATGAAGACCCTGGATCTCACCATATCAGTCCAGCTTGCGACAGAGTATTCATCAATTTATACTGACACATAGATCCACTGTGCATGTCTCGTGGCTATGTTCGAATTTGAATTCTTAACAACATAGATCCACAATGTATTTCTCATGGCTATGATGAATGACGATGACATGGAAACACAATGTATGTTTAGTGGACATGACTCACTTGAAACTTCTGATTAGAGTCACTTGTAGTCTTAGTATGAGAATGCCTACCTCAGAAGATGGTATATTATTATGCAGATGATTGATTGTTTGCAGGTTCTCGATCGATGTGCTCCTTGTCTTTGACACACACATTCTGCAAAGTATTTCAACTGTCATAGGTTCCAACTTCATACTTTGGGGGGAATTCTATTACACATTATTTTGGTCACCCCTGTGATCAACTGACGATATGTGCATAACTCACTTCCATGTTCCCTGAAGATAATAAATGATACTTTCTCCATGAGAAAAGTGGATAATCTTTCCTTCCTTAGAAACCATATCAAAGGAGATCTTCACACCCTGCTAAATTCTTGGGGTGCGACGATGCTTGATCGTTGCATGCTGCACCAAAAATGGACTGCGACGTCGCCACATGATGCTTGTGCATAGGGTGTGACAATGCTCAAACAAGAGGAAAATATGAAATTCATGAAAGTTCTATAAGTGAATCTTCTAGAAGATGAGGTGGCCTCCGATCGGTTTGGATCTTACTTTCTTCTCTGATTTAGTGGGATCATCCTAATCTCCTCATCCATCCCTCTTTAATTCTATATAAAGAGGGATCTCTCATGGGAAAGGCTAGGCTGGCTTGTGCATGAAGCATTCTATTGTAGATTGTACTTGAGATATCTTTGCTTTAGTTCTCCAAGTCAGGTTGTGAATGATCTTCATCAAAAGCATTGGAGCAAAGGTGTGTGTGTTGAAGCAAAGGGCCATTGGAAGGGACCTTGCAACATCAAGGCATAGGTTGTATTCTCCACTTTCATTTAATATAATACAATAATACATTTCTTCCCTAAAAATTTGTCTCTACTTTTATTGTATAACTCCCTGATCTTATACATAGACTTCATTGGAATGTATACATCATTGTTCTCTCTCTTTATTGGTTTGTGCTTCTTAACAGGTTCACTATCCCACAAATCCAAATATGGAGCGACAAGGATGAAACTAGCGAGGATTAAACATCGTTTAAATGGTATGTCATTTGTCCCTCTCTGAACTAGTTTATATGACAATGAAATCTAAGGAGAAACTTGTATTCTGCCCTGTTTTGTTCTAGCTTCTTATTGAAGTTAGGAAGATTAGTTTGTGTCCGCACTTACCGATTTGTCCAATAACAAGCTCCTAGATCTTGGTACTCAAGACTAGAAAAGCATCCAAAACAACAAGGATTTTAAATAGGAACTGCATACATCAATATCTACATCAAACTAGAAGATAAGGACATGGTAATTATTGTTGTTTATGTGAATGATATAATTTTTGGAAGTAACACTGACAAATTGAGTAAAAGGTTTGTTCAAGAAATGCAGAAGGAGTTTGAAATGTCAATTCTTGGAGAATTATCATTTTCTCAGTAATACAAATTTATCAATCTAGCAAAGGTATCTTCATATCCTAGACAAAAACCATTAAGGAGATGCTCAAAAAATTCAAAATGGAAGACTACAAGCCAACAACTACACCCATGATTACAGGAATCAAGTTAAGCAAAGACGATGAATCAATGGAAGTAAACCAAAAATTATATAGATATATGATTGCAAGTTGATTATATGTGATATCCTCAAGACCAGATATCATGCAGGCAGTTGGAGTTGTTGCAGGTTTCAATCTGCACCAAAGGAAAATCATGTATAGGCAGTTAAGAGATTTTTCAGGTATTTGAAGGGTACTTTGGATTACGGATTATGGTATCCAAAAGGTGAAGAATTCAAATTAACAACATACACTAATGTTGATTGGGTGGGTTGTATAGATGACCGAAAAAGAACAAGTGGATGTGCGTTCTTCTTAGGAAATTGCTTGGTGTCCTAGTTGATTAAAAATAAATCATCAATCTCTTTGTCTACTGCAGAAGCATAATATATTGCAACAATTGCTTGTTGTGCACAAGT
>ML778580.1:495740-509832 GCA_009831015.1 Picea engelmannii
CCATATTCGTCCTCTAGCCTCTCCTCATCTCAATTCCACATATAATATGCCAAATCATCCCTGTCTAGTCACCGCTCATCCATCGCTCCCCGTCAGGTGCCCCAGTTATTGCATCTGCCTCCACGTCTTACCATGAAGCCGTTTAGCAGATCGAGGTGGTAGCATGAGAAGCCTCCATGTCCCAAAGGTGCATAGTTGACCGGGGTCATTTTCAATCCCAAGGAAGCAATTATTGGAATGGTTGGTGGTGGGTGGACATCATTTCCACCATAAATGGAAAGTTTAGGAGAGGACTGTCAGCTTGTCAACTCCTTGCAGGCTCGTTTTGGAACACGATGGCATCTAACCAAAGTGCATGATGGCTCAGAGACTGCATGCACAGTCTGCTAGTAAACATGCAGACCCAATGCCTTCAATGCAGTAACTCGAAGCTCCTGTTGGGCTTTGGTCCAAGTATATGAGGGAATTTTTCCATTTTTGTATCTATCGATGGTTGAGCTATGCTCCCGAATTGTAAAAATTTAATGAAATTTATGGTTCTCTGGTTACGAGCTGTAACTGAGACCTCCTGTTTAATGAAAGTCAACTTCTCTCCATCTCTTTGTAAGATTTTTTTTAAGACACTCGGAATTGGCAGGTCCAATCAAGGGAGATTATGTTGTGTGATGTATGTTTGATCATGATAGTGTTTTCACCAGTTTTAAATCAATCCCCTGTGTCTTTTTCTTCCTCTTACCTTGAGCAGCTCATTGAAAGATTTAGGTGAGCTATTACAGTAGCCACCGTGATGCAGGTATGATCATTGTGTTACTATAACTGTGTCATCCTGACACATTTTAGTGTTTGTTCTTTCTTCTACGGGCTGTTGGAAGTTTGATGCCTACAACAGACCTTTTGCAGTTTCTCTCTGAAGTCTTCCTCCTACTCACCCTTATTACAACTTTCTGACTGAATTTAAATCAAGACCTCACCTACTTGTGCATATCCTGACCCAGGATTCTGAGTTAAACGATATTCTTCTGGGTCTGCATCCATTTGATCACCCTTTTATATACCAATCGTGACATAAAACTGATGGGCATCAGGCTCTGCTCCTGCCGCAATCCAGGAGTGACTTCTGACGCTAACACCCACCATACCCTAAGACTCAATAAATTATATATTGTTTAAGACATTTTTCTTTTAAATTAATAATTTAAATGACATTGCAATTTTCATATATAACTAAATTAGTTTTCAACATGCAATGATACCTGTAAACTCCCACCCTCTTCAAACTCTCCCAATGAGAATTGGGACAAGCCTGCCCAAGTAGTGGGAGAAAGAATAGGAATCTATGAACAACACAACTAAGAATTAAATAGTGTTCAATTTATTCACATTAATACAAAAACATAAATTTCATGTATGTTGATTATTCAACTAGTTGTGAAGATTGGACAACTAAAGTGCTCATATGTGGATATTTTTAAACACATACCTGATTGAACCCATTCAAATTTAAACTCAATGAATCAAGTCTCCTATTTACTGGAGATTCATTTAACATATGACCAAACTACAAATAATGATGATAACAACTCAATTATTTCTAAAGATACAATGATATGTATCTAGATCTAGAACTACAAGAAAACTATCCTCAAATGCACGAAAAATTTACTAACTGTAACACATACCAATCCGGTGTTCGGTTCATCATTATGAATTATCTCCTTTCAACCATTATGGAATAATTTTTCATACTCTCGTATATCTTCTATGGACATGAAATCTATCTCCTCATCTGTTTTCTAAACAAATTTGGCTCAAGAATTGGCTTAATCTCTTTGATGGTTCAAACCAACATCAACACCATAAAAAAATGATCCTAAATTTTCTCCGATTGCATTCCTGGCCTCCTTTCCAACATCCGATGTAGCTCACAACTCTGAATGTGAGGCAAATTCCCTTGTTGGACGAGATACCAAAGGACATGGAGGCCTCTGCAGTGATGCATTTCAATATGCCACTTTTTGATCATATGTTCATCCTTACTAGCCCCATAATAAATGGACGGTAGGCTGGTATAATCAGAGTGCATTCCCATGAAAAAATCTACATAAAATAATATACAAAGTAATGTGGAACCTCATCATTCCATGACAACTTCCCATATTCTACCAAAAATCTATTATAAATATGTCCTGCTATGTCAGGGTGCTTAAAATATTGCACCTTCAAAATCTTTCGCTTTGGCCGCTCTTTGAAATTGAACATAGAAATTCCATCTTCTTTTGAAACTCTACTTTTTACTAATTCCCATTTATCGGGGCCCATCACCTCCAACTTTTGTCTCCTCATCAAATCTATAAAACTATCAGTCATTGGCCCCATCTTTTGATATGCATCCATAAAGTTCTGCAATGAATGAAAAACAATCTCCAAGATTTGCTTACTCTTTCAAGGGAGATCGAAGCACCTCAAATAATTTTGCAGCCTTATTTTAACACCTAAGCATCGTTCGAGGGTCATTGCTTCCATATACACTTTGTTGGATCATGTTGTCATTGATGCCAATGGTTTGATTGATTGATGTCAAAGGATTGATGTCAAGTGATTGAGTGATTCATTGATGTCAATAGACTGATTGATAGGCTTGAAAGATTGATGATTGATGAACAATGTATATGTATTGTCCTTGATGAGAATGATAGATGTCAAGTGGAAACCCATGGATGAAGATGGATCAATGAGTTGTCATTGATACATGATGAAGACCGATTCTTTGATATATGATGCATAGTTGGATTGATGAAATGATGAATCAATATTTTCCTATCATGGTTGATAAGAAGTACAAATGTATTAACTCCAAAGTGGTCCCCTTATGGTGAAATGCCTCACGGGAAGATGCTTTGCGGTTTATTTATGGTTGGATAACCCATGCTTGTATGTGGAATATTGAGATGAAGATCAATGAAGCTGTTGGTGAAAATATCCTAGATGGATAGTGTTTGTCATGCCATTTCCGGTGGTATTTGGAATGTCACATAACTCCTCATGGTTTGAGAGTTATGGCCTTACGAAGTTGGAGGACCCTCATATGTTGGCTTGAAGCACCAAAAGGTCAAAGAAGTCAAAGAGATTGCAAAAAAGAAATTATTATTTAAATGATAAAGTAAAGTGACAAAGTCAAGGTGGATTATTTAAATAATAAAGAGAAGTGACATAATCAAGAAAGATTATTTAAATGATAAAGTAAGGTGAAAAAATCAAGAAGGAATATTTAAATGATAAATTATTGGAGAACTTTCTATTTATGGAAAGTGGTTAACCCTAAAATATGGAAAATAGGTTAAATGACCTAGAAATGGGTTAAGTGACCTAGAAGATGAAGAGTATAAATAAAAAGCAAGGGTCTCTTGTGAAATGTACTTTTTGGTGAAGATCTCTTAAGCATGATTGAAGATCTATTCTGAGAGAGAGAGCGTGAGGAGGATCTCATGGACCCATCAAAGTTTTGGCAATGTCCGAGATCTTGACGGAAAAAGTCTCGGAGCTTCAGAAACCCTAGTTTTTGAGGTATATGTGGGCTGTGATGGGCCAGGGCGTGTACACACGCGGGCTGTATGAGGACAGGGCATGTATAGTAGATAAAATCATGAAGATTTGTGTTTGAGCTGATGACTGGCTATTGAAGACTGGAGCAAGTTCCATATCTTCACTCAATGGGTTCAGATCTGCCACAAAGATTTTGGTATGGTGATATTATTGACTTGATGGATATTATTGTTTGTTTGGTGAATGCTTAAGGAATTCTTGGTATGGATGTTATGACATGGTTTGAGTTGGTTGATGGAGTGAGCAACACTCTTATGATTCAATATTTGATATGATGGTTATAGTCTACTAGTTGTTTACACATGTTTGAGTAGCATTTATATTATATGATTGAGAAGAATGAATAAGCTATTGGAGAGCTTGGATGTGTTGTGACTGGCTGGTGGTCAGTTTGGACAGTAAAAGATAGAAGAAGAATGTGATTGCAGGGAGCAGAAGATCTGAGCATGTGAAGCAAATAAAAAACCTAGTTGCTCAGAAGTATATGCATGTTGCATTATAGATTGGCCATGCACATACGTAGGCTGTAGTGATCTAGGGCGCATACACACGCGGGCTGCACTACTGACAGCGTACTTGTGACAGATTGATATCTATGGAGGATTGTTGCCTCAACTCAATTGGTGCTGAGGATGTAAGATGAGTCTTGCATATAGAGCTGGTGCTCTCTTAGAGTTGTAATCTATTTAGTTGTTGCTGATAAACCCCAAGGATTGTAATCCGTAATAAAAAATAAAATTGTACATACATATTGTGTTCTTTGTGTTCCTTGTGGTGATGACTTGTTGATGATATATTGCTGATATGTGTTCGCATCTAAACTGGTTATAAATGACAACAATGAATAATGAATTAATGGTGATTATTGATTAATGAGTTTTTGTGTAAGAGGGAAGTTTTGGGAAAAAGAGCCCCACACTCATTCACCCCCCCTCTAAGTGTGGTCGGTGTGTCCAACAATTGGTCGGTGAGATCCATGGACACACAAATGGATGATGAAGTTCCAATCCTTGATGAAGAAAACTATTCTACTTGGAGAATAGAGATGAGAGAACATTTGATGGAAATGGGAATAGGTATTTGGAAGGCAGCCATTGGTGGATCAGTTTCATTGAAGAACAAATCAAAGTTTGCAGCTCAAAGGGAAGGAAAGAAGAATGATGCATTGTCTCTCAAGACTATTCTTAGTGGAATCTCAAGCCCTATCAAAGAGAGCATGGGACAATGCACTTCCGCCAAGGATATATGGCTAAAGCTACAGGATACATATCAAAGCAAACAGGAAGACCTTGAAGACAACTCCATCAAGAAGAATAAAGGTAAAGAATCTCCAAAAATTCTTGATTGCATTATTTCTAAATGTGATGTTGTCAAAATGGAAGATCTTGAAGACATTCCAAATGAAGGCAAAGAATCATGTGATGATGTTGTCAAAGAGGAAAATCTTGAAGACATTTCAAATGAAGGTAAATAATCTTCACAAACCCTTGATTACAATAATTCAAAATGTGATGATGTTGAATTTTTCTCTACTAGTGAAGAAGATCTAGAAGTAGTTTGGATAAAATCAGTGGATTGTTATCCCATGGAAGAAGTAGAAGAAAAACTATTGGAGCTTAAAGAGAAAATTGAGAGAAGTCTATATGAATATAACAATGACCACTATTATATATACTATAGCTATCTTTCGAATAACACTAAGAAGTTTCTTAAGAAGAGTCAAAGACACATCTTAAAGTTAAAGGGAATGCTCAAAGAACAAGAAGAGAGTAATAAGACTCAATTAGAAGAAAAGGAAGAAGAGATCACAAGACTAAGGAATGAGAAGGATGATAAGAAGGTATATGATGAGATTAGTAAAAGTCTTGAAACCATTGTCCATCTCAAGATCCAAATTGAAGAAGCCAAAATGGTAGAGGAATTATTGAAGAATCAAATAAATGAAAAGGAAGAGTCATGTCATAAGTTAGAAGCTGAAGTTGTTGATCTTAGAAAGAAAGTAGAGAAGTGAAATAAATTCTTGAATAGCTCACAAATATTAAGTGAGATCTTGGAAATTCAAAGATCACCAAATGATAAATTAGGTATTGGATACAAGAAAGAAGCTACACATGCTGAAGCAAGCACCTCAAAGAAGCATGAGGTAATTCCCTCAAAGGATGAAGAAAATGTTGCAAATAAACCATCTACACAAGGAAAATAAAATTTCAAAAGAACAAAGCAGGGAAGACATCAAGAAGCTATCCTTGGGACACCAAAGGAAAGGTATGCAAGTAGTTTTCATGGGCATTGTTATTCATGTAATAGATATGGTCACAAAGCTTTTGAATGCAGATCTTATGAAAGGAGATATAATGGAAGATTTTATAACACCATGAGGTGTTGGAGATATGATCAAGTAGGACACATTGCTTTTCACTATCACAACATAATATGCTATAGCTGTAGTGGATTTGGCCACAAATCCCAGGATTGCTGGAACACAAGAAGAAAGTCCATGATGAGGACTTCACATAGCATGGCTAGAAGAAGGAATGAAGTAAGGAAGGGAGACATCTTTGAAAATATGGATGCTCAGAGATCAAGTTCTGAGAAGCAGGGACACCTTCAGAAGTGGGTGAAGAAGACTGAGCAACAAGAGTAGAATGAAAGCCTTAAGGGAAGCTCTAGTAAGTCATCTACTGAAGCATACACGGGTGACAGTGGTAAAAATCACCTACATATGTAGGCTAAACTTGAATAGGTCACATACATATGCGATCTGTCTGTGAAATAGGCCGTGTATATGTGGTAAAGCCTTGGGAAAAATGCAATGCACATGGGTTGCAACTTGATGTGATGGTATAACACTCTGTTGTAGGGTCTGACATGGTTTGTTGCAGGTTCTGACACTGTTTGCTGTAGGTTTTCATGATCCTATATTGGATTATGTAATGCGATGATAAAAATAAGAAAAGGCTATCTTGGATGCATGGCACTAACCCATGATTATGGATTGAGGCATTTTCTGTTGAAGAACAATGCTGGTTATTGCAGTGAAGTTATGACACCTTGGTTATATCATGATGATGCTAGCAAGAGATATCGTTGATCTATTGAAGCATACTACTAGTACATGTATTGATGGATGCTTAGTATTTGCTATAGTAAATGGAGGATTGAGGCTGATATGTTGGGGTACATGGACGATGCATTATTGAGCTTCATTGATATATCCTATGATGTATTATTGAAAGCTTACTTGTTGGATATTTTGGTGCGTGCATTTAACATATGAATGGGCTACATATTGGGACATGTAGTTGGTGATTTGATGAGGTGATCCTGTTGTACATCATTGATGAGTCATGGCTTGATCTATACTTGATGCATGATTGGTACATTGGTAGAGGCACCTACTAGCAGCTTGATTGACACATATTTATGGAGGATTTGGCATACATGTATGAGGATTCATCATGTTGTGGTATTGGTGCATGGTTGATGTACTTGCTTGGTACAAGTGGTGATACATGTTGATATGCATGTTTGGTATACTCATATATGGAATATGCTTGATGATAGTACACCATTGGCATTACTTAATTAGAACAACAATTGGTATTTGTTTGAGATACATGGTTATGACACTTGGAGGCATATTTATAGATGCACATGGTTGGAATATTGGTAGATTCACATGGTTGGCATATTGGTAGATGCAAATGGATGGCATGTTGATGAAGGCATATCGTTGATATATTGATGATATCTTATGGCACATTGTATGATGTTGATGTACATGGTTGTTGTACATGGATGTTGTGCATGATGGGCACACAATTGGTACATGATGTACTTGGGTGATGTTCTACTCATGATTATCTATTTTATTGTTGACATATCTTTTGTTTCATGATGGTTGGTATGGCATGAGTTTGATGTATAAAAAGGTCCAAGGATCGTCATATGGTAGCATATTTTTCATCTTGTAGAGAATATAGGGGGATACATACCCATAGGGGGGAGTCATTCTTCTTCCCATGATTCTAGGAGGAGAAAAGAGCCCTATACTTGAAGAAAGAGCACAAAGGCATAATTCCAGGGGAGCAGTGGTCATAGGGGGAGTATGAGTAATGTATCTTCAGCATTGCATCAGAGTGATATCCCTTGTTCAAAAGGGGAGAGATTATTTAGAGGAAGATCAAAGGAATTAAGACAGGGGGAGAAGCCCCAAGGAGAGTTCAAGCAGGGGGAGCAACCCCAAGAGGAGAATGGCCCTTTGCCATTTATGTCAAATGGGGAGAGATAGTCACATTGATGTGATTGATGTTTATTCATAGGAAGAGACAATCTGATGGGGATAGATAGTCACATTGATATGATTGATGACTATTTATGTAGAGCATGCCTTGTCTACATGTTGACATCAATGATTGGTGTTGACAACAATGTTGGTATTTCCATCAATTCCAAAGGGGGAGATTGTTGGATCATGTTGTCATTGATGCCAATGGTTTGATTGATTGATGCCAAGTGATTCATTGATGTCAATGGACTCATTGATAGGCTTTATTTATTGATGATTGATGCACAATGTATATGTATTGTCCTTGATGAGAATGATAGATGTCAAGTGGAAACCAATCGATGAACATGGATCAATGAGTTGTCATTGATACATGATGAATATGGATTCTTTGATATATGATGCATAGTTGGATTGATGAAATGATGAATCATTATTGTCCTATCATGGTTGATAAGAAGTACAAATGGATGAACTCCAAAGTGGTCCCTTTATGGTGAAATCCCTCATGGGAAGACGCTTTGCAGTTTAGTTATGGTTGGAGAACCCATGCTTGTATGTGGAATATTGAGATGAAGATTAGTGAAGCTGTTGGTGAAAATATCCTAGATGGATAGTGCTTGTCATGCCATTTCTGGTGGGATGTGGAATGTCACATAACTCCTCATGGTTTGAGAGTTATGGCCTTACAAAGTTGGAGGACCCTCATATGTTGGATTGAAGCCCCAAAAGGTCAAAGAAGTCAAAGAGCTTGCAAAGAAGAAATTTTTATTTAAATGATAAAGTAAAGTGACAAAGTCAAGGTGGATTATTTAAATAGTAAAGAGAAGTGAAAAAATCAAGAAATATTATTTAAATGATAAAGTAAGGTGACAAAATCAAGAAGGAATATTTAAATGATAAAGTATTGGAGAACTTTCTATTTATGGAAAGTGGTTAACCCTAAAATATGGAAATAGGTTAAGTGACCTATAAGATGAAGAGTATAAATAAGAGGCAAGGGTCTCTTGTGAAATGTACTTTTTGATGAAGATCTCTTAAGCATGATTGGAGATCTATTCTGAGAGAGAGAGCATGAGGAGGATCTCATGGATGCATCAAAGTTTCGACAATGTCTGAGATCTTGACGAAAAAAGTCTTGGAGCTTCAGGAACCCTAGTTTCTGAGGTATATGTGGGTTGTAATGGGCCAGGGCACGTACACATGTGGGCTATATGAGGACAAGGCACATACATTAGATAAAATCATGGAGATTTATGTTTGAGCTGATGACTGGTTGTTGAAGACTGGAGCAGGTTCCAGATCTGCACTCAATGGGTTTAGATCTGCCATAGAGATTCTTGTATGGTGATATTATTGACTTGATGGATATTATTGTTTGTTTGGTGAATGCTTAAGGAATTCTTGGTATGGATGTTATGACATGGTTTGAGTTGGTCGATGGAGTGAGAAACACTCTTATGATTGAGTATTTGATATGATGGTTATAGTATACTGGTTGTTTACACATGTTTGAGTAGCATTTATATTATATGATTGAGAAGCATGAATAAGCTATTGGAGATCTTGGATGTGTTGTGACTGGCTGGTGGTCAGTTTGGATAGTAAAAGACAGAAGAAGAATGTGATTGCAGGGAGTAGAAGATCTGAGCATGTGAAGCAAAGAAAAACCCTAGTTTCTCAGAAGTATACACATGTTGCATTATAGATTGTCCGCGTACATACACAGGCTGTAGTGAGCCAGGGCGTGTACACACGCAGGCTGCACTACTGACAGGTCGCGTACCTGTGACAGATTGATATCTGTGGAGGATTGTTGCCTCAACTCAGTTGGTGCTGAGGATGTAAGCTGAGTCTTGCATATAGAGTTGGTGCTCTTGTAGAGTTGTACTCTATTTAGTTGTTGCTGATAAACCCCAAGGATTGTAGTCCATAATAAAAATAAAAATTGTACATACATCTTGTGTTCTTTGTGTTCCTTGTGGTGATGACTTGTTGATGATATATTGTTGATATATGTTGCTGATATGTGTTCACATCTAAACTGGTTATAAATGACAACAATGAATAGTGAGTTAATGGTGATTATTAATTAATGAGTTTTTGTGTAAGATGGAAGTTTTGGGTAAAGAGCCCCACACTCATTCACCCCCCCTCTAAGTGTGGTCGGTGTGTCCAACACACTTCCCAAGGAAACACATCACCAACATATGAGGGATAGGTGGATGCAAGTGTGTAATCTTCTGTTTCTTGATAACGCCCCCTGAATCCACCTTCACCCTCTTCACTGACATTGGAATCTTCATGATAACCATTCTCTCTTTCTTTATCTTCTCTCACATTAAAGTCATCCTCTACACAAAGAAACATTTGAAACTAATTACAACATTTAACAGAAACAAAAAAAACATAAACACACACACACACACACACACACACGCACACACATATATAACATACCCAACCACCCACAGGCTGGGGTATGCTACCTTCAAGCCCACCCTTGGACTTCGTACTCTTACCGATACTTCTTTATTTCATAAGGATGCATAAGATAAAATATTTAATGACATGCATAACAATATCCAACAAGCATGCATAATCTAAGATTTAGTTAAACGATAATTAAAATACACAGCGGAATACATTCATACACAGATAATAATATCACAACAGAGAGCACTTATCTTTATAAAAATGCGACAACAACTGGCTGCAGACCAAGGAAGTTCCACCGAACCGTAGACACCACTGCTCCAAATCTCAACAGAAGTGTCACCCTCAAGCCAGGGCTATGAATCCACAAGGATGGTTCCAGAGTGTACTTGGGTTCCCAAACCAGTCATCTCTCAAGCTCTCATATGTTTCCCAACACCCACAACAATCCAAGTACCCAGCTCTCTTCTACCCATCCTCTACCGCCTAAGAGAATGGACCTCCACCCTTCTCTTCCACACAGTCCCTCAGGCAGGCCTTCTCCTTTTTCCCTTGGGCCTCCAGCACAACTGGTCCAGAATATCAATGTTGGAACTCCTAGGACTCGCAGTTGTGAGAAAAATAGGGCACATGCCAACACATCTCAGACATGCAGGCCCCAGGTCATGGCTGGATTGCACCACCGACCATTACAACCAACTATCCCATGGTTAATTCTTAGCAGTTCATTTCCCTTTTCCAAGCCAAGATGCAGGTGAGGATGGATCAGTGGATGGGTAAGTGAGTGCATGGAAGGGCGTGAGGGAAAGAATGGTACGAATGTAGGAGTGAAGGAGTGGATGAGCCAACGACCATCGACCAATGAACAACCCCACAATCAGATCAGGGATGGGTTTAAGTATCTCTCATGGGGAATCAAGAACCCCATGGCCTTCCCCAAGAAGCTCACATAATCGATCCCCTCCCTTAGGACAAAAGGGTAATTAACATAGGAATACATATTAATCCCCTCAAGCCCCCTATCTTGTGGAATCATAGCCCCCTATAACTCTAGTCCTTGTCTGTCTAGCAACCAACGATGTGTTTATTATTAATAATGATCAAAACATTACATTTCTTGGGCATACTATCCCTTTAAGAATTGTTTGGACACTCATGCCTCTCAACACTATAACAATACATTATTTAAAATGGGGGTTCAAAACTCGGGGTGTTACAATATATATATATATATATATATATATATATATATATATATATATATATATATATATATATATAAATACACAAAAATACAATTTTTTTTTACCAATAATATTTTCTTGTCGTGATGTATTCCCTACATTCTTGAGTGTTGGAGTATTAATGTGCAACCTGTCTAAGAAAGATGCATCCATAACACTATTTTGAGTACTTTTTCTAGATGATCTATTCACTGATTCATTTGATAATCTCCTCATTTGACTAGATTGCCTTTGGTCACTAGCTGCCCCTCCCAAGCTTCCCCGCCTTGCTGAGATATGGGTCTCCGATGTCCTCGCTGTCTCATTCATATAAGGGGTTCCTCTTCCTCCTTCATTGGATAGCCTGGAGCGTTTGCGAGGCATATTTGGAGACTCTTGTCTCGACATCTTGCCTTGATAGATATCCTTTGAAAATCCATGAATGTGAAAGTTCTTAAGTTATAGAAACATAAAATGGAAATATAATTTATAAAACAACTTGAAGACATTTAAGGATTTATAACAAATTCAAAGCATCAAAGACATATTTGAAAAAACTAACAACTATATTTGTGACTGTGATGCTATATATAATGAACATGAAAATATTTAAATATAAAAAAAATGTATGTAAATTATTAAAAGAACTTTAATAAATGCATCTAATAAAATTGAAACAAGGCAAAATAACATAAAATTTCTTTTCGAGGGAGAGCCTATGAAAGGGTTGATAAACCCTACTTCACGAAACACATGTAAGGGTTATTCAAGCCATGGAAGTGTCAATTCAAAATATGATCTAAATATTAGATCTAAATATGATATTATTTATTATGATCTAAATATTAGATCTGCTAGTGGTGAATTCAAAATATCTTACTTGCTTCTTTTGTTTTCATAAGAGTTATGGTGTTGCATGCATGAATACTTATTTCATATCTATTTTGAATTCATATACCTTTAAGAATACAACAATCAAATTAGGGTTTTTTGGCACATCCTTGTGACAAAACCCACCAACAATACTTGTTTGAATCATAGTATATTTTTCCAATGAAAATCTATTTTCCCAATTCAAAAGAAGGTTCGGTGAAAGGGAGGTGACATGCACCATTTTTAGGTTTCTCTACCAATTATGTATAACCATGAGGAGATTGGTCAATTTTTCATTTTCCTCCACTAATTGAAGTTATTTTCTTGGTTTGTTACTTCCCAACAATTCATGACAAGAAAATGACGTACAATTTCACTTGTAATTCCTCTTCCAACAAAGCTAATTTCAGGCTACTTTTTGACCTAGGTTCAATGGGAACACACCCTATTTCCCATTCCACTATTGGTATAGGGTTTTTTTCTTAATCCATGGCCGAGCCATCATGATTAGTGGACATGCCCAAGGTTTTTCAATTATGGACTTTCACCCATTGCTTCATGTGGAATTGGTTTCTTCTTAACCTACATGAGCTTGACTTTACATGCTTATTCTCCTTCTTGGAACAAATTAAACATGTGAATCTCCATACAGATTGGGTAATTCAATTTATTTTCCATCATCATGTCTAGGTTTAACCCTTAGTCTTCTTATAGAACTAGTGAGGATGAAGCTCTAAACAATTTGGCTTGCATTTGCATGATCTTGTCTCTCAACTTGACGATATTTTACGAGTTTTGGGTATTTATCTTGATGGGATGAACATTTTTTATTCCCATGAATCTATCTATGGTTGCAAGCCTAAACACTATAACTAAATATTGTTCGAAGGAACTATTGAATTCATACTTGTATTCAAATTCTTTTGATGTTGATGCTTATGAACTTATCAATTTTGGTTTGCTAGATTTGATTGATACATAGATGCATATTTATATATATAAATTTTATTTTCAATAAGGACACGAGGTATAATTATAGTATGTAACTTCTTTCATGATTTCAAAGAATATGAATTGTTAACAAAATTAATTTATTGTGTTTTCAATATTAGGGTTTTAAATGGAATTGGAAAAGGGATAGATCTATCAAAAAGCCAAATCAAGTTACTATCTAATAGATCTTTTGCTAACTATATACATTAATTGAGGGATATAATGCAACTAATTTACCTATTTACTTTACAAAGAAATACATATAAAGGGGAAAGAAAAAATTGAGAAGTTTGAACACAATGTAAACAACTTACTCTTGAGAAATATAGCATTAACAATACACAAAAGTTTCTTGCACGTTTAAAAAAAAAAGAGGACAAGATATAAATACAATAAAAAAAATGCAAGTAAAACTTTGTATATGAAAAGTAAATGCTCGCATAATTTGCAATTTGCAATAGTTTAAACCAAAACATTTATACTACTTGCTCTTGCCTATCCACTTTGTTCTTTGAAATAAAAACCTGTACATGTACATGGACATGCTCGACAATGGTTGCTTGAAAACTGCTTTTTTGATATGGAATTCATGTCAAAAATGATTGATAAGAATTCTATAGATAGACTTCATTCGGTGGAAAATACCTCATTTGCATGTATCACCTACACAGAGGTA